>OX393564.1:11681120-11736120 GCA_947652115.1 Blastomussa wellsi | reverse complement strand
AATATGGCCGCCGTGTGATTAAAGCCCATTGTACTCTCGCAAGCCAGCATTTAGCATCCTACATCCATAGAATAATATACATTTTACTATCCTCTGTAAAATTTTAACAATCTCTAACAAGAAGCATACAAAATGTATCAACAATAGTTGTTTTGTTCTGCATTTACTTTACCGTTGAAATACAATGGGCTATAGTCATGTATGGAATTTAAAACCACTGTCAAGATGACAATAAAATTGCAACTCAAAGTTAATATCTGGTAATGTATTTTGATACGAACCATAGAAAAGGACATCATTTACCTAATTTGTGGATTTTCAAGTCTGCGTTCGAGCCAAGTGGCCCATCAGGCCATAGTCTCCTTCGCAGCCATTAGGGACTTTACGAAACCATGACGGCAACACCAACGACAACGTCCTCAAAAAAGTTAATTTAAGTTTTGCGTAAGAATCTCACAACTATCAGAATTTGTTTAGTGCGATTATTAGTATCAGCGCTAATTTCTACTTGGATTTTTCAGCGCTTATTTAATTCAAACGAGAAACATGAAAAACTTGCCATTGTGGTTGACGTTCTCAACACAACTCAGAATTTAGTCAGCCATGGCGACCAAAATGGTCGCAGCTTGGAGCGCTGTTTTTTGGCTAATGAAAGTGGTCAGAAAAGAGTCTGGTTTGCAGGTTTCTGTGGCAGCTGTGCTAATCTACTCATCTTTGTTTAGGAACAACCCAGAAAGGCCCCATATTACCCCCTACCAGGAAGCAAACCCTTCAGTGGCTTTGGATTCTGGCCAACATTCCATGCCTCGCGGCATCTGCTGGATCATGACTACATCAGCATGTGGTTCAACCCAAGACCTGAGATGAAAGGTACATGTACATCATGTGACAAACCTTTAAGTGTTGACTGCAAGTAGGATGGACGTATGTTTATAAGCTTAACAAACAGTGTCATAGTTCGTCGGTGCACCTACATAAACAACAATAAATGAAAATAGTAACATTCCTTCTCCAAAAAAAAACAATGTAACAGTTTCAACATTGGTAGTAGTTTGAGGCATTATCTTTCAACGCTACACAACATTGTAAAGAAGAAGGGTGATTACTCAATATTTTCATTTTTGAAGTGGGATAAAAGCAAGTGCGGCATTGATTGTGGAATTCATCTGCATTATTATTTAGTTTTATTGGCGTCTGCAACTGAAATGGTGGTTTGTTTTTATTTGACCTGTTTCAGACGTTGGCGTTATGACTCAGCCAGAAATTAAACAAGAACCTTTGTCTCCAAGCGATAAAATGACACCTTTGTGTTCCCGGGAACTGGTTGAATTAGAAGAGGTATTGAAGAAACCTGATTCATTAAAATACACTGTCAATGACTAAAAATTAGAAGGGTAAATTAAAGGGCCCTAGTCAGCCACACCTTTGTTATTATTTACTTGCGAGAGTTGAAGAATATATTTTATGCTGAGCGTGTCGATACGATAGATATCACTAAGAAACTTGCTAAATTTGGAATTAAACACTTCCAGTCACATAACTTACAGCATTTTAATAACATTTCACTTCACCACACAATTTCCATAATTTTGATGGCATCGAAAATGGTGGAGGTACACTAGGGTTATTTAAGCTTAATAATTAATAGAACTACATAGTTTCAGTGCACTTGGTCAAGTGTTGGCCAATTTCTGAAGTGTTAAATGTCTTGTTTCTCTCGACAACCTGATTCTTTTGTTGCTTGAAGATTGCAAGTAGGATGCAATGATTAAAATACAATTTGATCAGTTGCTTTCAAAAAAAGTACAAACCCTAATGTAGGTGTAACAAATGTTCAAACTACAACCACAGACAACAGTGTTGGGAAGCTCTGCACTTTTATTCCTCTCCCCCCCCCCCCCCCCCCTATTCAGTGTTGACCTACTAGAAGCCTTTTTCGTGCAAGATTGTAAAGCGAGGTTCCAACATTGATATTGGGGAGAGGGGTGGTCCTAAAGCAGTGTAGTATTGGTGTTTCCCAAACTTACCGTAATCGGGTGTCTTTTAGCAGCCTTCCCAACTACTTCTGTCTGTGTTTGTCTGAAAAATATGGGTGCGGTCAAAGAAGTATGTTGCTGTTTGTAAGCTTCAAGATACCTTCTTTTACATAGTATGTTATCCAACACTTGCTTCTGAAATGATTGAACTTTTGTATTATACAAAACTACTACATTTTGCAAGAATGGTACCTTTTTGATAGCCCGAACATCCCGTTTTCGGATAAAACGTTTTAACTGGATTTTTATGCTCCAAGAAATGAAGCAGTAGCTGGCCGTGTCGCTACAGCAGTACTGTAAGAAGGAATTTGAGCTTGGTAGGGTAGGCACCAGTGTTTACAGACGCAGATGCTCCCATAAATTTCGAATGTAACCATTCAAAGGGATAATGTATTGAAAGCGAAAAGATTGCTATGGTTTTGTCCAAGGTCGGAACATTTTAATTTTTCCTTTGTACAGATACCGTTTTATGATCAATTGCTGTTTTGAATTGAACAATTTGTACTTACTTGAGCTCAGTTGCATTAAGCTTTTACTCTGCCAACATCTACAACACATGATGTGCCACAACATCACAGTTCTCCACTGAACAAAAACAGTACTCCACTATTTTTACGACGTTTCAAAGTACTTTTCAATAAAATAAAAGGCCTGTTGCACTTACTGAGATACCAATGTCTTGGCTTAATGGCATTTTGGGGCAATTCAGTTTGAATTGTCGGAAAAACGCACAGTACTCCACCAAAACCGAAAGAACTAAAAAGGTAATTTCATTTTAAATACAGTTGTCCTGAGTGGAGTACTGTTCAAATTTTCAATATCGCTTTAATTGAGGTTATAAAAGTCGTGTAATTTATTTGATTCCTTAATTGCAAACACATTTCAGTGGAAGATGTAAGTGAATAACTTCTATATTTCGGATATTCTGGGTTTTCTTTATGGAGTACTGGCGGTGGAATACTGTTCGGAGTATTGTCATCTAAATAGTTAATAGTTAACCACTACATCACTGAAAGGTCACCTAAACTTAACGGATACTTGAGATTCTACAGGTTTTTAATTTTAATCTTTTCTTTTATTGCCAACTAGTAATATGCTGACCACTTCAAGCTTTTAACTTCTACATTTTCAACGTTTAATAGAGTTCTCTTAACCTTATTCTTATCCTTTGGCAGTTTTGAAAATCACATGTGTAAAGAAAATATCATTTGCTAAGTTGTACCTGTTCATTGCTTTTTGTAATAAAAACAATTTGGAGGTTCAGGCATTAAATACTCACAGTTATAGATTCCCCTAAAATTATCCCTTTATTCCCCCTTATCAATTTCTACAAAGCAGGATATTCGGTGCAATCATTACCCTTCACTAAAATCTTTGGATCTCAATCTGCTGTTCCGTTTAGACCTGAAGAACGTTACAGGGCAATCACTTTAAGTTAAATCCATTACTTTTCCTCGTTGTTACCCTTGATTATCACAATGTCTGAAAAACAATGATTTGCAATTATCTTCAGCAAACAATAGTTTTACAATACTTAAGCCATTCTTCGCTTAAATTAGTAGCCTCCATAGTCAAAGGAAATGTCTCTGAGAGTCTGCATAATACAAAGTCACGCAACCATGATACAACATTTTAATGCTTATGTTTTATAAAATTAGTCAATTCCACCATTCAAGGAACTCACTTAATCACTACAAACAACAGTTAACATACATTTAACTGGCATGATATTACCGCTATATCGTTAATATATTTTGAGTTATCAGCCGCTAAAGATGTGTCCCCCTTTTCATACAACCACAGACAAAAATGTTGGGAAGCTCTGCACTTTTATTCCTCCCCTCCCCCTCCCCTATTCAGTGTTGACCTACTAGAAGCCTTTTTCGTGCAAGATTGTAAAGTGGGGTTCCAACACTGATATAGGGGGTGGTCCTAAAGAAGTGTAGTATTGGTGTTTCCCAAACTTACCGCACTCGGGTATCTTTTAGCAGCCTTCCCAACTACTTCTGTCTGTGGTTGTAGCTGTGTTGTATCTGAATTGAGTCCTGTACTTTAATTTTCTAAAGTTTGGTTTGTTCTCTAATCACTCTGCAGTGAAATGAAAACAGATCATTTTCACACTAGACATCATGAACACGCAGACAAGAATCAGGAATAGGCAACTCGTTTATTGAAAGCTAATGGGCAGAATGCAAGAATACTCTCTCAACAAATTATCAAGGATACAAATCACCTAAAGTTTAGCTAGAGCAACAACTAGTCAAGGGACATAAACATTCGGTCCCTTGTGGTGTGTATATAATAACAAAGGATAACAATATAAGAAAATTAACAAAAGTAGCGAGAGATGCCATCAAGTGACCTTGAAGCTGTGAAAAACGCCTATATATACCTGGTAACAATAAACATGTGCACTTCCAAAAATAACTTGCACGATAGATACCAACACATGTCCATAAGCACCAACGAAGTGTGCATTCCTTGACATGAGAAAATACCTTTCTTTACATTTTCAGGGCTCCCCAGCTGTTGCAAAAGTAATCGTGAAAGGTAATGTTTTATTCTTGGTTTTCTAACACGCAAACTGTGCTCTTCATACAAAAATACACACACGAATCTATGTAGGTTTACTTACACATTTTGAAATTACTTTATCAGAATACAAGGTGCCTAGTGACCAAGAAATCATTGATGTAAGAGAATTTGCTTTCTTATTGTTGTTGTTGTTGTTACTTGTAGTGAAACTTGCTGGTTTATTGGTTTTCCAAGAAAGATAAAGATTTTGACGTCTAGATATTGGTATTGCCCAAGTCTCTAAAGCATGGGCTGGCGGGTCGATATGGTTCACTTTCAATTCTTTGATCAATCTCTTTGTTGTCAAGTTTAAAGTTAAAAAACCCTTTAGGAAGTAGGCTTTATATTTTTGAAGCTATTTTCAACATTTTCCAAGAAAAGTGTCACTTTTCTCCCTGAAAACTAAATCCAAAACAGGTTACCTCCAAAAAAGTATCATAAATTATTCCCCCTCGCCCCGCCCCCTTCAAATACCAGTATTTTTGCCCGTCAACAACCCAAATTCAATTTTCTTCCCATTCTATCTTTTCTAGCTGGTAGACCAATTGTCGTACGAAAGGAGCACGTCCATTGAGTATTCGGATAATATGGAGAGATCAGAGGATGGTGGGTAAAATAATCAACATTTCTCAGATTATTAACCATTCGAGCAGAATGATGTTCTGTATGAAGAGTATTGTAGCTTTGGGATTGGTTAAAGAGGAAAGACATGAAGGTATTTTTGAATAGAAACAAATTATCCCATAACAAAGGTCCAGAAAATTAGACACTATTTTTCAAATGAGTTTATGAAGTTCCAGCTTCTCCTAGTGGTTATTATGTAACCAAAAGACTAGGACATTTCGGAAATGCTTAAGGTGTTTTGGAAAAGAAAGAGTCATGGGAATAATTGTCAGAAATTTCCATTAAATTAAGTTGCTAAACATTCCTCCTTCTATTTGCTTCCCTGCTGAGTTAATGAGTGCCCCTCCTTCGATTAGCCAGCTCATTGTTAAGAACTACAGGTCACTGTCCTAAGGTAACTCCAACTTGTTTTCCTGGAAAATATATGTACATGTAATAAACACCCCTGACATACACAGGGTGAGAGCTGAACACTCACCAAACATAAGTTCTTTTTCCTCGTAGATTTCACGGAAGACACTTCCACGCCAACAGAGCGCCCGCCCCTGTGGCTGGGCTTAAAGAGTGAGGGCTCATCAAATTACGAGAATGAGTACGCGGCTTCCCTCCCCTAGACTCCACTCAGGAGATTTTTTGTGTCATCAACAGATCATAAGAAATCATAACAAACGTTCACAAGCTACTTTTGGAGAATCTCTTTTTGAAAGGTCTTATAGTATTCAACTACAGGAATCAAAGGGAACATGTTATCACGAATAATATGAACTGTTAATAAATTAGCTTCTAATTGAGAACCAACGAGGTTCCACCTAACTTCCCATTAGAGGACACCTTAGCAGGGTACAAGGAAATGGAATTTTCCAGCTTGCCCTTTGGGCAAGCTGAAACCAGGAAGTACTAGCCCGGAGGTCATTTCCACTAGCCCAAAAAAATTCTCAGAAGTGTGATGAATCAATTGATTAATTAATTTGTGAAAACTTTCACTTGCCCACCAGGCAAGTAAAGGATAAAATCCACTAGCCCCGGGCTATGAGACACTAACTTCCATGTATGCTGCCTTAGGAACCTCATATATGACGTATTCCCTTAAAGATACTACCAAACCGAAAATAGCACATACTGTAAACATGAAAATGCATGGGTGCCCTGAAACTAACCACGACTCAAGACTTGCCGGGTAGATTTTTTCTTATGAGGTGTTTTATTTGTTAAAGATAGACTGCATCTTCTAAGGCCAATTTTATAATGTAACATTTGATAAAATTAATTCCCTTGACCGGCTGATAGAGCAATAAATATTTCCCCTCTTCATTTATCGGCACTGGACAATAGGGAGTGGATTCTTCATTAGACAATGTGTAGCAAGCATTTGACTGTGTATTTACACCTGATCAACATATATATCTGGTCAACCATTTTCTCAAACTCTAGATGATAGAAGTTGACCTCTGACCTCTTTTGAGCAGATGTTTACTGAAGGCCACTTATATGTTCATTTTTTAATACAGAAAGAAACACTGACAGCATCCTACATCCATAGAATATTATACATTTTACTATCAGCTGATAAAATTATAAGAATCTCTAACAAGAAGCATACAAAATGTATCAACACTAATTTGTTTTGTTCTACATTTACTTTGCAACTGTAGTGCAATCACTGCCATATTATTGGTAGACAATCATAGTAGGCTATTCTTGGCTTGCACGTGACGTCATGAAATTTCAAAGAGCCACCAAAGGTTTTATCCTCATCAGACGGAGGAGGTGCCAGAAGAGGCTGCTTACAACTTTTCAGCTCTGTAGTGTGCTTCGTTTTCAAGCCGGCGAATTTTGAATTTCAGAGCTATAGTGGTGCGCGACATAAACTTAGGGACCGGTCATTATTTATGTAGAGGGGGAGGGAAAAAAGAGGGGGGTCAAGGCTATTTTAGATTGGCAAGAGGGGGAGCCAATTTTTTTTATAAAGACCTCAAGGGGGGGGGGGAGGTCACCATTCTGTTTTTTCAATTTGACTAAACAATTAAATTCAAGTACACCAGCTACGTAGAAGTAAAACTGAATAGTCAGAAATTTGCACAGATGGTTTTCTGAGCTTTAAGTTTTTCTGTCTGGTCGGTTTGTTTGCTCAGTCATTCATTGCTCTCACACATGTCTGGCTGTTCATTCATCAAGTCATTCAGTTTGCCAATGGTTGAGATTCAGTCTGTTCTTCAGACAGCTAATATTTGAAGACGTCCCTTTACAACTGAAGTAAACCCTCCAGTCAGTCATACGTGTGAATGGCACTCTACACTCTCGACCCTCATCTTTCCTTGGTTTTCATATCAAATGGCATCCCATTGTGTTGGAACTAGTCCATTGCTCAAACAAATCAATCAAACAAAGCTTTTTTAATAATTACTGGACATATATAAAATGAGGTGCAGGTGGGATGGGGGGTCATCACTAAAATAATGAATAGGGTTCACTTCCTATTTACACACCCTGCTAGGTTGACTTATAGAAAATTTGATCTGCCCAACATATTTTTCCCTTCCCCCCCTCTACATAAATAATGACCGGTCCCTTATGATCATGTTTTTAACAAAATATATAATTGTCTTTGGATTTTTAGCCATTTTCAGAAGTAGAAGCATTGGGAAAAGTGTTTAAATGTTTGTATGTTCAGTACAGATAATCAGTCGGTTAGATAACCAAAGTAAGTTCCAGATGTTTACACAATTTCCCAGCCGCCATATTCGTGCACCAATGTTGTACACCAACATGGCGGTTCCATACTGGGCTCTAGAAATTTGTGCGCAACATTTCATCGAATATCTGAAGTTTGGAATAACGCATGGACCTAAAACTTGGAGAGATGACTTAATCGCAATTTCTTGACTTCATCCACCAAATGGTTTTTGATTTAATTTTCAATTTTGCGACAGTGCAACCCAAGATTATTCATGTATGGATTTCAAACCACTATCAAAATGACAATAAAATTGTAACTCAAAGTTGATATCTGGTAATGGATTTATCACTTACTTAATTTATGCATTTTCAAGTCTAGCTACGCAATGCGGACCTATTTTTAAACTCGGGCTTTCTTTGTAGAAGCCCGAGTAATGAAGGCGGCAGCACTTTTCCACGGGTGACCGGTGTCAGGTAACTCTCGACTTTCATTCCATGCGAAAAATAGTTACACCTTGCCTTTTAGATTAAAATTTTCAGCTCGGTTAGTCGAGATCCCGGTATCGTGATGCCGGGATCCCGGCTAACCATGCTGAAAATTTTCCATATATAAATCGCGTTTACCGGGCCAGCCCGACTGAACGTGCCAGTATAAAATTTCTCTTCCGAGCACGATATCCGACCCCAAAAATCAATGTTCTTCCTTCTAAATAGGATTTAGATGTAAAGTAACCCATCCAGCTGCATACGTGTAAAACATTAACTACCTAATCGCCGGAAAAAGGTGATAAAGAAATATTCATACTAGAATCATTCGTGCTAGAACCAGGCTGAAAGCAAACACGGCAAACCGGGTCAGCCCAGCTAACCGGGATCATGTAATACCGGGCTGAAAGCAGACACGGCAAACCGGGCCAGCCCAGCTAACCGGGATCATGTAATACCGGGCTGAAAGCAAACACGGCAAACCGGGCCAGCCCAGCTAACCGGGATCATGTAATACCGGGCTGAAAGCAAACACGGCAAACCGGGCCAGCCCAGCTAACCGGGATCATGTAATACCGGGCTGAAAGCAAACACGGCAAACCGGGCCAGCCCAGCTAACCGGGATCATGTAATACCCGGGGCTGAAAGTCATCTCGGCAAAAGGAAGCAGCCTGGCTAACCGGGCCAGACCGACTCATGTAATCAGGCCCAGAGAAAGACACTACAGAAGCTAGGTAAGCTATTTTGTTTTAAATCTTTTTATTAAATATTATTTTTGAATACTGCTGTTTTCTCAATACAAATCCTTACATTTTGCTGTTGCATGACGCCAACATGGTACAGATACTCATAAACTGAGCTTGGGCCACCTTTGATTTGTCAGTTGTCAGTTCCTTGTTTGATTGGAAACTTCTGCATCTTGATATTTGACTAGTTTTGATGCACAGTTTTTGTTATGTACTATAACTTGAGTAGTAGTAGTAGCAGTGGGGTCAAACAAATAACACCTGATCACCACAGTTTCATTTTCCTGTAACTCCCAGGTGAAAGAAGCTCTCTTTGCTCGCTCCCCAGCCCGTGGTTTCGATGCCATTTTCGGTGTAGAAGGCCCGCATTTTTCCAAAGCCTCGAGGCCAGGTGCCACGTCGAGATTGTTGTAAAAACGTAGCCAGTCCGCGAAAGTGCGCATACCTTTTTCTTCGAACAGGCGCTTGCACCCCTCCCATTCTTCTCTCGAGAGCAGATGCTCGTTCTTCAGACGTGAGAACCACTCTGGATAGTCTGGGAGACCTGGATAGTCAAGCTTCTCGGACGAATCGAACCAATCGTAAGGAAACCACGATTTCTGCATTGTACTTCCATAGGCTCGGACCCACTTTTCGTAGCTGGTCCCCGGACCAAGATAATTGATTATGTCGAGGAAACGGAAGCCCCAGGTCAGCAAGAACATAATCTTTTTTCCCTTTTTCGCCACTCTGATTTTGTTGGTTGTGTCAGCGAGGTGGCCAACGAAGTGGTTTTTGATCAAGTGCAGATCGTAGCTGCCCGAGTTGAACCCGACGACTGGCACCTGGTTGCACCATTCATCAAGTTTTAGCCACTGCTTTTTCGGCAGCAGGCACACGTCTTCTGGCACAAACTAAGCCCGGACTTGGGTCCGGATGTTTTTTCCTCGCCTCTTCAGCTCTTCCATAAACTTGCGGACCAGTTCTGCGGGGTCTCGTTCGCAGATGTGGGTTGGCTCTCTTTCGAGAGTGTCGCCGATGCTAACCGAGATTGGCACCTGCGCGTTTTCGATCTTAAGCATGGATGTTGGCTCCTTCCGCTGGTTGGAGTCGCCGAACGCTTCGAAGTCGTACAAGATTGCGTGCGGGTAACTTTTGGTTTTGGTCTGCGGGAGTTTTCCGTCGATTTCCCCAACTTGACACGCCCAAGCCTGGACAACGCGGTAGCCGGCCTCCCGGAGAGTTTTTGTGCGCCTCTGCGTGGCCTTCTACCTGTCTTCGCGCGTTTGGTTGAAACGGGCGATGATTTTGTCGCGATTGTGCGGGAAACATTTTCGGCAACCGTGATATTGAAACACGGTCTTTGTTTCATGGTTGTAACCGTCGACCGGCCAACGCTCGACCCACCTCTCACCTCCGTGTCCACACATTGCGTGGTGGATGTGAATTTTCCGTCGTTTGGCTTCTCGTTCTAGCCACAGGAGCGATTCTGAGGAAGCTCGATCTTTTTGATAGAAAGTCTTTTCGAATGCTGTCTCCGGGGCTTCGACTTTTTCACCCGGACAAAAGATATTCGTATTCCCTTGGGCGCACCTTTGGGCATGCCGTTGAAGATCTGAGTGTGAATGGAATTCTACCGTTGTTTTCTCTCTGCGACTCTGTGCACTACAAACCCACAGATTCTCATAGCTATTTGTTGTATTCATCTTCACATCCATCACATGTCAAGAATTTCATTCCTTATTCTCAGTTTCTTAGACTTCGCCGTCTTTGTAGTGACGACTCTGATTTTTCCTTAAAATCAGAGGAAATGTGCAATTTCTTCGACAAACGCGGCTATCCTGCTTCTGTTGTTCAAGCGGGCCATCATCGCGCCCAGCAAATTGATCGACAGTCAGCACTACAATTTTACATTTCACCTACGGTGGCTTCAAAGGGACATCACTAAATCAAAAAAAATTTTTCTACAAGTTCGAGTTTGAGTTCGAGTTCGAGTTCGAGTTCGAGTTCGAGTGGAATTGTGCAAAAGTATTGGGGGCTCAGCATTCAGTTGCCTCAAGCTGTGAATATACATATAACAACTTATATGATTGCATAGGAGGGATTATCAACGAATCAATGCCTATCATCTGATGTTCAAGGCTACGAGGGAAACACTAACCTCAGAGAGACGCCATTAATGATGAATAGGAAACCCAAAATTTCAGCATACTGAAAACCAGCATTGAAGAATTCTTTGATCGCCTCGTTACCTATAACTGCTAATTAAGGCTCAACCTCTATCATTTGATGGCTGACTTGCACTGACGAACCCTCTGATAGTTTTAACAAGGTTTCAAGGATACGGTCGTTGGCGTTAATACGTGATATTGGAAAATAGCTGGGAATAACCATCTTTTTTGCAGTTAGCGATGGCCGCTAAATAGTATGCGAACTCGATCTGCCGCCATATTGAAAAACGTGGAGACCCTGGGGACGAGCTCGAACTCGAACTCGAACTCGAACTCGAACTCGAACTCGAACTCGAACTCAAACTCGAACTTGTAGAAAATTTTTTTTGATTTAGTGATGTCCCTTGGGGGTGCAATGGGCCTCCAGGGTTTTGGAAGCAAAGGTTCGGGCAGACTCCGGGCTTCCGGGGGGGAGTTCATCAAACACATTCCGAATTTCTGGTATTTGTTCTAACAGTTTTTCAATATCAATTTCCGCGAGTGTTTGTTCTAAATCTTGCAACGTTGGTTGCTCAGCCATCGTATAATGTGCGGGAAAAATAATTTTCTTTTTGGGCAATTCTCTAACTGGTTGTTTTCAAGTGTGCAAATCTCTAATTGGATGCAAATCTCTAACTGGTTGCTCTTTTGTGCATCAGCTCGAGCAAAACAAGTTCAAAATTTTTCTTTGCTTTTTTCTCAATGCGAAGAAGCCGCTGTTTAAGCGAGAGCCCGCCGCAATGCGCGCATAGTCGCCACTCGGTCAAAACCACCACGCCACAGCTGCGGCATGGTGCTGGCTTTTGCATTCCTTTTTTGATTTGCCAGTTGTGCTGCGAGCAATATTTTCCGTCACACTTTTTTCCGCAGCTCCTTTGCCGATTTCGAATCAACCACACACAGTTGTTTTCTCCGTGCATTTTTGGGCGGTGCTTCTGTCTTGTGAACTGCAGCTTCTGTCTAATTGTCCGAACCTGCCAGGGGTTGTTCTTCAAGTAGTAGTAGTGGGGTCAAAACAAATAACACCTGATCACCACAGTTTCATTTTCCTGTAACTCCCAGGTGAAAGAAGCGAGCAAAGAGAGCTTCTTTCACCTGGGAGTTACAGGAAATTGAAACTGTGGTGATCAGGTGTTATTTGTTTGACCCCACTACTACCACTACTTGACATTGAGATAATTTTTGATCCCTCGATATTTTTCGGTAAGGGAGTTTTTTTGATGGATCTGATGTATCATTCCAATCCTGAACAAACATTATGCGATCGGAGAATTTATTGCACGCTATAAAAATTAAGTCTCATTTTCGTGCAACAGAGGAACAGCTAATAGTAGTTTCGACGAGGGACAAAGATCGGACTAGAGACTAGAGAGTGGGCCGTTTACCGAGACCTCGGTACGTCTGTTAAACGCAACAAAAATCAACTTCGCGATTACATGACAACCGGGCCAGCCCGGTTAGCCGACAAAGAAACCCATCCCGGCAAACCGGGCCAGCCCGGCTCATGTAATCAGGCCCTAAGTCACGATAGTAAATTTTCGATTTCGCGAATCACGAAAAATTCACTACGGTTATGGCAAAAAATCTGATCACAATGCAGTAAAATTCAGCTACGAACTCAACTTTAGACACTCACAATATAATTTGGTTTTATCAACTGGGTTGATAATGTCAATTGCATTGGCCACCGTAAAGAGATTCAAGAGCTGACGTTTCGAGAGTTAGCCCTTCGTCGAAGGGCTAACGCTCGAAACGTCAATTGACATTATCAACCCAGTTGATAAAACCAAATTATATTGTTATACTTCCCACCGACGCAGCACCACAGTTTCTTTAGAAACTTACCCCCTTTAGACACTCACGATTTATTTCTTATCTATTCACGATTCACAGCCGAGGACTTTTGCATTTCACGCCTCACGGAATACACTTCAATCACGATTCACGGAACAGTTTTTAATCAAATCACGATTCACAGAGCACAGCAAAACCGGATCACGGCTTCACGAAAACACCCTTACCCCCTCTCCCTCCCCACCCCCTCTCAGAAGAGACGAATTCTGCTCAAGTTCGAAGTTTAATTCAGAATTCGTTAAAGCATTTAATGGGCTCGTGTAAAAAAGAACCTTAATATGTTATGCTTTCGCTGTAACTTGATATTAAAACTATTTTTAATGGTCACCCGCCACCCGCCACCCGTCACCCGTCACCCGCCACCCGTCACCCGCCACCCGCCACCCGCCACCCGTAACCGTCTTTTTAATTAGTCTGCCTGATATGTTCTTCTGAGGAAGTAAAAATCCGAAAAGAATCTGCCATTCTTTGTCTGTTCATTCGAGGAAATATTGAATGACGCGTATCGGAATGTTGTTCTCGTCTCGAATGCCTGCCCTGGATAAATTTGCCCATCGCTAAATAGAAACTTTCATGGTTGAAAATAAACATAAAGTTAATTTTAAGTCTTCTTTTTCTACTCGTGTTTGCTAAGTTCATTTTTAGTTCGCGGCGAAAGACAAGAAAGATTTCGAAAGTCGCCAGATGACGTGACGAATTATCGAATTTCTTCATCTTGCATATTTATTTAGGTGTAACTCCTGAGAGTTTCAGTCTGTGGTCAATATTTACATTATTATGTAATCAAACGACTGTAAGATGAAGAAAAAGAACTTTTTTCACGGAAAGCAAATAGAGAGTGGGCGTTAATTAGATCATTTACGGTCCTTGGTGCTTATCACGTTATCACACAAAGAATTTCACACAAATCTTGTTAGTCAAACTTATCATGCAATGTCACTGACCGGTTGTCACAGGCAGCTGTGGATAAGATTGGGTGGCAATTAAATTATCAATTCCAACTTAAAACAAAGGGAAATGTGTTCATTATCTTTTGTTTCATCAGTGTTTTGCGAGACAGTCTCAAATACAACGCTGGGAAACAGCCAAGTCTGTGCAGATTCAGTTGATGTCGAAGAGAGGCGTTGATTCAGTTGATGTCGAAGAGAGGCGTTGGTTCAGTTGATGTCGAAGAGAAGAAGAATGAACTGGCGATTCATTAGCCCAACCTACGTATTACGATGGCCTTTTATACCAGTGACTGTCAACCAGCTCAGAACACCGGATGAAACAGCGCGCCCAGCACAGCAACAGGAAACAACGAAAGGTAATAAAGACTGAATTTTGCCTATATCTACAAGCTATACATAAGCTATACGAGATCAACATCTTTTAAATCGAACTCTTAACAAATTCAGGCAAAGGATTTAAAAAGTTTAAGGAATCGAAGAGGATGTAAAGTCTCCATGTAGCTGGGTGAGGGCGTGGTTAGAAGTCATGTAGTTTTTTGGTACTTCATTGTAGAATCGTTGTAAATAAGCTTGCTTATCCCATGCGAAGTTTCGGTCGAGTTTATTTTTCTTCGTGGTCACAATTTAAAGTGTCCCGTGTCCCGCGAGACAACGTGGTCTTTGAGTCTGTTTTGCGTGGAAGTTTGCGAAGTTGACGTTAAGGCGGTGGCAAACGAGGACACACTGTTGCGGACATCTACAAATCTTTCCCCGTTTGCCGCGCGCGCATGTTTCTGATTTTCTTCAGAAAGATTTTGTGTCCGCAACAAATGTTTCCTTGTTTGCGCGCACGAGGAAACGTCATGAGCAACAAAACATTGTGTCCTCGTTTGCCACTGCCTTTACGTCGGGCCGAGGGAACACAGCTATACTCAATCGCTTCAAAAACTCCCATCGTCTTGAGATTTCACCAAGAGCTTGCTTAATTGCCAAAACCATCGCTTAGTCCTACCGTCGCCGGCTGAGTGGGAATTTAAGTTAGCCACAACAATTTATTGGTATTCCCGTATATTGATGGTATTACCTAAAATAACAATATATAACTAAAATATAAAAGAAAACAATATCACTAATCAAATTAAATTAAGTGAGATTACAAGTTTTTCTTATTTGCAATGCTTCATACACAAAATAGCCTAGTTTCTTGCAAATGAAAGGATCAACATTATTGCTCTAGTCTGCTGTTGAGTTGAGATCTCAGGGTATCAAATACATCATTACATACACATAGATTAGTTCATAAAAAGTGCGACGTACGGATTTTTATTCACGGGTAGCAAAAACGAGTGAGCGCAGCGAACGAGTGAGTTTTCCAAAGTTTTGCGACGAGTGAATAATAATCCGTACAAAGCACCTTCTATGCTGTAATTTGTTTATTATATTTAACGAGTACTCAGCCATTGTAAACTTAAAGCGATTTTTCTAGTCTATAATTAAAGAGTTAAACGCAGCGCGAGGAAAAAGCTGCAAATGCATTCTGATGGCTTTCCAAGCGAGATCTCTTTTAAATAGAAAAGAAAAATTACGGCGACAACAAGCTATCGTAAACAAGAACTTTATTTAAATAGCGGTATAAAACACACTGTGTTCAGTAATACTTTTTAAAAGAAAAGCTTTTGCTATCGCATCAAGAAACGTCGCCATAAGTGAATCAACTACTGCGCGCAAATCAACTGGCGAATTTTTGAGCAAAAGTTATGATAACACAAGGAGTTGGTTCATTAAACAATAATTACGACGTAAATCCATATTCAAAAGTGAAATATTTACTTTACCCTGGTGTTCCCAAGAGTACTTGAATTTTCTTAGAACGCCCACGGCTGCGTTATATCAAAGCTACAATGGAAGTCTTTCATTTCTTGGCTTTCCCTTATTGACATTTACCTGGCAAGTTTTTTCTCAAATCTCAGTCCAGTTCCATCCTTGTCATCCTAAGTGATAGGCGGCAGTGTAGTGATATTGTCCTCGGTAACAAAACTACACCATTATTTTTGGGTTTCCATTGATACCGAGTCGCGCAGCGACGAGGGCAATTTCTGCAACTTCTGAAAACACAAGTGATATTAATCCTTAATTTTACGAGGAGAAAATCATCGCTATCATACTCTTCACCACTCTCTTCGTTCTCGTCAGGCCGAGGGTGTTCATAAAAGCTGAATTAATCAAACTTATTCGTGAGAGAAACCTGGGTACAATGCCAGCTTCATTTCGGTGCGCTGAGGTCTCTTGAAAAGCTTAACCTTCAAACACAAATTTCAAAATGTCTTCTTGTTGTTGAGAACTGGAGAGTGAAACCACAGGCACACCACCCGATGTTTGAGTTTGCTGTGTGACACCGAATAGCAATTACGAAATATAGATGAACGTAAACAAGTTGGCCACGATTTGCCCTAAGTACCACGTTTATCCTACATGTTCAATAAACGTTCAGATGAAATGTTAAATGAGTCGTGTGTGCTATCTTTTTGCCTGTTCTGGGCCGTTTAAGGCGTCATTTCGCAAGATAATTTATCGACCCCTAGAAATTAAATTTACTCTCTCTCTCTTTTCCAGATCCACAGCAAGGAGGAGACATCAATTGCAAGCCCCTATATCTACCTCCTGCAGCCATGTTTGTCCAATTAGCCTTGCCTAATTATGACTTCCCAGGCATTTATGGATGGCAAGTTATTTTTGAAGAGGAGAAACATCCTCCGACAAAGTCTGCTCCATTCACTTTTTCCCAAAGCCTGGACAAGTTGTTTGTCAAAGTGCATGAAATAGTGCCCATCACCATTAGGATGCAGGGTAACTCATTTATAGTGTTGTTAATGCCATTTCCATTAATTCAAGGTAGGAATAATATTTCAGTTCTTATCAATTTGTAAAACATTGGAGATCTAGTGAGATAATGGGATTTTCATTAAACTTTGCAGTAATACTTGTAATATTATACTTTTCCTGGCTTTAAATATCATTGTTCTATGTGTGGCAAAAAATGGGCTCTGTTTCATCATTTTGATGATCTAATTGATACATCTTTGTTGCACAGTTTTCCCGCAACTCTTAACAAACCATTGCATACGAGCAACAGTTGTCTTTGAACAACAAGTGTATCAATCAGAAGTTTTGGATAGATGCCCCGATCATATCAAGACACACAGAGTCAGCGGTGGGTTGTATGCCTATATTATTTTCTTTGCGACTAAAGTCATTCACGTCATTGAACTAAAACAAGTGATCTACTATTAAGCTATCTCCACACGGTTAGAGAATGCTGCACCAAGTTCTCCTCAAAAATTAATACTGCAGATCAAATTGTGGCAAATAAGTTATTTTATTTATAATTTTACTTAACCTGTTGATTTTTGAATTGTTTATGCTTAAGATAATGAAAAGCATTTGCTGAGATGTTTACACCCCAAAACATCTTATACATCATGCGACAAAACTGGGAGACGCAGTTTAATAATACCTCTGGATGCACCTCAAGGTATAAAATTTTGTCAGTGCATTTAATAGCTGCCATATATACCAATTAATGCATGTTCTATTTCCACACAACATCGAATGGTAAAATCTGTGACCTTATGAATTAATCTGGGCTTGGTTCAGACCTTTTGTGACCCCTTACAGGTACCAAAATACTAATAGTATAATTTATTTTTCTCTATATCTTTGTGTGCAACCCTAAAATTCATGAAACCTCAATGACAGTATAAAATATTGGCGTTTTGCCCAAAACGCCCTAAGCAAGACTAAACATCCAAAATTTACACCCTAAAGCGAGACAACAAGCATACCCACTATTCTGTTTCAAGTGGGAGTTCCCCCTCCCCCAGGCAAGATTCCAATTGCACAAGACTTCTTGAGACAGTCTAGTGCTCATCAAACTTTCCATAATTCGATGGTGCACAGCTAAAAGCATGAAACAGTTATTGTTTTATAGGGCTGCTGGTGGAAATGCAGGTCAAAACCTAAGCCAAACGTGTGAGAAAAGAAAATAATGGTGAAGTGATTTGCTTATGCATGCTAGCGCTATCAGCATGTTTAGATGAGAGTGTGTAAACACAGTATTGACGTTTTAGGTTCAGGCATATTTTTCTGTGTTTACATAACCTCATATAAACAGTCGGAGCGGGGGAAAATTTAAAATGAATAACTGTCTCAAATTCTCCCAACCTCCTTGTGTTTAGACGAGGATATGTTACATGGAAAGTTCTCTTTTGCTTAAATGGATCACATTTACCCATACAGAATTGCCTGACTCTGCTAGCTGTGTTATAATAAATAATTAGACTACGAGCCTTAGTTTTCTATGAGCGAATAGTCAACGAGGCGCAAGCGAGTTGACTATCGCTCATAGAAAACGAGGGCGAGTAGTCTAATTGTTTTAGTAGAAACTCTAAAGGATTGCATTCCAAAAGCTACCATTTTATGTATTTTAAAGCGAAAAATCAAGAAAAATTTTGCCTTCAAAGAGCAACGCGCGTGCGATCATTTCTATTGGCAAATATAAAACAGTCAGAGAACCAATCAGATTCAAGCATTTCCAATAGAACACAGCTGAGTTTCTACTAATAATTATTATAAAACAACATTATGCTGCGTAGCACTCTAGTCAAGTGAAAATTGATAAGAAATGGTCTTTACAGAGTGTTGAATAATACTTGAAATTAGGTATTTTAATAAGTATAATAATTTTAGGTATTATTGACATAATTTTAGGTATTTAGTATTTTTTCAATTATTCAATATAGTTAGCTTATGCAGGTCCACATCAGGACTTTTGTCTTGCCAATTTTGTAACCTGCCCAAATAAAGTATGATGATGATGATGATGAGAACAAACATTTCTGGATAACTCCTTCTTCAGTGTAGTGATGCAAAGTACAAAGCAAAGCAATCAGTACACTGATTGATGGGGTTATCCCTGAAACATTTGTTCTTTCACATACTATTCAGCACTCTATAAAACCATTTATTATGTATTATAATAATTATCATTTGGTTACAATTTAATATTAACAGCTTGGTTTCATGTGGCTGGTTGATCAATTTGCAAGTGATAGCAACTCCCTCGTGGATTCCCTGTAATAGAGAAAAGTTGGTTTTCTATTGATGCTCAATTAGTGTAAATTTATACTTGTCAGTTTATTTCTAATCCCTTTGATTTTTATTTTGTAGCTGGATGTGATTTTGTCACAAACTTATTTCAATTCATGTGCTTCAGTTCCTGCCGAGGGAGTATAAACAGACGCCCTATTCTTGTGATTTTGACATTGGAGTCACATGAGTAAGTTAGTGTGGAACAACTTTGTATTGTGTGGAAGTTCCAGAAAATCTCCATACTCTCCCCACTGAAGGGATTTGAAATTCTAGGGGGTGGGTTAAAAGAAATGCATAAAGCTTGATTGGAATTTCCAGAAGGGTGGAGGGGCATTAAAAAAATCCCATCTCCACAGAAGGTATGATATGCTATACAAGTGTAACTACACATTAAAGGGCCCTGTTCTTCAAAGGATGGGGCAGTGCTATCCACATGATAAATCACCAGCTATTCAGTGCAGGGTAAGTGTTGGCAAAGCATCAACCATGCTATTCACTGGATAGTGTTATCCACCCTTTGAAGAACTAAAGAACCAGAAAGATAACTAAATAAGTTCTACCAAACACAAAGTGTTATTGTGAGACCTTCAATTGAAAGCCACTCGGATGTTCTGCCTAATTGGTTACAAGTTTACTTGAATGTTGCCACTGACTGTCACCATATGCTACTTTATTCGCAACAACCTTTCATTTTTGATAGTTATAACTTTCTTTTTGCAGTTACAAGGTTATATATGGACGAAAAGCCCTAAGAGTGAGAATTTGTGCCTCCCCAGGCAGAGACAGATTAAAGGAGGAAGATGAACAAAAAACAAGCAGTTATAGAGCTCTTTTAAAAGGCCTCCAACGAACTCATCCAATTATAATACATTGATTTTGCCAACTTTGACATTACTTTTTTTACTGTTCTTAAGGTTCACCATTAAATTTTATCTGATTTCAATTGGTTTAAATTCGTTACGTGCGTGATGCGACAGTGCTTATTTGCAGAGACGCACTAGAAGCTCATAGTGCCCGTTCACGGAAAATACCCAGATGGATAGTACCCATCCGTGAATTTTTTTAAAACAAACGGGTCTGCAGACAAAAATTCTGCATTTAGTGAGTTTTTCCATTTGGTTAGTTTTTGTTACATTTCAGATTTCGGCCTTCATCAGAAAAAGATCGAAGAAAATTCAAGATGCTCCTTTTAAATGGGCGAGAGGAAGAAATTTAGTGGTGAACAATAAAGGCACTAGTTTTTTGTCTTGGAACTATTGGTCTGATAGTTGCCCCTTGGAAATTTGATATGTTAGTCCTCGAAGCTTCTCAAGTATCAGCCGATAGTCCCTCAACCTAAATACTCTTTCAGGGTTTTACCACAAAGTTCGGATCTAAATACAAAACTAGGAAATTATTTCATAATGAAATTGAGTGCTGCGATTACACTATTATCTTCAGAGATAAAAGTTAGATTGGACACTATTTTTAATTTTGCAAGTAGGGTATATTAATGAATGTAATTTGGTTTTATCAACTGGGTTGATAATGTGAATTGGCCACCGTAAAGAGATTCAAGAGCTGACGTTTCGAGCGTTAGCCCTTCGTCGGAGCGAATGGCTCCGAGAATGGGAATGAATCCGGGAATGAACATTCGCTCCGACGAAGGGCTAACGCTCGAAACGTCAGCTCTTGAATCTCTTTACGGTGGCCAATTGACATTATCAACCCAGTTGATAAAACCAAATTATATTGTTATACTTCCGACCGACGCAGCACCACAGTTTCTTTAGAAACTTACCCCCTCTATATTAATGAATTGCTTGTTATGTCAGTTCTGCGTTTCATTTTTGGCTGTGATGTACATTTTTCGTTTTTCTTTTAGTATAAGAACATTTCGTTTATTATTGAAACGTTTGTGCCTAAAATTGTATCTACTCATGCTTACAAAAGGAAACATTTGACCTTTATCCGGGGCAGCATTTGATAAAAAAGAAGAAACGAAAGGTGTAATGCCTTTCGAACTGGTGCAAAGGTTTATTTTTTCGAAATTGCTTACACACTGCGAGGATTATTTCATTTATTTTACTCGCCAAATGGTTGCTGTATAATTTCTTTCGTTTGTGCGTGCGTTTCTCTATAAATATGGGCTTATGCAAAGAAAACTGTAATGACTTTAAATCGAAATGGCCGCTGAGCAGTTTAAATAATTAGATGCCATATCTGCTCAAAACCGAAAAGCTGGCTCAGTTGTTTGCTTTCGGGATCGGCGCCAGTTCACGTGACATGATCCCCTCATATATATGGTATTTTTTAACGTAACGAAGCTTACCTCTGAAATATATAAGTATCCTTGGTTGTTAGTTAAAAGAAAATCAGAAAATTATAGGTTTTCAAATGCAATCCCTTGTAAACGATATTTAATAAAGTAAAAAAGAATACGACAAGCAGTTTTGGTCACAATTCAAAGCAAAGGCTGTCATGTAACAAGGTTAAAACGCTGACTTTTACCACCCCTCCATCCAGCAGGCAATTCAGCAGCTGAACCTGGACTCCCTTTGTCGGTGACGTCCCCCTCTCAAATTTCCCAAACGCTGCGTCGGCCTTGAAGCACAGATCAGAAACGGTCAAGTCGCCTTCCTTCTGCACTCCAGCGATTGCCCTGGCTTGCTGTGGGAATCTTTTGCATCACCAGCTGTTCCTTGCATTGCTGGTTATTCAGAGAAAACTGGGGCTCATATAGCTGGTTTTCACTGTCACGCCATCATGGCCGCCGGAAATCAAACAAAACATCTGGCACTCACTTTTGCTATGAAAGCGATCGCTCTTTCCTCATGATCTAGTATATATACAAATAATCACTTTTCCTAATACTTGAACTGTTTTGAGAAAAGACCTTTTGTTAGAGAACGACCGCTTTGTCACGGCGCCATTGTGATGTCACGTACGGCGGAAATCTCGAAAATTCAACAAGCTGTATTTCAAGCAAAAAAGATACTATCTGACTGGAAACTCGCAAATAGATATATTCTTAGGATTTCTTCCACGTGGTGACAGTAAAAATTAAGCAGGACCAGCGAATTTTGTTTTAAAAATTTTATGACGTCACGTGAAAACCGAGACTATCATGGAAAACCATGAATTTCCTCAAAAATTCAGAAACGAAATACCTGCCTTCTTTCAGACCTCCCAACTCTCACGGTTCGGTATGCCATCTAACGGTCTCACGGCTTTGCCTCTAAATCTCACGGTGAACCAGAAAACCTTGAAATTGCCAAAAAATTGCGTAAAGTAATATATAGCCAAGCCTAAAAGCGGAGTTCCGTCTTGTTGCTGGTTCTTAATAATGTCCCTGAAATAAATAATAATTAAAAACGTCAACTCCAATTGCAGAATTTCCGCTAAGAATGACCATAAAATGTTAAAAACTGCTGCTAGAAGAAAAAAAATCGGAACTGAGCCCGCGATCAATGAAGAAAAAATCGATGCGTGGTCAGAGGTTAACTTAAAAAAAACACGGTAATCAGCCCGCGATCTGGTCAAGTGATACAGGTCAGCGGATACCTCGATTTGACAGCTGTCAATTGGTTTGCTCTGTTTTCCCATATCGTTTACGTTCTTTTAATTAAAGCGATATTCGAGTAAACTAAAACAGTTTGGACTTTCTGTTTGTTAGCTGAAAAGTAAAGTAGCAGAAAGTTTTAGAGAACGAAATCTCATTGTTTGCGAATTTGCGAGCTTCTTGTTGCCTTTCCGCGGAAACTGTCGAGAGTATAAACAAAAGGCATTCTATTTTCCATATGGCGAAGGTTTGAGGTGACAGGGAACTAAACAAAATCAAGGGAGTACAGGCCGTTATGCTGATATTCAGGCCTACGATTATTCACCGGAGGTTAAATAATGCCAGTATGAAGTCCAAAATAAGTTACAGTTTCAATTTGTGCAATATCTAGAAACTTCTATCCTGTATCAAACATAAAATTTTATAAAGATGAGATAGTGTCAATTGATAAAATAGGAACTGCCGATCGAGAGACATGATGTCTCTCTTTTGACGTATTCAATTGCCAGCAAAATGCATTAGTCGAGAAGCCGTGGGAAAAAGTTTTGCGATGTGTTCCCTCCTTATCTCGTAACATGAGGATCCAATGTTCCCAATTTTCTAGGTTTTTCGATAAAGGTTTCACTCGAAAAGGTTCGCTCGTAAAGTTCTCTCGTAAAGTTCATGGACCGACCCGTTCCGAAATGAAAACCATTTGAAATAAACTATTCCCATTTTTGTACTCGGGCTTTCTTTTTAGAAGCCCGAGTAATAACACCGGTCTTTTGACATCCATAGGAAGCATTAAGCTTAATGAAAAAATGACACAGTCGACGGTTAAAATTTTCTTTTGACTATAAATGATTAAATGCACGTTTGGGTTTCTTTTTTCAAGTATTGATAAAGATCGCGCGAACTGAAAACAGCGACACAAACTTTTCCAATGTTTTGTTTTGTTTACTTTGCAAAACAATTCAACTGACAATTTTTTCGTTGCACCTTTGTTAAAGTCAAGTCGCGAATGTAAACTGTGCGACCTGTACCACGTTAAAACACACAGCATTCTTACTGAAGGGAAGTTTATTTTTTGTCTTTTTTTTTTTTTGCGAATGACTTCAAAAGTTGTCTTTCCCATGAAGTCATCGCGTCAACTAATTTCTGTTAAGATATAAACAGACGCTGCGGTTTGTCGAGTAGTTTGGAAACGAATAGTTTGTATTTCCCAACAGTTTTAATTCATTGCGACACAAGGCAGGTAATAAGCTAATGATTTGTAATTTATTCAATTTAGTCTGCGGCAGGTGTGAGTCAACATACAAACGCACTTCATTCGTCATCGTTTTACTGCGGTATTTAGAACAACATTCAATAAACAGTGTAAAGTAGAAATTTTAATTTTTACTCTTGATTTTAATGGCTTTTCTATCACAAATAGTGCGTTTTACTGCTCTGTCATTCTACTTGAAATTCTAATGCTTTTGTCAAGCGTGTACAAACCCTGTTTCAATTCTGTTCGCACTGAAACAGCACAATATCTTCAACATTAACATTAACATCAACATTAACATCAACATTAACTCTAATTTTGTGAGCTGCACAGCTACGCATAAGTGTGTTCTCAATTTGTTTCAAAAAAAAACTCGCGTCCCTAATATTGTTAATTCAAGACATTATAATTTACGCTGCAAAGATAGCTAAAGATCCGGCGCCGGTGTGAATGATAAGAAACTCAAATGAACATTTTCGTAAAACACTGTTCCTTCAGTGAGGCACTTAAAATAAACAATGCGTCCTATTGGAAAACTGTTTAGTCCGTTTGATTCTTAGCCAGAAGCTTTCTAAAAAGCATCGCGTTAATTTTCTTTTGTTTTTCCAGCTCTGCCAGTAGTTTGATTTCTTCTTGCTTGATGTGCCTTATTAATTCCCAAGACTTTCGCAAAATCGAGCGATTGGACGCTCGACCATTGTCCTTTAGTTCTGGTACACAGTCCCGCAATTTTTGAAACTTCATTTTCAAATCGTACCTTCTCATTCGTTCCAAACCATTGTGAGTCGCGCGTGTTAATTCACTGACACTGTCGTTTTCTGGTTCATCGCTTTCCCCAGAGCTGCTCATGTTCTTAACAAGTTTTCTTCCCTCGCGGTAATTTAATCCGTCGGTGGATAACACTTTCCTGTGCCGACGTGTTTTTATCTTGCCCATAAAGTCGCTTTTCTCATCGTCGTCCGGGTATTGTTGGTCTTCTAAGCTCGATATTTCCGAAAAAGCTTCATACGTTGCTGGCTCGGGCTCGTCGATTGTTGCACAACTTCTCTCACTTTCGGCCTCAATTGTTTCATTAGTTTTCTCTTGCTCCCGTTTACATGAGATTTCTATAGAAACGACATCAACTTCAACTTCCTCTTCTTCTGTAAAGTTTGCAGAAACAAACAAAAATGTTAGAAAATAATTCATCAATTTTTCGCTAGTCGAGAAAATATTTACAGGGATATTTTTGAAACAGTCGCGACCCTGGAACGGACTGGCAGAAAAAATCGAACGTGTCATAGATCGCCGAACACGGTGAACACAGACGCAATCAGCCACAGCGATTGAACATATATTATTTATCTAATAAGATGTTATACCTACCGGAATCCGATTGCTCTTCGATGTTTTCACGCAGATCACTTGCCGGGTCAACATTGAGAGGGAACGGAAAGATCTCTGACGGATCAACGCTCAAAATCCTACCCGCAGTCTCACGTGGGAGTGTCTGACACAGAAGGCGAACACGTTCCATTTTTGAATGCATTCGGTGCTTCCTGTCCGTGGCCGCACCATTCCACATACAGTCTTTGATCAATATATCCTTGAGGTCGCCGGCACAAAAACACGCCATGCGAGCAATGACGCCGTTGCACTCGAAATAACTATTGGTGCCCAGTCCTCCTGTCAGACTATTCTCCCGGAGTTGACCCGGAGGAGGAACAGTCGATCGTGAAACATCATGTCTCTAACTTGACGCTTTCAATTGCCAGCAAAATTCATTAGTCAGGAAGCCATGGGAAATAGTTTTGCGATACGTTCTTTAACTCAGGATCGTTATCGATTCACTCGGAAAAGTTCGCTCGTAAAGTTCTCTCGTAAAGTTCATGGACCGACCCGCTCAAAGTAGACACTCGACATGTTTTAGTATGGGTCTACAATGGATTTAGCGTACTAGACATCACAGTAAACATTTCAAGCTTTACATTCCTGGATATTCCACCGAAGACAGATAGCTTCGTACCGTGTATTTCTTTTCACTTTATAACCTATTGTCCACCGCGTGCCTCTGTGCAATCAAACACGTCCGCGTCCGCTGGCCTTTTTCTATGCATACTCATATCTTGCGCACACGCAGAAGGCATCAGAGGGCGATTTGCGACCGAAGGAAAATAAACCGTTCCCATTTTAAACTCGGGCTTTCTTTGTAGAAGCCCGAGTACTCGTTTTTTAAAATCTGTTGTTTACAAAAGATTTTACAGTCAGGTCGATTTTCAATCATGTGTTTAAAGGAGCTACGTCGCGATATTTTGATTTATCTTTGACGACCTAGAACCTTTTTTTACGTATCGTCAAAAAACCCTCGCCCTCACAGTAGCAGTTAAGGTTTAACTGTTGACACTTTTTCTAGAATTACTGTAGACCTTGGTGAACGCGTCGTCGCCACCACAGGCGAACTTGTTCTAGACGATCACCACTTCGTGGATAATAGATGGCATTCTGTGAGGTTGCGCTTGATGGGCCGAATCTTGACTGCTAGTCTCCATGGCCAGACAGTAGACGCTGTATTACGAACCAAATTTACCAGACTAGATGCTAACGGCTTCGTTTTCGCCGGAGGCGCACACACTCAAAAAGTGATATAAACCATCCTTGAATTTAAAGGGTGTCTCCGAGATGCATTTTTTGATAAAATTCAGGTTTTGATGGACCCGATAAAAAGAAATATAAATTACAGAGGGTTTGGATCACCAGAAAAGAAGTGCGCTGAGCTTTCATAACCCAGAAGCTTACCTTCACATGCCTTCGATAGGAAAAGATTTATTCAGTGTCCATATGAGGTTTCGTACTTACTTTGCAAACGCAATGTTAGCGTACAAAGGAATTCTAAACGTTCAGTATGTTAGCCTTTCACTGATAGAAGGCAAAGCTGTTATCAAAGTTCAGGTGTCATCAGGCAGTCATGTGATACAATTTAGCCAGGGAAAGAGTTTGAATGGCGGGGAGTGGCATGTTTTGTCTGTTTTTGTCAGCAAGACAGAGATGAAACTCAGAGTAGATCAGCTGCCAGAGTTAAAATACAAAAATCCATGGTTAAAAATTATTGAACGCTTCAGTGACAGTCTTTACATAAGCCACTATCCGCATTCGTCACATTCGGGGTTTACCTCGGTGTAAAAACCTGTGACTTTTTTCTTTGTTTTTAAGCTATTGTTTTTCTGTTCTATATTGTTTTCAGTTTTTTGTTGTACGTCACTCGTGAGTTTCTCAGGTTTTTACACCGAGGATGAGCCCACATTCGTCTAGTTTCATTGCCTGTGTGAATGACTTGCGCGTAGATGGCAAAATTGTTGAGCTAACCAAGATACCAAACTTTATGTTTGGTAATTTGAGTCACCGTTGTGAGATCTTGAGCCACTGCTTTCTAAATCCGTGCCTACATGGCGCAAGTGCAACGAAGTACGATCTGGTAGTTTCTCGTGTGATTGCCAAAGGACGTTTCACCGCGGACCTCTCTGCGAACTGCCAATTTACTTAACGACCTGTCTGGAGTACAGAAATCTAGGTCTGGCCGAGGACGCCTATTGTAAAGTAGACCCGGACTCTGAAGGACCCATGGGACCTTTGAAGTTTATTGCAACATGACTAACTAGACACAACCAAGCGATAACAATAATTAACCACAACCTTGCCTTCGCTCGCCGACAAAGATCGAAATTAATACTACTTCAGTTTGATTGTTTGTGCTTTGTTCAGTTCTAGTGATAATGCCTTAACTTTTGACCATGGTTTAGACAGGCTTTTAGACCCTGGGAACGAGGATGGAACTGAAGGGGAAACTTTCAAACGCGTAGTTCAGTGTTTTCGCAAGTACATATCACTTCTGTAAAAATATATATCGCGTTGGCGGTACTTATTATATTTTCGTTTGTTTTGGAAAAATTTTATGCCACAAACATCTAAATCTATCTGCACTGTACGTTTACAAATATTGCATTCAATGGTTAACAGGTTTCTACTGTGATTGTAAGAAGTTTCTCGCCGAAAAAGAAAGAAGTATGAAGTAAATTTTGGCCGCTTCGAAGAAAGGCCTCGAAAACACCGGAAACGAAATTGCACCACAGGCGGAACACCCGATGTTTGAGTTGGTTGAGTGACACCGATCAATGGTTGTTACAAATGAAATATAGATGAACATAAATAAGTTGGCCGCGATTTGCTCTAAATACTTCGTTTTTCCTACATGTTCAATAAACGTTCCGATGAAATGTTAAATGAGTCTTGTGTGCTATTTTTTGCCCGTTCGGTATCAACCCATAGAATATAAAGGGAGACAAGACACGCAGCACGGGAGTCGGCGACCGCGACCTTGTCCAGTTCAATCGCAAACTGACGCTAAACCATCATAATTCTCAGCACGAAAACGCCGGCATCTGATCGAGCACAAATTTCTTTGTACTTGAGCAGAGCTTTAGCTTCGTCCTTCCAAAGTTTCCGAGAAAAACGATCCTGAAGTCCAAAAAACAGCTTTCTCAATATGATCGGTGCCAAATTCGCGCCCAAAGGAATCTGAAGAATGCGAGTCAATTCAGACTCATTTAAAATTTCATCTGAACGTATTGAACATGTAGAAAAAACGTTATATTTAGAGCAAATCGCGGCCAACTTATTTATGTTCACTTATATTTCTTTCGTAACCGCCATTGATCGGTGTCACGCAACTCAAACATCGGGTGGTCCGCAACCGCGTAACATAGCAACGAGATACTGTTCACTATCGGATTTTTGAGTGACGATACCTTTCAACTTTGAGCAGCTAGTGTACCACCGTAGAGTATCCCAAAGAAAATCGATTACTCCAGGTGCACTAGAGAAAGATCAAAGTTTCAGATGAAGTTAATTTTATCGTGATCAGAGTTACCATAGAAACGTCGTGACGTCATGTCCCACTTTACTCGAGACCGAATAACCTGTCATCAAGTAGCCTGCGAACAGCAGACGCATTTCCGGTCGTCGCTTCTCTCCTTCCGGAAGGAGAGAAGCGACGACCGGAAATGCGTCTGCTGTTCGCAGGCTAGTCATCAAGGGATAATTTTGGAAAATCATTCCTGGAACTTTTCTTGATGTCTGCCAAATTTGAAGCGGTAGATAAATTTTTTTAAAAAATATTCTTCAGGTAGATTAACCAATATTTATAATTCCCGAGTAACATTCTAAGGCTGTCAATTTGTAGCCTCAACTTTGGTAAACATTGCACTTATTTTCCGGCTAGTTGCTTGTGGTTCTAATTATACCTATCCATTGTCTTGAATCTCCATGCAGCTGTACATTTCAATGCGTCGTGAATTCATATATTGTTCATGAATTAATAAGGCATCGAAATTGTGTTTGAAATACGGCATGTTGAATTTTCGAGATTTCCGCCGTACGTGACCTCACGAATCGTGAGGTCACGATTCGTGAGGTCACGATGGCATCGTGCTCTGAGAAAAGGTCTTTTCGCAAAAGTTTTGCAGTTTAAACAGTTCAAGTATCAGGAAAGATGTGTATGTGCATATACACTACATCATGAGGAATGAGCAGTCGCTTTTATGGCAAAAGTCAGTGGCAGATGTTTTCTATGATTTCCGGCCGCCATGTTGGTTTCCATACTGAGCTCTATAAATTTGCGAGAAATGCTTCGGCAAATAACTCACGAATGGTGTACCGCACAGACCGGAGCCTTGGAGATGTTGTTTACCTATTAATATTTTATAACATTTGAATTTGTCAGATTTTTTAATTGCATGGTTTCGAGTTTATGTGTTGATGGCGTGACCTATCGGGGTTTGGTGTACTTTAAAGCAACGCAAATTTTGACGAAAATGAGTAGCGGAGTACTGGATTCTTGGGGTCCAGGTGCTGTTGGGTTTTGAAATTACAGTAAAATTAAAATTAGATTGAGAATAGCTTATTTATGACTGTTTCTTTTTGATTCATGGTCATTGTTCTATAGTAAACAAGCAAAAAACACGCCTTTTACCCCCACCAGGGTCCCCATAGGAGAAAACTCCTTTGACCATTTGATTTGTCTATCAGTTGGCTGACAACTAAGTTATCTAGGTGAATCAAAAATGGTTTTCCGAGCTGGGCTGGTGTTTCTGCTGGGTATAGCTGTTTTGCGTTGCTTTGTTCATCTGGCAAATGCAAGTCAATTAGGTAAGAAATCCTTAAGCCTGTCTTTCACTCAGTCTATGTTACAGCTTAGTTACAAACAAACTCGATATTACGCCATGAATCAACTTACGATTGTCTGCATGCATGGAAGACATAGTGCAAAATTAGTCAGAGCAAACATTTTTAAAGTTTACCTAACTAACAAACGTAAAACACTCCAACTTGCAAACTACACGGGACTGCTTAGCTTACTGGCAGCGAAGGCCTCGAATCATGGCTGTAGAAACGAGGAGGAACTCATTTACATAGCGTTCAATGATAGTTGGAGAGCATGCGACATATGAAAGTGCGCTGGGTTTATTTCGTAAAGAAAAGCAACTTGAAGTGACCATATTAGCCTAACAGAAAACCACGGAACGACTTCTGTGGATAAGCGATTCTTGTTTACTGTAAAGATGTGATATTTTAAGGGTAAAAGTCAGTAGTCGAAAAGTAAATTAAAGATAATGTAAATGCGTTTTGCATACATATGTATATGTTATGCGCACGTGTGAAGTTTGTTAACTTCAGTGAAAGTCGCTCAAAGAATTATAGAAGCGTTGATTTTTAAAACTGAATTGCTATGATGAGGTAAACATGATCTAGACCATGATCAAAAGTTCAGGCCAAAAACGAAACCAACGTTTGTACACAAACACCGGAATTCGTTGATATCTCATTATCTGCATCTCACTTGACATGTCATTTTTGTTTATAGTATAAATGAAAGTACAAAGGATCCGAAGCTCAGCTCAAGAGCGATGTGTACTGGTCTTGAACTGTGCTGAATAAATAAAGTATATTTTTCTTACAAGATTTGACCAATTGCCAAGCACCACTTTCGATGGCTTTTAAGCCATCAAAATTTACCCATGTCAGTTCTATTCAGGGCATCAGAGTTTCAGGAACGGCAAACAGGCAGCATATGCAAATAGGCTCTCAATCTCTCTGAAAATTCAAAGAAAAAGTATGTCCAGGAATCACAATTCACCTATTCCTTTCATTGATTCGACTTATGGCCATGGCTTTCCAGCCCAATTTCCACCTCAAGGCAGTTTTAGTCCTTTTCAGACGAGTCATCCATATATGCTGCAGTTAAAAGGGCCATTGTCACGATAATGCGCATGTGCAGCCTTTTAAGCCTTTTAAAATTAGCGCAGAAACTGTTTTAACCAATAGAAACTTGGCAAGGTTGCGCACTGAACGCTGCCATGAACCACTGTGGCCTTCTGCAATTGTTTTGCGGTTTTCACGGGCACACAAACACCTCTTTGTCTAACTTCATCCCTTTGTTTTAGCTTTCACCCCGAGCCGCTCTGTGTATTATCATTTGAGAACATCATATACGATATTTCCTGTGATGTTCATATCAAAATAAAGGCAATATATCCCGTTTTAATCTTCCAGAAATGACCAGAAAATCCGTTACCTCAATTTTTTATAGCTTTTGCAACCCTCGATTCAGAAACTTGTAGCAACACAAACTTCAAACTAAGAAAAGTAACACCAACCAAAAATTAATGTAGAAACAGAATTTTAACAGCTAACCTTTACTCCATTCAGAAATTATTGAAAACCAGATGAATTAATACAAGTTCAGTCCACTCTTGGTGTCTCGGTAGAACACGGCAAAAATAAACGGATTCCATTCAAGGTCATTCAACGAGTTTACTTCAATCTTTAGTCTTTTTCCTTCACAAATTAATTCAATGTGGATCCATATTCATCTTAAAAACGAATTTGATGATTTTCTCCTTAAAGGAGTCCCTTTGGATGCAATTTGTTGCTTATTTCTGAGAACTAACAGCACTAAAGACTTTAAACAATTCTGAGCGATTTTAAGTTGTTGTTGAAAGTTTTCAACAAGCTAAGCGAGCGCGATGGCGTCGTACTACGTCATTTTTATGTTTCGATGCATTTTTCGAACGTGAATGTGGCGCGCGCATGTAAATGGATGGTAGAGAAGAAGTTTCTCACTGCCACCTTTTTGATTACGTGATGGTTGCAGATCACGAATCAATAATGTTTCTTTAATTTTACAACGTACATCAGGTAGTCCGGTGGCTAAAATGAAATCAAAGGAACGTTGGGATCTAGACCTAGTAAAAACGCATGTCACACACTGAGACCCATGGTCGCACTGTTTCACCTTTATAAACCCGTGTCTTACCGCTGCATTTTTGTTTAGCTTCATCTCTGTGCCCCGAGGGAACATTCTTGAAGACTGGACTGTTCTGTGTACCGGATTGTGGTCCGGGGTACTATGGCAACACTCAAACAAAAGCCTGTCAGAAATGTTCCTCCGACTGCAGGACGTGCCTCGATGGCGAAGTGAACAATAACTGTTCAAGCTGCAATTCTCCTCTTTATCTTAAAGGTATCAGTAGCGATTTCGTAACTGAAAGTAGGGAAATAATATAAAGATTTATGCAAGCTTATAAGAGGTGCTCAAAGTATGAGTACGAGATCGAATACGAGTCTGAATTTAAAGAATAGAGGGGGTAAGTTTCTAAAGAAACTGTGGTGCTGCGTCGGTGGGAAGTATAACAATATAATTTGGTTTTATCAACTGGGTTGATAATGTCAATTGGCCACCGTAAAGAGATTCAAGTGCTGACGTTTCGAGCTTTAGCCCTTCGTCGGAGCGAATCAAGGAATTGTGGGTCGTGTGTGGTTTATATACAGAAAGATGGAGCTTCGCTATTGGTTAGTGCCTGGTAACGAAAACATGTCGGAGACTGGGCCCGAATATAGTTAGAAATTTGATTGACAGATGTGATTATAACATGTGAGCGCAATCGAGCGTAAAAAACTTTCCTTCGGAGCGTGAGAATTGTGAACTGTGTGAAGTGCTGGGAATAAATCTGTTCAGTTTATCTTGTGACTTGTGACCTTTGTTGGGCAAACTAAACTTTTCAAATTGCTACTGGAGGCATTCCCAACAAAAGTGGCACCTCCGACGGGACTTGTGTTGATCTTCGTGAATCTAGTACTGTGTTTATCGTCGCGAAGCATGGAGGCCGCGAGCAAGGATCTTGAAACGAAACTTACACAACTTCAGATCACCAGGGAAAAAACTGACGCTGTTCTTGCGAGCCAGAATGAGAACAAAATCAAAAGACATAGGGATGCGCTGTGTTCAGTGGTTGCCTCAGTGGAGAAAGCGAAGCGGAAAGTGGAAGAGTTGAGAATATCTGCCGGCGAAGAACTTTCCGCCATTACCTCGTGGGGCGCTAAATTAGATCAAGATATCGAAGCTGTTGACCTCGATATGGATGGAATTTCTTCATTTCTGAGTAATTTTGATCAAGAGCAGATAGAAAAAGCTAGAAATAATCAGCTCGCTTTCGAAAAAGAGCTATTTGAGAAGAAGCTTCAATACACCAAAGAGCTCAAAAACGTGGACTCGCCGGATCAAGCGGCCGCGGGAAGTCAAAATGGTAAACAAAGTGCTGCGTCAGCGAAGTTACCGAAGCTTACTATTACAAAGTTCAATGGAACTAATCTTGATTGGAATCGTTTTTGGGGCCAATTCACCGAGGGAATAGACAAGTCCGAAATGGCTGCTATCACTAAATTTTCCTATCTCAAGGAATTTGTCGATCCTAAGGTCAGAAAAGGCATCGATGGGCTGCCGTTTACCGCCGAGGGCTATGAGAAGGCGAAGGCTATTTTGATCGAGCGTTACGGAAATGTCAGCGAAGTAGTCAAAGCCTACGTTAAGGACATTTTGGATTTGCCGAAGATCAATGGAAGCCAGCCTCGGAAAATTCATCATTTTTACGAAAGATTGCTGTACGACGTTCAATCTCTCGAGACCATGGGGAAGCTAAGTTTGGTGAATGGAAACGTGGCTCTAACGATCGATAAACTTTCTGGAATTCGTGGAGATTTGGTGCGGAACGATGAAGATTGGCAAAGTTGGGATTTCCTTAAACTGTGTGACGCGTTAAAGTCGTGGACTCGCCGGAATCCAGTGGATTTTGATGAACCGCAGTCGTTCAAACATGATCGCACGCCCTCGCGAAATTACCATACAAAGCAGCAGGACGCCAAGACACGTGGTTGTGTTTACTGTGAAGATAGCTCGCACAGGAGTTCGGAATGTACACGCGTTGTTGGTTGCGACGAGAGGAAGAAATTTCTGGCTGAAAACAAACTTTGTTTTAACTGTGCTTGCCCAAAACATAGGGCTGCTGAGTGTGCAAGCAAGACGAGATGCAATTTATGCTCCAGGAAGCACCACACCTCCATCTGTCCTGATCAACAACCTAAGGCAGACAGCGTGTTGTCTTCTGTCGATGCTGAGAAAGTGGTTTACCCTGTTGTAGTGATTAAGGTTGGTGGTATTGAATGTCGTGCATTGTTGGATTCTGGTTCGTCTAGTTGTTATGCTTCAGCCAAACTTCTGGATATGCTTGGACAGAAGCCAACAGAGATTAAGCCTAAGAGAGTTGAGATGCTTATGGCTTCAACCACAGCGAGAATGGAAGTTTTTAAGACCACTGTTTCGTCAAGGTCTGGTGATTACCGTTTAGATGTCAATCTCACCAAGGTCAATAGAGGAGAGCTCCTTAGCCTGGAAAATCCCCAATACCAACAGTTGACTAACACTTACCCCCATTTAAAGGATGTGAAAATGGATGATACGGATACCAAGCCATTGTTGCCAGTTCATGTTATCTTGGGTGCTGGAGTGTATGCTCGCATTAAAACTGATACTCGACCAAGGATTGGTAACCAAGGGGAACCTGTAGCTGAGCGCACCAAATTGGGATGGGTTATTCTTTCTCCAGGAGAGGAGATTGATACTACACACATGCTTCTTACCCAAACTAGCCAAGTGGACTATGAGGAACTATGCAAGTTAGACGTGTTAGGACTTGCCGACACGCCGCAACATGACCAAGGTGAAGTGTACAGAGAATTTCGTGAGCAGTTATCGCGCAGTGAAAAGGGATGGTATGAAGCGGCCTTGCCATGGAAAGGCAACCACCCTCCTCTACCTTCAAATGAGTATGGAAGTCTTCGCCGCCTGGAGAATTTGAAGCAGAAATTGAAACGGACCGGGTTGGAACAGGCCTACAGCGAGATCATCGAAGAACAGAAAGCTGAAGGGATTGTGGAAACAGCTGATCAGCCAGCTCAGGGAGTGGAGTGCTACATCCCCCATAAACCTGTTGTCAGGGAAGATGCCGCAACAACCAAAGTACGCGCAGTGTATGATGCATCTGCTAGAGCCTACCCTAATGCTGTGTCCTTGAATGATTGCTTGTATCAAGGCCCCCCTCTTCAAAATAAATTGTGGAATGTCCTTGTCCGGTCACGCATGCACCCTGTGGCACTTGTAGGAGATTTAAAGAAGGCGTTTTTGCAAGTAAGAATTAGACAAGCTGACCGTGATGCTCTGCGGTTTCATTGGAGGCAGGGAGAACAATTGAACATTGAGACATTGCGATTCACAAGAGCTTTATTTGGCCTAGCGCCATCTCCCTTTCTTCTTGGTGGTGTAATTGAGTGCCACCTGGACACCTGGAAAGAACGTGAAGAAGTTGTGATAGCTGAGCTGCGAGAAAGTCTATATGTGGATGACCTGCTAAGTGGTGGAGCAACAGTGGAAGAAGCCAAGGAGCTGAAGGAAAAAGCCATTGAGATCTTTGAAGACGCAACTTTTACATTGCATAAGTGGCAGTCAAATGAGCCTAGACTAGAAGAGGGTACTGCGTCTTCAGAAGAAGAGGAGACCTTTGCAAAACAGCAGCTTGGAGGGCCCCAGGCAGGAGAATCAAGCCTACTCGGACTGGGATGGAACAAGAAAAGTGATGAGGTCATTGTATCTTTCCCTGACTGGGAAGCAGCCCCAACTAAGAGAGGTGTTCTTCGCAAGCTTGCAAGTATCTATGACCCCTTAGGCTTAGTTTCGCCAGTGACTCTGGTTGGGAAGTGTTTGTATCGTGCTGTATGTTGTGAAAAGTTGGCATGGGATGCGGAGTTGACAGGCAGGCTGAAACTCAAGTGGCAGCGGTGGGAACAGAGTCTACCCAAACAGATATCTGTAAGTCGTGCTCTCGCTGACCACAGGGAACCCATCCATGAAATTCATTTGCATGGCTTTGGAGATGCAAGTAGCTGTGGTGTAGGTGTGGCCGTGTATGCAATCGTTAAACAAGAATCTGGGACAACTCAACGGCTCCTAGCAGCGAAAGCCAGGCTCGCCAAACAGGGTTTAACGATCCCCCGACTTGAGCTAGTAGCGGCGCATATGGTGACAAATGTGTTGGTTAACGTGAGAGACGCATTGAAGGGTTTTCCTGTTGTAACCCTAAATGGTTGGCTGGATAGCTTAGTTGCTCTCTTTTGGATAAGTGGTGGTGGGCAGTATAAGCAGTTCGTGGAAAATAGGGTGCAGAAGATCCGTGCACATCCAGAGATTACATGGAGGCATGTTCCCACTAAGGAAAATCCGGCTGATGTTGCGAGCAGGGGCGGTGATGTTGAGTTTAGTGAGCTTTGGTGGAAGGGTCCAGACTGGGTGGCAGATTGTGAAAGCTGGCCTCCACAACGTGTTATTCAGCCCTCTGAAGCAAGTACAGCAGAACTGAAAGCTACCAAAGAGTTGTTCAAGGTTGCTGTGGATAAAGCTGACAGGCTGTATGAAGTTCTCGACAAGTTTGAACTAAGGAAAGCTCTGAACATTTGTGCATGGATTACACGGTTTGTGCACAATTCTCGACACTCTGATCAGAAATTGAGAGGTCCCTTGACAACTGAGGAGTTACAGAAACAGCACCTGTTCTGGGTGAAAAGAGCTCAGCAGAGTTGTGAGTTTGAAGATGACCGCCTGCGTCTGAACCTGCAACCTAACCCGGATGGAGTTTTGGAGTGCCGTGGAAGAATACAGGGACTCTATCCTCTATACCTCCCTGACAAGCACTTGTACACTAAGAAGTTAGTACATCGTGAGCACCTGCGCACCTTACACGGGGGAGTGAGCTTAACAATGACAAGTGTAAGAAGTAACCACTGGGTCCCACGCCTAAGAAAGCTAGCAAAGCAAACCATAAGAGCTTGCCAAGGTTGCAAACGATTCCAAGCAGTAGCAGCAGCAAACCCTCCACCTGGCAATCTTCCTGTGGATCGGACACAAGGAACACACCCATTCCAGGTGATTGGTGTCGACTATGCAGGGCCGATCAAATACAAGAAACGTGGAAAGGAAGAAAGCAAGGCGTACATCGTGTTATATGCATGTTCCCTGTGTCGTGCATTGTATTTGGACTTGGTCCCCTCACTGGAAACCAGAGAGTTCATTCTGAGTCTAAAGAAGCTGATTGCCAGAAAAGGACGTCCGCAGATTATATACTCTGATAATGGATCTACATTTGTCGGGGCAGCACAATGGTTGAGGAAAGCTATGTGTGACGAGAAGTTTAACAAGTTCCTTGCTGAGAATAGTATTACGTGGAAGTTTAATCTCAGTCGCGCCCCGTGGTGGGGCGGGCAATTTGAGCGGATGGTTGGATTAGTAAAAAACGCCCTTAACAAGATCATCGGGTACGGTTTCCTGTCATGGGAAGAATTGGAGGAAGTGCTGCTTGACGTTGAAATAACATTGAATAACAGGCCCCTTTGCTACGTGGAGGATGATGTGGCGTTACCGACTCTCACCCCTAATCTCATGATGTTTCCTCAGAGCAACATCTTACCTGATCTGCAACCACACCACATTGATGATGCAGATTTGCGACGAAGAGCCAAACATCTCCGCAAGTGTAAGGATGCCTTATGGAGAAGATGGTCAAGCGAGTACCTCCGTAGCCTGAGGGAGCGGCACAACCTCAAGCATCAAGGCAAACTCTGTACCTTGGCAGTTGGTGATGTAGTGATTGTAAAGTCTGAGGAGAAGAAAAACAGGGGAAAGTGGCCACTCGGCATTGTCCAGGAACTGTATCCAGGAAAGGACGGAGTAGTGAGGGCTGTCAAGTTACGAGCGGGGAAAAACTTCCTTGAAAGACCAGTGCAGCATGTTTATCCTTTGGAACTTTCTTGTGATACATTTGTTCGGGCACAAGCAGAAGAGCTTAATGCTGAGGCGCCTGTATTCCGGCCACGAAGATTGGCCTCCTTGCAAGCAGAAGAGAGGATCCGTCGAATTGCTGAATCAGAGGAGAACTTAGAATAACTTGAACATTCAGAACTTTGAGCGGACAGTAAATCCTTTTTCGTGTAGACATAGGATTTTACTAGTAACTTTCTAAAGTTTTTGTTAACGTTGTTGTTGTTGCCCAGTCTCCTGAAAAGTAGACAACATTATCACATTTGTTGATAATGGGGGGAGAGTGTCGGAGACTGGGCCCGAATATAGTTAGAAATTTGATTGACAGATGTGATTATAACATGTGAGCGCAATCGAGCGTAAAAAACTTTCCTTCGGAGCGTGAGAATTGTGAACTGTGTGAAGTGCTGGGAATAAATCTGTTCAGTTTATCTTGTGACTTGTGACCTTTGTTGGGCAAACTAAACTTTTCAAATTGCTACTGGAGGCATTCCCAACAAACAACGGAATAAATTAGTTGAATGAAAAGCGTTCGTTGATACCGTGAGGATTAAGAGTGCCGATTTGAAAAATAAATTTTAAATTTTGTTCTGGAGTTTTGCGACTTTCCGTCCTTTCTTGAGGAAGGGAAAGGCTGCAGACTGCCAGACCGCAGACTTCACCAAGGAAGCACGGAAAGCCGAAAAACTCTAGAAAATAATGTATTTTTAAATCGGCACTCTTAATCCTCACGGTATCAACCAACGCTTTTCATTCAACTAATTTTTCCGTTGTTTTCACGTTACCAGGCACCAATCAATAGCGAAGCTCCATCTCTCCGACGAAGGGCTAACGCCCGAAACGTCAGCTCTCGCCAATTCACATTATCAACCCAGCTCGGAGTTGATAAAACCAAATTATATTGTTTTACTTCCCGCCGACGCAGCACCACAGTTTCTTTAGAAACTTACACTCTCTATTTGTTTGTTGAACATGGTGCAGACTTTTCACATCAATACAGTTTTAAGATCTCGTACCGTGTATCGCAAACGGTTGGCATTCTTAATTAACATTTGTGTCACATACACGGCTCCAAAAGAAACACAACTTTGTACAAATTAAGGATACACAATACCTTCAGGGGCATACTTTGGAAGACTACTATAAAATGAAATTAAAATCTTGAAACCTGTGCGAGTTATTTAGAAAAAAAGGTTTTTTTTATAAAAGTTAATAAAACTGTAAGGTGTCATAATCCTCATAGCGTGTCGCTTCCCCTGGGAGCTCTGATTACGAGGACTGCGTTACTGTTATTCTTTTACCGCTTTATTTTGCAAAGCCAGTTCTCGCAAATCAATTCGAAGACATCACGGTCGAACTTAAACCAAATAAATATGTCTTTGAATACGGTATCATGCGTTGAACACAAGTGAACGAGAAGAACGTGACTGCTACACGATTTATCCAAGAATTCCCGCAAAAATTATTCCGCTCGCCATCTGATTGCTGGCGGCACATTCTGTTGACGGATATCTCAGCAAAGGCGAGATGTGTTTACAAATCTTTGAACGACGAAAACTCGCTTTTGTTTTTGGTGAGAATGCCAGCTCTTTAAACGAATTAATAGGGTATGTAGAATTTACGGATTTCAACGAAATTTGGCCAGAATATTCATTAAGCATTTAGGAACAAAAGAGTGTCAGGGATTTATTGAATTTTTTTTGGCAGCTGCAAGCGCACCGAGGCCGGGGAAATTTTTGATGCTGTAACTTTACGGGCTTCTAAAAAGATAAGTAATCGGAATACAGGAAATCCCATTTTGAGAGGACTGGGACGAGTAATGGCGGCGTGAAGACTCGTGTAGCGACCGTCCGCAATCATTTTTGTATTTCTGATCCCTGTCGTGGTAAATGGCTGACATTGTCGGAGCACTATTTAATAAGAGGAAGACAAGATCGCCAACGTCCCCTGACGCGTTTTCAATATCACCTGAATACAAAAAAACGAAACAAAACTCTCCAAGTAAAGAAGAAGACGAGGTATTAACAGCCTTGGAAATGACACAAGAAGTGGGAACGACTTTAAACAACATCCTGAAAAAGCTGGAAAAGCTGGATATAATCGAATCTTCCTTAAAGAAAATAGAATCGCAGCTTGGAAACCTAGAGATACGAACACAAGAACTAGAAACTTTCAGAGATACCACGAAGAAAGATCTTGCTGAATTAAAAGACGGATTAAGCTTCGTTGGCGATCAGGCTAAAGAGAATGCCACTGCTCTCAAGAACGCCAAAGATCAAATTGCGGATCTTTCCATCAAGGCTCAAAAGAACGAAGACATGGTTAACGAGTTACAAGACAACATTCTCTATTTAGAAACTTATTCCCGCAGAGAAAATATTAAATTCATGAATATAGAAGAAGAAACATTAAACGGGAAGGAAGACACAGAAGAAGTCCTTAGATCCTTCCTTGAGCGTGATCTTGGTTTCGCGGAAGCCAGGGATGTTGAAATACAAAGAGTACATCGAAACGGCAAAGGAAAGGATGGCAAGCCGCGCCCTATCCTCGTCGATTCCTGAGATACAAGGACGTGCAAACGATCTTTGCGCTGGGTCACAGACTTAAAGACACGGGTTTTCAGATCTTTCGAGACTACCCGGCCGAAATCATCGAGCGACGCAGATTACAGATGGATACTTTTAAAGCCGCTAAAAGAAATGGAATCCCCGCCTACTTCAGCCAAGCACAACCGGACAAGTTATTCATCAGAGGAAAAATCTGGCCAAAAGGCAAAGTACTCTTTAATTCTTAACTACGATTAGTTAATTTTTTTTCTTGTTTGCTTGAATTATTTCTGAGTTTTTTTTCTCTGGGTCCATGGGGAATAGTAACATAACTGCTATTATCATTAATACCACTATACAGGTGGCTATTTATTTTTTCGCCAAAGCGCGGTCGGTAACCGCTACTACGATGCAAATTTTCCCCCTTTTTTTGGGTTTTCGCTTAACGCCTTATGTTGTTCTCTTGTGGAGGAACGTATTTATCATCGCTTTGCTTGGTTCTATTCGTAAAACCAAGTAGGCTGAGTCCTCATATTTTCTCAGTCAGGTATTGCTTTTATTATGTTAAGTGTATGTATGTGTTTAATTCGTTGCTTTTTCTCAAGGGGTTAATTAATTTTCGCATTTTTCAGAAATTATGCATATTGCTTCTGCCTTTTTGTTCGTTTGGACCGAAAGGCGCTAAACTATTATGAAAAAAATTTATCTCTGCCGAATCACCTTTTCTCGTTACAAGTAAACAAGATATTCAAACATGTCAAACTTAAAAATTGCTTCCATTAATGTAAGGGGATTGGGAAATAACAATAAGAGAAGAGAGACCTTTAATTGGCTCAGAACAAAAAATCGATCAATTTACTTCTTGCAAGAAGTACATTGCACTGAAAGTAAGGCAGACATCTGGAGATGCGAGTGGGGATATAAAGCATTATTCAGCTGCAGCTCTAGCAATGCAGCAGGAGTCGGTATTCTTTTCAACAACAACTTTAATCTAAATATTCTGAAAACCTTTTCGGACCCATCGGGGCGATTTATAATATGCGACATTAAAGCTGAAGAAAAAGTACTTACTCTAGCAAACATCTACGGCCCAAATGATGATGAACCTAGCTTTTTCAAAAATCTTTTTGACCATCTAAAAGATTTCAAGTGTGAAGAAATAATATTAGGTAGGGATTTCAACCTCGTGCTGAATATAGAAAAAGACAAAAAGGGGGGGGGGGGGGGGGGAAACGAAATTTCGGAACCCCTTTTAAAATCGTTAAATCACGGCTATGAGAATGGCCAGCTCTCCATTTCGCAGAGACGAGGCATAATTAAACTCATCCCCAAAAAAAGCGAAGAACTTTACTATATACGTAATTGGAGACCCTTAACCCTACTAAATTGTGATTATAAGATAGCCACAAAAGCTATCGCTAATCGTTTAAAAACCTTCTTACCTAAACTTATAAATAACGACCAAACTGGTTTCATCAAAGGACGTTTCATTGGAGAGAATATACGACTAATAGACAGTGTAATCAGCTATGCCGCTTCAAAAAAACTTCCTGGCTTGCTTCTCTTTCTCGATTTTGAAAAGGCCTTCGACACTCTAGAATGGTCGTTTATCCGCGAGACGCTGGTTTCTTTTGGTTTTGGGCCATCTATTACTCAATGGTTTTTTATTGTAACTCCGAAAGCTGTATATTGAATAACGGTTGTCCCGTTTTTCTGAATAACCTTAACCTAGCAGACACTAAAAGGGCCGACAAATTTTTAAGCCCCTTCCTCAAAGAGGTCTTGGAAACATGGGCTGAACTGAACTACCAAGACCACATAACTTCTGCCAATGCATTTCTTGCACAGAGCATATGGCACAATTCACTGATAAGAATCATGGACAAACCAATCTTTTACAAAAAATGGTATCAATTAGGAATTTCCCGAATAGATCAATTTATTAAAGAAAAACCTAATAGGTTCTTCTCACTATCCGAGTTTGAACATATTCACAATGTCAAAGTCTGTCCACTCACTTTTTACGGAATATTGTCTACTCTTAAGGCGCTCTGGAGAAATCAGAATTTGCACCCAGCAATGAACAACAAAGAACAAACTACTTTCGCGACGGACATGTTTAAATCCAATAAACCTAATAGATTGGCATACCAAAAACTTCTACAGTCTAAAACTAACTCCCCAATACCTAGTCAACAAAAATGGTGCAACTTAATACAAGAACATAACGATCGAAACTGGCACAATGCATATCAGATAGCTCTAAAGTGCACTAAAAGTACAAAATTAATTGAATTTCATTTTCGCTTCCTACATAAAATCTTGGCAACAAACGATACGCTAGCCAAAATGGGTATCAGAAACGACAATAAATGCACCTTTTGCGGTGAGGAACCTGAGAAATCCTTCACCTCTTCTGGAACTGTAACAAAACGGAATTTTTTTGGAATAATCTTGTCTCTTTTCTCCACCAGCATAACATCTTATCTCAAAACCGTGACCTGAGCAAACTCACTGCGCTGGGTCTGAGGCCTGACCTATCAAATAATAATAAGATAATTGAATTCATATCATATTTGTAGGAGCAAGGAAAGAAACCCAACTTTGGAAAGCTTCAAATGTCACTTAAAATATTACAAGAAAGAAATAGAACCTCTCTGCACCTACCAATTTTCTTTTGTCGACTCTATCTAGGGTTTTTGCTACAAATTTAGAAATACATTTAATTATTCAGGTTTAATGGACACGGCCTCATCTTCTCTTGTCTTCTCTTATACCCCCGCCTCTTATTGTGAATTAAGAGCTACCAAAAGAGATTCAGCAGAGATACTGCCAAGGCTTATATATATTTTTTCCATCTATACGTTACTTAGTTCTTAATATTATATATATACACCCCTCCGTGCGTGTTTTTTTTTTCGTTTTAAGCCCGTTGTATTGTTAATAAGAATAAGTAGTTGTAGTTGTCTGGAGTGTAAGTTATTGTAGATAAGTAACTGTAACTGTAAGCTAGTATTTAAGTAGTGCTGTAACTCTTGTTAGTGTACATTGTAGTAGTGATTTGTAAACTACTGTAGATAAGTGACAATGTAAGTTAGCACGTAAATAGTGTTGTAAGTACCGTTGTAAGTGGTTTTGTAACGCAAATTATATAAAAAAATAAAAAAAACACATTTTGAGAGATTGATGCTCGCTGATTAGCACTGTGTAGTGCTTTTACCGAGGTGATCAGCGTTTGCCTTTGATATCCGATTAATTCAGCGGAACGACAGTCTGTTGTTTTCACGAAATGAACGAAAAGCAAAGCAGATATCTTTTTCAAATTCTACAATTCAAGACCTTGAAAAAACCGTAGGTAGGAATTTTTTTCTGAAGGACACCCGCGAAGGTATCGTGTAACCTTAAAGTTAATTGCTTTATCGTTTCATGTAAAATTTCTAAGCGTAGTCCAAGACGTTCAAGTTAAATATTCCCCCCCCCCCCCACAGAAGTTGATGTTAGATGAAGAATTTTTTTTTCCATCGCTAATACTATGGATCCTAAATTCATTCCAATATTTCCTGTTTTTCATTTTAACCAAATTGAATTAGTAAGTAATATAACGCAACTGATAACTCTTCACTTGACGTTGAAGAGGAAAGAATCTCTAGTTGTTCTTGTACCCTTGCCTTTAATAGTTCTGATATTGAAGACTGTTTTTCAACAGAGGGGTCATGTGTCCAAACCTGTGGCGACGGTCTAACAAAAGGTCCGCCCATCACTTTAATTAGACTTGTGGGCGGAAGTAATCATTTTGAAGGCCGTGTCGAAATCAATTACAACGGGGTCTGGGGCACAGTTTGCGATGATTCCTGGGATTACAAAGACGCCAGTGTTGTATGTAGGGAATTGCTACTCGGAAGTGTACGGGAGGCCGTCTCCTTCGGCAGAATGGGCAAAGGAAAGGATTCGCAAGCCATCTGGCTCTCAGAGGTGAGAATTTTGCTGTCCTTATAAAGGTTTTCACATGATCCTATTAGCTCTTGATTTTGATCATATTTTCCAGGAACTGCCTTCAATTTCTTTCAGTTTGCGTTTGTGTGGCTTTTTAATAATTCACGATTTGCCATACAATACAATTTTTGAAGAGGGGAACTTGTTGTCTCCCAGCAAAATATTCTGTTGAAGACGCTTGTCGGGCAGCCTCGCACTCGTCCGGCCTGCGGCCTCATCAACGTTCATCTCATGGAAGCTTCGAGCTCGTTGTCTAATTTTAAATTATTCTTCACTAAAAGGTAAAATGCACAGGACAAGAGGCGCGTTTGGAAAGTTGCGAGCACAATGGATGGGGTAATCACACTTGCGGCCATTTTGAAGACGCTGGTGTGCGGTGTGCAGGCCCGGATACAACAAGGGAGTGTGTAAGTAGCTGTGGTGATGGCTACTACTTAAAGAAGGGCAAGCGACAGTGCGGAGCGTGTTCACAGAGTTGCCTCACGTGCGAAGATTCTCCAACAGACTGCACAAATTGTGACACTTCACGATTCCGTAAAGGTAAAGAATGTAAGCCTTATTCAAAATCACGGAAAATAAAATGAGCGTCAGAATTGTTTGCATCACTTGTAGGTGCTGTGGTCGAAACACAAAATTAGCATCCTCCCCCAGAAAATTTAGAAATCTAGAGGCTCGGAAATGGTATTTTCAAGATTTTCCATGAGATATTTCTTAAAAAAGACAACCTGGATAAGTGTAAAATGACATGGTACCTTTTGTGCTTACAGCAATATTTTGGAAGTTTTGTAAGCTTAATACATATTTTTCAGCCCTCCACGATATATCATGACTTTAGTACACTAACCTGGGTTTTTACACAAGCTTCTCGTGTGTGGAAAGGATGCGCGTAAGGAAGTACGTAAACACGAAAAGTTTCCGACAGGTTTTGAACAAGGTTGTAGCTTTGTAAATTCTCGTCGCTAAATAAAGCATGTAGGATTCAAGCACTTGTTTCATCAGGGTAGTGCTCTATGTATTTTACGTCGTTTTTTCAAATAACTACTGAGCATGAATCGAATTTACGTTAACGGAAGTAGTTCACTATAATTCAGTTAATCATAACTATAACAAAATTGGAATCTGATTGGTCCTTAGCACGCCCTTTTTTACCAAATTGGAGCGCTTGCAGCTAAAGTGTTCAATAACAAAGTGTCCAATAACAAAGTTTGCGTGTTGCGCATGCGCGCGCTCTTTCTTTGGTTCGTCAATACACCTGAAACTCCTTGATATTCCTAGAACTTTCATTTTCAAACAACGCTTTTTTATCACAGTGATGATAAAACGTCAACAGGTTTTGCTTTGCGGAAGTTTTTCTCGAATTTGTTATAATTAGGATTAATTGGTAACAGAACTTTGTGTCGTCCAATCGGACTCCCGCTATGCGGTCGTCCGATTTTGTTAATCAGTCGTATGATTACCGACCGAATTGGACTTCACTCAGTCCTATTACCATTACAAAAAATGTTATAAGATATTATTCCAGACTCAAAATGACTACAAGAATGGCAACAACAAGTTAATTTCCGGATAAAAAACTACAAAATGGCGATTTACAAAGTCCATCGTATTACAAGTTTTGCTCAATATTTCTGCGGTGAATCGGACTTTTTCCGTTTCCGTTTTCCTTTTTTCATTATTTCTTCATACTAACCTTATACTAAAACTAAAAATGTCATCGTCATAAAAAGTCGGGGGGGGGGGAAGGGCTGAAGACCCCAGCCCCCCCGGCTCCGCCGTCCCTGAACTATCAAAGCCGGGTAGAAACCGAAAGAGAGCAGTCTAATCGTTTTAGAATAACCCAGTGACCTATTAAACAAAGAATATCGATAAAACTAGCTAATTGACCGGTTTTTTACATTAAAATCTTCGACCTAGTGCTGGCCACAATGCTGCCTAATAGCTGGCCACTGAGTTATACCAATATTGGATCATTTTTCATCCAGCTATGTTGCTATCAATGGTCTTTTGTAGCAACCTTATAATTGCGCTAAGGCGTAACTTGCGGTGCTTTCTCGTTTCCACAGGCAAAAATTGCGTAGCATCATGTGGACAAGGTTACTATGGCGACACCTCTGATCGACAGTGCAAACCATGCGATTTCAGTTGCCGGACATGTGCAGACGGAAAGTCTTCCACTTCTTGTACAAGTTGTCCGGATGATAGATACTTGAAGGGAGACGAGTGTGTGGTGAGTTGTACCCCTTCGCTGGTCGGTCAAAGACGGCAGATGCGCCTCGCAGGAGTTAACTCCAATGAGCTTGAGGGCCGGCTAGAAGTTTTCGTGAATGGAGCATGGAGCACGGTGTGTAACAAGTTCTTCGATTTCCCCGAAGCAAGTGTAGTTTGTCGACAGCTAGGACTGGGAGGCGCTTTAAGGGCTGTAAAGGAAACTGTGTATGGCTATGGAAGTGGCTCAGTATGGTCTAACATTGCCAACTGCACCGGAAGAGAGAGTACTCTGTTTCAGTGCCCGAATGCGCCTCGTAGTCGTGGCATGCGGTGTTACCATAACAGCGACGTGGGGGTTGCCTGCACGGGACCAGTACGTGGCGCTCCTCAAACCAATCGATGTTTGAGGCGTTGTAATCGCGGTTGGTTCAAGAACGAAGTTGATGTTTGTGATTTATGCGCTGATCAGTGCACTGAATGCCTGGGGACGAGTTTTCGGTGCACAAAGTGCAAAGCACCGAAATTCCTAAAAGATAATGTCTGCATTGACAAGTGTCCAGTTGGCGAGTACGCTCACCTTCCATCTAGGGAATGCCGCAAGTGTCATACCACGACATGTGTGACTTGCGCAGACGGAACAGATGGCAGCAACTGTACCTCATGCAAGGCTCCGAGGGCGCTCAAACAAGGGAAATGCAAAATTGGGTGCGGCCCGGATTTGTATCACAAAAGCGGTGTCTGTGTAGATGATTGTGGCAGTTCGTTTTATAAGTTCAACAGGAATTACTCCTGTCTTGCTTGTCCGTCCAATTGTTTACAATGTACGCATAATACTGCTAAAAGTGCGCCGCAATGTACTGTGTGCACACCGCCCCTAGTCTTTGACAACAGTGAATGTGTCGCCAATTGCTCAGGCGCTAAAGTTGCCGTGCCTGTTATACCCAAGAACGGTTCGTCTCCAAATGGCGCACTGGTGCGACTGAGTAACGGGTCGAACTATTTAGAAGGAGTGCTGGAAATTTTGCACGAAGGAATTTGGGGAACCGTGTGCGACGATGGATGGGACTCGAGGGAAACAGATGTTGTCTGTAGAGAGCTTAGATTCGGCAGCGCTGACACTGAAACACCGCTAGCTCATATCCAAAGACAATCTTCGGAGACAGCTAATGGCAAACTATGGCTTGACAACGTTTTCTGCACAGGAAATGAGAAATCTCTCCATGAGTGCCGTCATAGTGCTTGGGGGGAAACGAACTGTAAACACGAGGAAGACGTAGCGCTTCGTTGCACCGGACCAGGAACACGAACCTGCCAACAAAATTGTCCAGACGGGTTTTATCAAAAAACAGGAAAAGAGTGCTTTCAGTGCACTGTCTCGTGTAGTACGTGCATTGGCGTTCCCAACAATTGTCCAACCTGCGCAGCCGGTTTTTACAAGAAAAACAAAACGTGCGTGGCTGAATGTGGGCGTGGCTTCTATCTCTCGGGTGGCACGTGCCTTAACTGCGACGCGTCGTGCGGAAGCTGCGAAGGGAAGGCACACAACTGCACGTCATGTGACTCTCCTAAATACAAGAAAGGTTCAAACTGTGTAACAGATTGTGCACCCGGATATAAACCATCCTCCATACCACAAGTTCGTCTTGTTAACGGACCAACTCCGTTTGAAGGGCGTGTTGAGGTAAGTTTTAGTTAGCCATGAGATGTTCTCTTAAAAACTATTACAAATGCGAAATTAAAAGAACCTGGCGTTAAACGCTTTAAATCCTGATCTTAATGCCAGTTTACATGTTCACGTTCTCTTCCTTCGAATCAGATCGAGAGAAGACATCTCATAAATGCTAAACTGTGCGCTATAGCGTTGTCCTTAGAAAACGCGGCATGTCAATGTTACGAGTTGGACGAGATCGACTGGGCCTAGCTCCAGGCTGCATATTATGGGATCGGAAAAATCCTGTGTGGGTAATGGGAGACTTAGGCTAAGGTCAAACGTCGAACTTCACACGAGCCAAACCTAATGCAAATGAGCAAAAAACATAGCTATTGCTCATTTTCACGGAAGTAGAAGGAATTGTGAAAGGATATCTGAGCGGGACAGGCAGGTTGTCAACCAAAGACCAAAAGGAACGACTTAGAGAGGAAGTATCCAAGCGAGAAAAAATTAGAAGAAGAATTCAAAGAGGTTGTTGATAAGCGCGTACTCTGGGATTTGTTAAGATATAAGATCCGACAGCTTACTATTAAATATAGCAAAACGAAAGCTCGAAGCAGGAAAGCAAAAGTCAAAGATTTGGAAGAAAAATTACAAAACTGCACCAAAAAATGTTTACAGGCGGAATACGTCAACTTGGAATGAAAAAGGCGAAAAAAATAACAAGTATTTCCTGAATTTCGAAAAATCACATAAGAAGAAGAGCTGTGTGCGGAACATTATCACAAGTGACGAAACAACATCAGTGAATCCCAAAACAATTATGAGGGAATTAGAATCCTTCTACTCTAATCTTTGTAAAGATAACAACGATTACTCGTCATCATTTCATGATGACCTAAAAGATGTCCCAACCTTGACAGAAGAATTGCGTACCGTATGTGAAGGGAGAATAGAATATAACGAGTGTTATAACGTCTTACAAACCTTTCAAAAAAATAAAACTCCTGGGAATGATGGACTAACAATAGAATTTTAATTGGCGTTTTGGTCTTTGATTGGTAGACCTCTTGCAGATTGTATAAACTACTCTTTCGAGTTTGGGGAACTTTCTAATTCCCAAAAGCAGGCCATAATCACCCTTATTGAAAAAAAGGGAAAGGACAAAAGATTAGTGAAAAATTGGCGACCTATATCGCTAATCAACGTTGATGCGAAAACTATTTCCAAAGTCTAAGCAAAGCACCTTGAAAAGGTCTTGCCGCATTTAATACATTATAATCAAAATGCATTCGTTAAGGGTAGGTCCATTTTTGATGCAGTTAGAACAATTGATGATATCGTAGATTATACTAAACGCAATAGTTCAGGCCCGGAATTCTGATAGCAATCGATTTCGAGAAAGCGTTTGATACACTGAATTTCCAATTTCTAATAAGGACACTGCACAAATTTAACTTTGGGCCATATTTTATTCAGTAGATACGGGTTCTGTACAAAAATGCATCAAGTTGTGTAATGAACAGCGGCTTTACGACTGGTCCTTTCCCATTAGGTAGAGGAGTCAGACAAGGGGACCCACTTTCTCTCTATCTCTTTATACTGGCTATTGATACATTAGCCATAAGAATTAGGCAAGACCATTTCATACAGGGTCTTAAAATTGGAGATGTACAAACCAAGCTATATTTGCAGATGACATGACCTGTATTCTTAAAGATAATGCTTCTTATACAGCTTTGTTTTGTATTCTCGAGTCTTTTAGAGAGTGCTCTGGCTTTAAGGTGGATGATTAAAAACGGAAATCTTAGCTTTGGGTAACAGTATTTTGCAAGAAGCGGATTTTCCAAATCATAGTCTTTGTGAAGTTATAAAAATTTTGGGAATTTATTTTGGGTATGGCGAAAGAAAAAGGGACAACCTCAGCTTTAAGCAAACCTTAAAAAGTATAAAGAAATCAATTAATGTTTGGAAATGGAGAGGGCTATCCCTTTTAGGAAGAATTCAAATAGTCAAAACATTTGCTATCCCTAAGCTTATGTATAGAGCATCGGTTATACCGATTACTAAGGAATTAATTAATAAGGCGAACTCAATTTTTTATAGTTTTATTTGGAATGGGAAAGATCTGATCTTCGGAAAATTTGATATTCTAAATGACTTTATTTTAATTAATCATATTTTACTGTTGGGTAAATACTATATTTATTGTAGAAACTGTCAGAATAGCCTACCCACCCTCAGAGGATTTATTGCCAGGACAAGGCGTGTTTATAATATCGAACTACACATTGCGAGAGAGAAAAATAAGCTTCCAAGTCATTTTCAAAAGTGGGAAAAGTTAATCAAAGTGCTTAATAATTAGATAAACTATGACATTCCGTAAAACCCACTTATATCTCTACTAGCATTGTACTTTCTGCTTTCTTTTTCTTCTCTTTTATTTCATTTCATTTAGATAAATTTAAGTCAGTGCCAGATGTTTTCTTTGATTTCCGGCCACCATGTTGGCGTTCCCATACTGAGCTCTGAAAATTTGTGAGAAATGCTTCAACAAGTAACTCACGAATGGTTTACCGCACAGACCTGAGACTTAGAGATGTTGTTTACCTATTAATATTTTATAACATTTTAATTTATCAGATTTTTTCATTGCATGGTTTCGAGTTTGTAAAACGATGAATGATTACAGAAAAGTGCTTAAGGGTACTGAACAGGTTCGCGGGTCAAATTCGTTCAAAATTATTATTTTTGTTGTAGATAAACTGTGTGTATTTTTCTTTCTTTTACAAAAAACAGAAATCCAAAATCTTTTTTCACTCCGGAGTTATTCCGAATTTACTTTTGTGCGTGACTCATTACATCACACATCATTTTCTTTCTTTTACAAAAAACAGAAATCCAAAATCTTTTTTCACTCCGGAGTTATTCCGAATTTACTTTTGTGCGTGACTCATTACATCACACTTAAAAGGTGTCGAGCTGTCAACACTGCTAGATCAAACGCGGGAAATTGGCTTCCAACAGAGGGAATTTCCTTTGCTTGCGTCGCTAATTTCTGTCGTTGCAGTACAGTTTTGGCTGGAGTTTTTGGATGGAGAGAGAAAAGAACAGAAAAAAAGCGAGGAAAAGTCCTTGGGTTCAAAAGGCTGATCGGTGGTACCGTAAAAAGTAACCAGGGAAATTTTGCGAAACGTAGAAATGCTGGCGGAAAGCGACAAATTGTCACAACGACCGAACGAAACACTAAATATTGCTACTAATTCGGATACTTTCCTGGGCTTCCGCAAGCAGAAAAAACAAACGTCAAAGAATTCTATTGAACCAGGCGAAGGTTTGGATTCCGGAATGGTGGATTCTAGGCGTTCTTTATCGGACGAATCTGTTGAAATATCACACGACAACAGCGACGAATTCATACTATTATATAAAGGAACACAAGACTGAAGAGCCGATACGCTAATCAATACGGTACTGCTATCCAATGACTCTTAACCTAAGAATATTAGACGGTTCTTCCTGTATGCACCGGTACACGGACAGAACAGAAGGAAAAGCAATCATAAGAAACAAATATTTGATAGATGCGTGCTACATACCCTGCTTTCCGTTATATTGAAAAAGGCGTTTTATAAATTGCAAGAAATTCCACTAGATAATATTTGCCCAAACCTTTCTATTTAAATCAGCGTATTGATTGTTAATCGCATGCAAAAAACCAAGGTAGGTCACCGAGTTAATTTTCGACGTAAAAGGAAATGTTTCATGGCTCGCGTCAGCTTGGGATCCAAATTTCTATTAAACATGCCAGCACTTGAGCCCATGACTTAAGTGCATCTAGGCCCGCACTTTCTAACTTGTGGTTACCACTAGTATACATGTAGAATACGCGCGAATGAATTAACAATTATTAACAAATGGGCTATACTGCGAAAATTCAATAATCCATTTCAGAGTTGCCTTCTTGTTCTGTTTCAAAACGAGTCTTGGTGCGCAACCTTATCGTAATGAGTTTGATTTTAAAGACAAAAGACGTGCGAGTAAAACTCATTTTCATATGAAAGGTTCTGCACCACGACTCGTCTTGAAACAGAAGAATAGAGGGGGTAAGTTTCTAAAGAAACTGTGGTGCTGCGTCGGTGGGAAGTATAACAATATAATTTGGTTTTATCAACTGGGTTGATAATGTCAATTGGCCACCGTAAAGAGATTCAAGTGCTGACGTTTCGAGCGTTAGCCCTTCGTCGGAGCGAATCGGGCTAACGCTCGAAACGTCAGCACTTGAATCTCTTTACGGTGGCCAATTGACATTATCAACCCAGTTGATAAAACCAAATTATATTGAAACAGAAGAAACTGAAACATTATCTCGAATTGGCCTATTGAACGCCGTCGATCATATTCGATAAGTTGGAGGAGATGAATTGCAGCTCAAGAAGTGTTCGTTGGAGCCATGGCTTGGTTGTTTTTCTAAAATCTAGGAGTAGTTATAACAGAGTGCATTTTCCAAGAAACAATCTTTCCTTTGAAGCCCCGATTTTTTCAAGCTTCTTTAATTTCCAATCGCTCAATTGCAAATTGCAAACTTCCCTGCGAGGATCATTCCTCGTTTTACATCGGAGTACATACACCGGTCTCATAAACTCATACAATTTGCCTCAAATTAAACTGTTTCATATATTAAGAATAGCCTGTGTGCACGTAGCTGGCAGTTTTGGAATAACTAGTTGGAGCGAGAGGCGAAGGCCGCAAAAACGGGCGTAGACAGAAGCCAGGGTTGTATTTTCATTTTATTTCTCCAATATCATGCTTAGAACTGAACCTACTAACATTCGGAATAGCCGGCGCAGTATTCGGAATAAAACAAAGCGCCCGTCGCGGCTTTCGACGCTCGCTCACTACCCCAACTAAACTATCAACTACGCAGACGAGTTTTAAAGAATTTTTATTTTCATCAGAGCACTCATTACCGCGTTGTTTCGTTTCTTGTTATCTTTAGATTTATCACAATGGCAAGTACGGAAGCATCTGTGACGATTCGTGGGATATAAAGGATGCTAACGTAGTGTGTAGAATGTTAGGCATGGGAAATGCTACAAACGCTCCAACCGGAGCCAAGTATGGCAAGGCACTCGGCCAAATTTGGATGGATGACGTTGACTGCACTGGTGAGACCGCGTTATATTTTGTTCAATTTCCCCGGGGAGTTGGGGGTACTCCCATATATCGGCTATATAGTATGTATGTTCCGCGGGATGGGGTATGGTTTTTCGAGGTTCCCGTTCCTTAAATAGAGTATCATATTTGTCCTCTTTTAGCATTCTTCACCAATACACGCTAAACGAAAAAGAAACGGTCGGTCTGTCAAACTGAAAACGTTGCGGAACGACAAGAAGTTGACCCGTTTACACCCTTCTTAGTTTTTGTTTTTTCCTTGAATAGGGTGCCATTTTTCGGGTTTGGCCCTTAAACAGGGTATCAAATTCCGCTTACTTTATCCTTAAATAGGATCAGAGTTTAAGAACTTTCGCTGCACACACCTATCCAAAATTTGAGGGACTACCCCCTCCCGGATATTTTTTTTTTTGCGTTTTTAGTGCAGAGTGTACTATTGGGGTGATGTGTTGTTTGCTGTCGTCTTCTTCTGTCGTTGTCTAAGTCGGTATGTCGCTAAGACGTGTAAATTTAATGTTTGTTTAATTAATTAATTAATATCAATTAATTAAAAAATAACACGCAAACTGCGGTGATAAACACAACGAGCGAACGCATTGCTGGAAGGAAAAAGTATATTTTAACTTGACTTTTCGTATGTTTGCATAAAGATGCAAACTAATAAAGATAAAGCTTTTCGCTACTGATTAATAGAGTCTCCTTTATCTTACAATGGGTATCTGACCGTCTTCTTGTTAGTAAGTTTTAAGTTGTGACCAGTTGACGTGACGTGTCTGCAATAGCAGATGCATGACAGCTACTTGTGATTGCGGTTTTACTGTCATGCAATCTACATTTTGTTTTTCCAATGTAGAAACAGAGTGTTATCTACGGTGGCCTGGAGGGGACATCGCCCTCTTTTTTCTATTCGCGACTTCTTTTTTTCGATTCGCGACTTATTTCTTTCTCTATTCGCGACTTTTTTTTCCATTCGCGACTTCTTTTTTATCCGCGACATTTTCTCCATCCCCGATTTCTTTTTGGCGGCTTCTTTTTTATCTATCCGCGACCGTTTTTATTGATCCGCAAGTTCTATTTTCGGTCTTGAGCGTGGCTTGAAACTGCGGGCTGAAATAACCTTTTTTTTTTTTTTTTTTTTTTTTTAT
>OX393564.1:11490900-11680920 GCA_947652115.1 Blastomussa wellsi | reverse complement strand
TGATTTTCATTGGGAGCAAAGGACTGTCACCCAGCCGGAGTGAAAGTAATTTGAGTACTGTAATTCGACGGTTTGGGTAACGCGGAGTTTAAATAAAGCCTCTGTTGATGGCTTCAAACGGGAAAGTTTTCGGAGATTAGCGACGTTTAAATCGGTGTCTGTGAAAATTCGACGCAAACAAAGACCATGGATGGATAAAGTAACTATCGCCCGTGATCTACTCCGAACTTCGAGGCGATTGGAGCTTCTGGAGCGAATTTACGGTCGTTTTTCTTTGGCGGATAGGCTCGACTGCTTCGATGGAGTACCCAACCTTGGGTAAAGTATATAAAGAGAGGAAACCGGTGGTACTAAAACCCAGCTAAATCGCCCCAAATCGGCTAAAGGAACACGCAGCACAGTATAAGAACAACAGCAGACTTCAGGTAAGTAATTTTTATTAAAAATCAAGCGTAATTTTGCTGTCTTTACGGACAGTATTTTTCCCCCATACAAAACCTTATAATTATGCAAATCGCTCACGTACGAAATACAATATACGAACACTACTCCAGCTTGGGGTACCTGTGGTACAGGTGAAGGTATTTTAAAAATGTTTTCCTAATAAGTCGTAAACCTGGTTGTAAACCTTGAAGGGTGACACAAGTATTTTTACTGGTGCAGTTTTAGTGAAGTACGACAGCTGTACCTTAGACTTGACTTCGGAAAGCAGAATTTCAATCAAAGATGTTTCGAAACATTTTTATTTCTTATTCGGGTCCAGATTGTGGGCTTGTGAATGGAACATTGAACAAACTCAGTCCTCGGAACCAAGCTATTTTTAAAAATATATTCGCACTTAACTCTCCAGTTTTTCCATTTTTGTAAAGAGAAATAAATGCTCACACCTGTGGAATTTCTAAAAGTATTACCAACAGTCCCTCTAATAAACAAAACAAACAAAAATTATGTGAATGTTGTAAACTTTAGGCCACCTTCCCTTCAGAGCATGACTGTGTACAATGGATTGACTGGGACAAGTCTGAAATAATACATACTGTTGAAGGCAGAAAAAAATAAACAGAAATTTTCACACAAAAAAATGAAAGCTACAGCTTGTAGAACAAATATGAATTTTTAAGAGGTTCTCAGTTTGGCAATGTGAACTCAACCTGTGCATACAGTACATCTCGTTTCTTGCTGTCAACCTGGCATCTAGAAAATTGATTGACTGTCGTCTTTTGACATTAAAATAAATGGTCCTTTTTCTCCAAAAATAAAACCCAGGACTTTTCAAATAATACTGAAGCATAACTCTAACTTGAACTTGAACTTGCTCACTGACACTCTTGGTCCAGGTTACCACTTAAAGGTAGTGACCTGACCTCTTCTTTACTTCTCATCTGTTTTATAGCACATTTATGCAAATCAAATTAGCTGCTAGCCTCTTGTCTGCTCCTTCATAATATTAATTTTCAGCCCATTTATCATAGCTGTGCATTTTTATTTTGTAGGTCATGCAGTTGGCTGATCAGGAAAAGACTTGGACCAATGTAGACCTTTAGCTGAAACATGAAAATAAATATGAAATCCATTTTTTTTTCTATATCTGAGGAGTTACCAATTTGTGTTCTGTTCAAGTAACTGGGTGATGTTCATTCCAGCCATGTGTACTGCAGGATAGTCTTTTTAAATGTAATTGCTCAGGTGATTATAGAGATGCGTGCCCTCTGGTTGGTGAAGAACTACATTATATTTTGCTAACACCCTGTGTAAGGGGATTTTAATACTGCAGTACTGTACTTATTTTCAAAATGGCTGACATACGATTTCTTGATGTTTCTAAAGAAACAATAAATAAAATGAAAGAAAATACAGCTACTTTCATAATCACCTGAGCAGTTTTCATTATACTATTAAAACAATTATTCTTCTTGACAGTCAGGCAACAACATTTACTTTGATTCCCTTCAGTGAATAATAATTTATTTTTGTTTCATTTTACTTTGGTGAATGTGTACACCCAGTACATTAATTCAGAATACTTTGCCTTGTAATTTAAATGACCTGTTGTACAACATAACCAGCCATCTCAGCTTCAGTAATCAAATATTCACAACTTGTCAATATTAAAATTTATTTGAACATCTGTCTCACTGACGCAGTGCTTAGAGGATGTGCCTCCGTAGAATTGAATGATAAACTGACAACTAAAAGTATCCAAAACATAAATTACATAAATTGCATTCCCTGCAAGGCTCTGTCTTTAGACGAATAGTGATAATGACATATTATACCACTTTTGCAAGTATATGGGCAACAAATTGTTTGTTTGGCCTACTAAAAAAATATTAATCATCTGGAAACTGTACCAGAAATAAGTAAAAAAATGCCTATGGAAGTTTCCTTAAGACGCGAATGTTTATTTTATGCAAAGGTAGCACGTATAAATTGACAAATCACTATCTAACCAGCAAAAAATGCAGTTTTAGTCAAAGGATGTATTGGAAGCAATGACTACAACAAGAGGCGATCGATCGGATTAATAGAGGAAATAAACAAATTAATATTTTGCCTCAAAACGCATCGACTATTAAGAATAAAGTCAACAATACAAATACAACATACAAAATGTTGCTTACCCAGCTAATTGACTGTATTTTCAATGAAACTTAATTTTCAAAATGAGATGTTTTAGCTTATGACTTTTTTTCATCGGCGGACAAGTTTCTGTCATGACCGTCCTTGCGTTGCGTTCTTCGCAAATTTGGACTCAAAACTGGCCGTGCAGAGAAGATTACTTCTCTTCGGGACAGCTACACAGTTAGCATACTGACTGTCTTACACAATATAAATTTCGGTCGGTTTTGAACTGTTTTTGACATCCAAAGCCGGTCTGATATAAAACGTAAGTCGCTTGCAATGTGTGCGAAGACTAAACAGTAGGGCTGAAAGGTTTTGGTCTTCGAAAAGCGGGTTTGTTTGAATCTGTTGAGACTGAATTCTAGCGGGAATACGTCAGATATAGGTCAGAAAAATGGGAACTCTTGAGTTTGAAAACCATTTTTTGAGGCGTGTTTAACTTAGCTTGTTCAATGAACACAAAAGTGCTGTAGCGTCTGATTCCATGCAGTCGATTAAATGGGCAATGAGAACACTAGCATGTAAAATGTAAATTTAATGTCAAACACAGGGAGTGCTTGCGCGGGAGGCGAGCGCTCTCACCAGTGCGCCATCCCTGCTCCCTCAACTGAATATTGAATACCCGAATGCTCCAAATGCCTTTTTTGGCGAACGCGCCTGCGGAAATAAACACTTTTTAAGGTCGCCCCCGACAATTGCTCAATGACATCAAAAATTCATTAGCCAAATTTCTTGAGGGAGTGTTATCTTATAAAGATTGTAAATTTTGAGCATGAATTTCTTTAAAACGTAGCAGTGTAAGGAGAGGAAATTAGGATAAGAGAGTTTAATTCGCTTTGCTTTAAAATAGAGAAAATCCAACTAAAGTCTTTTCAGTTAACAATTACCGCCGTTGCGTTCACAAAACGGTTGTAATTAGATCATAGCTACACTGGGCGTTGAAGTGTAATTGCAACCTGCGTTAGCCTTTTGTGAAACTGTTATCCACCTGTATGATTTGAAAGTAATTATATAATCAATATTGTAAGAGACAGATTATGGATAGTCCAATAGTTGTTCTTGTAGTAATGTTTGGCTTGACTTTTAATGATGTAATCTAATCCCTAAGCGTCCCTAGTTTGATATATATACAGGTGTCTTGTAAAATAGTCTTTGGCTACTTTATTACTCCGGCTACTTTGTGGCTTCGGCTACTTTGTTGCTTCGGCTACAAATAAACTTAAAGTTGGAAGTACGTTCTGTGAGTTCTCATAGTCTCCGGATATTGGTTCGTCGTGAGTTGTGTCCCGAGTACGTCCGCAGCCAAGCGAGTGATTCCCCCCCGGGGGGTTACTCCCCTATATAAGGTATATAGGTATGTGCCGCCCCAAAGGGTATGGTTTTTGAGCCGTTTTGGTCTGAAAACGGGTATAGATTTTGACAATTATGGTCTGAAATCGGGTCGGGTTTTTGGGGCCAGGAACATTCACGAAAGCTTACAAACATATTTTTCTTCTCAGTACGTAACTGGAACGACTAACTGATAGCGAGAAAAAGAAATAGATAAACTATGTCATTCCAGCTTAATTTAACTCCTTGCGTCATGAAAAACGGGTGTATATTTTCAAGTTCAGGTCTGAAAACGGGTATGAATTTTAGAGGTCAGGTCTGAAAACGGGTGTGGAAAATGGCATGTTTAGGTCTGAAATAGGGTCGGGATTTGAAGACCCGGGCGGCACACCCCCACCAAGAATTCCGAGGAGTACCCCCCTGGGGGATTCCCCCTGGTTAGAAAAGCCGTCAAAAATAGAAGTAGAGGCAAAAACCTTTTATCACAGCAGGGGGTGATGAAAATTCATTACGATTATTGATCGTTTTACTGGCAGACCACTGTTTTCGGCGATGTTTCACGTTCATAAACTTTAGAATAGGACAAATTCGATTTTGTTTTCATTTTTTCAGGTAGTAGCGCGCACCGAATTAAATGATTATATAAGCTAGCGATAAATATTAATCCCTTTTCCAACATGACAGAAGGGAATTTTGAAATTCAACAATTGAGTTCATGCTTGAAGATATCGGCTTTCAGAGGAGTAAAATTGCGAAATCTAGACTTCAAAACGAGCAATCTTCTCTTTGAAAGGCTGTTTTTAAATTCCCTTATGTCATGTTGCAATAGGGTACGCCAACTTTACGTAAGTCGAAAATCAACTCAGGAAATTTTATATCGGTGGGACCGGTGGAGAAAAGTTGGACACAAAATTTCTGGTTTTGCGGTTCCGAAGACCTTCCGAGTCGATAGTGCTTACCGCCGTGCACTCTGTTCAAAGCTGTGAATCTATTTATCATAATTCGCGGGGAACACAAAAATGAGAACAATAACGTGTAATTACTAATACGAAGAGCTTTGAAGCAAATACTCTTACAATTCTTTCGTTTGTTGTCGACCTCGATCGTCGCAGCTCGTGCATACTCTTTGAATAAATACCTACATAATGAGAGCAAGTATATCCAGGGGGGCAGCAAGCGTTCAGCACGTGAGGGGAAAATCAAAACAGCTAATTTCTTTGTAAATTAGCTACGGACTCATACGTTCATTCGCGTTGTACCCAAGAAATGTCCGGCTAACAGAAGAGACCCCGGTACTCAGCATCTTGACTTCCATTTCAATTTTATTCCAAGCAACTGATGCAACCTAAGAAAAACTTTGGGTTACAGTTTTTTTTTTTATTTTATTAAGCAGAGCTGTTTCAATTTTATAACCATTTATTCAAGGGAACTTGTGAAATTCTTAAACTATAGGGAATATAAACTTCTTATCCATAACCCTCAATCAATGCATGAAACACGAAATCGAACTGTCAAGTTCTTTTTGATCATAAGTGTGTAAGGATCTTGTTATAAAATGTAGCGTGTTTGAGGAAAGTGGAATGCTAGTGTACTCTGTGTACATCTAGTGATGGATTTGGAGTGTTTATGTAGGGAGTGAAAGACCTCGGACCTTGATCATAAATATGCTTTTATAACCGATTCGGTCGATCCCCATAAGTGACTACCTGTAAAGTAGCCACTTAACAGGCATTTCGGGGGACAGTTTTTATCGATTTATCTGCCTAATCGGCCTGGTTAGCTCCTTTTTTCCATAGATCAATATAATTTAAATGCTCGAATTTGTCGAGTGATTTCTCTTTTTTTCATTTTTAAATGCATACGGCGTACCCATAGCCTATCGCTGAGTAACTCCTGCTGTCGTCTTCTGTTTTCCCCAAAGAGCAGCGGTGGTTGTGAGTATCGATTTCTATCGATTGATCGATAACGTTTAAATTTAAATTATCGATAGTTATCGATTTATCGAACCGTTTTCCGATATCAGTTTTTATCGATTGAACACGTCGGGGTTACATGTAGCCATCAGAATAAATTGCACACAATCTGTGTAATATATATCCTTGATATTTGAGTTAACTTGCCGTCTATGTACCAAAAGTGCTGTTAAAAACGTCGTCCCATTTCTTGCGTCTCTTTTTCTTTTCTGTTTTGTAAAAAAAAACATATTCAGCGCGGAGAAAGAAGATTTGTTGCAGGGACAAATGGATTGTGTGCGAGTCTAACTGTTTTATATCTGTCTTATATCTAGCGGGGACTGAAATCATCACACTAATCTATTTCAGGAATCAATGAGAAATGCGTGGCTTTCTTCAGGAAAATTGCACGAACTAAATAAGCCAAAGATATTGTTATTCGAAACGAACAAATGCTAGAGATAAAACCGCCGTCCTTCAGTGTTACAATTAAGATACAGTCAGTTACATGGCCAAATAACTGGCCCTGAGCTGATCTCCGGGCGGGTACCGCACAGTTAATTACCGCGTAGCCACGTCTCTCCAGTCAGAACGGAGTCGATGTGGCTGATATTCTGCAGTTTGGATTTTCAAATGCTAATTCGCAGAATTTGGTAGCTCATCTGCTCCATATCCCCAGAACTCCCAGATACGTATCATTTACTTTCATTTGCTCTACAAATTTAAAAGCCTCCATGCTGATTATCATATCTTTAACAACTGAACAATGTCCTTTGCGAGCTTAAAATTTACCATCTTATCACCACACAGTACACTATCGACATTGTCGATCCAAGCAGTATAAAGGATGCGTGTTAGTAAAAGGTCTTGCTTCCCATGACTTCTCGAAGCTCAGTGGATAGTAGACTGCGAGCAGTCTCTCGTTTGCTGTTAAATCCAAAAGAAGTGGGCGCGATCGACGAGGGCTGCGAGCGTTCGCCGCGATCGTGATCCACAGTGAAACAAGAGACTCTCTCGTTTCACCGTGGATCACGATCGCTGCTTCGCCCCACGGCCCTCGTCGATCGCGCCCGATTTTTCCGATTTAACTGTAAACGAGAGACTTCTCGCAGTCTAAGTGGATAGCGCCCGCCCGGTGATCGGGAGGTTGTAGTTTTGATTCCCGTAGGACCCTCAGATTTTTTCTTTGCCCCCCACTCGTGACATGTTTATGTTGACTGTTGAAGTAATAGTTTTATAAAGTAGAAGAACAACAGTAATGGTAATATTGATAAGCGAAAAATAAGACCGTTATAATTATAACTAAGGAAGACTTCGGAGCGGTTGGGAAAGTCTATTACCTCGCTGGGTTTTTTCGAAAATCATAGCTAGCGCACTGCAGTACACAAAACGGCTTTTTCCCAATCTTCGTTCCGAAAACAAAACACTTTACTGCGGTTTTTCAATACAGTCCTTTTTCAGTTCGTACGGTTCGTTCGGTTCGTAAGCTTCAATGACCGTCCTTATATAGATGACTTAACTGGGAAGTTGCATCTAATTACGGGATACATGTACTTAAAATATTTCACTGTCCTTTTATCATAGTAGCTCATAGTCAGAGGGGTAAATATTCGTATGGTTTGTTCGGTCCACTCCGTAAGTTTCACTGACGATCCATATAGATGACTGCGGACCGTAAGAAGGGTTGACTTACCTATCGTAAATGACCGTCCGTATCAGTGCAGGTATATATTGGACGTGGGTGTCCACGAACGGCGAACATTCCAATTCTGCTTTGTTTTGCTTTGTTTGTGTTTGTCGCGGTGAATGTTCGATTTTTCCTCTACTTTCTGAAGAACTTAGACTGCATTTAAGGTCACAAAATGAAAGGCCAACTTAAGTCGGCCGTTGGCCGTGTAGGGCCCACTGTTTTACACGAAACAAACTTTTGGCACGGCTCGATAAAAATGATTAGCGCACCTGAAACACTGGTTCGGCACCGATGAATTTCGTCGGGTCAGCAATTTTGCCGCATCCATGCCCGGACCTACTGGCAATCGCGTTTCTGAAAGTTAGCCAGTGCAGATAAAATGTGAAGTGTAAACGATTAGCCGTTCCCAAGCAACTTTTTCCTGAATGCAATCATGTGCAGAAATTACGCTTTGGGAGAGGATTGATATTCAGTTCTAGTAGAAGACTTCAATGAAAAACAAGCCGCTAAATATCACTCACAGTGACAGGCATTTAACTCAGCTAAACAAGCTAGAAGTCTGCCTGGAAAAAACTATCGAAAGCTGTTTAAAAGTGCGGTTGTCGAAAAGTTTGGCGACGCCGAGGAAAGTGATGAATGGCGGTGACTGAACGCTTTCATTTGTAGCTTACCGAGCTGGATAACTTTCCAAATGAAATAAAGGTTACTTTTTCCGTTGATGTTTTAATTTTGAATCCTTCTGTTCATTCGTCGGTTTTGCAGTTACGGTTTTTGTGTCAGATCCCCTGGGGGGCCGGGGGGGGGGGTACTCCCATACATCTGCAGTCTACAGTCTGCATTTTGTACTGACCGAAAATTATTTGCAGCCCTGGTTATAGATCACAGAAGACATCAAAATGTGGTAAGAACATCAGTGACCCACTCGCCCACACAGCGGTCAAACGCAAAAATTCAACGCCACTTCAGGTTTTCGCTGCCTCCAACTTTGTAAGACTTTGAAGAGAAAACCTGCAAGACTTCTATAGGAAAATGTTATAAAAATAATACTGTGAAAGAAAATTACAAGCTGGGAGGACTTTAGTCACTTTAGGAAGTCCGTCACTAAATTTCCTGGTCATATGTGTTAGGCGAGTGGCACACAGCGGCTACACAGCGGTCAAACGTGGGCTGCGTGCGCAGTTCCCGCCAAAACTTTTACATAACAAAGTCTTAAATTTTCGAAAATTTTCGCTTTTAAGCCCAAAGTTAAGACTTTCGCTGAAAAGTTAAGCTTTAATCTTCGCATATGACCAGGAAATTTAGTGATGAACATCCTAAAGTCCTCCCAGCTTGTAATTTTCTCTCACAGTACTATTTTTAAAACATTTTCCTACAGAAGTCTTGCAGGTTTTCTCTTCAAACTCTTGCAAAGTTCGAGGCGGCGAAAACCGGAATTGGCGTTGGAGTTTTGCGTTTGACCGCTGTGTGCTCACCTAGCGGCTTGTGGGCCACTTTTTGACGTCATCTGTGATCTATGGGGGTCTAACAAGGAGAGGAAAGGCAGTGTGCACTTAACACTGGGATATGGGAGATGGTCTGTCAAAATTAAAATGATATTTTTTTGCCCTTGTCAGAGGGAAAAAGTTATAATATTGCATGGGCACACTTATTTGAGTGACTTGCACAAGTTGATAGGTACATCTGATAATTATCAACTGCTTCATCTTAAATATTGGCCTTATGTGCTACCAAGCACTATGAGGACTAAGTAGTAAGTCATCTTAAATAATTAAACGTTTTCTTTAATTAACATTTGCTTAATTATACCGTTACTTTTAACGTTAAAAGAACTCTAATTATATTCTAATTTTTTCTTTACACCAGCTATATTACTGATAAACAACATCACATTACCATTTGGTTAATTGGCAATGAACCAATGTTTGCCAACCAATTGAATGACATGGTTTCAATGAAATTTCAGCCAGTATGACATACCGCACATAAACAAACAACAAACCAAACTGGTCAATTTAATTTTACCCCAAGATAACAGAACAACTGAGAACATATTCTCCATGCAAAGAAAACATAAATATAATCAATGTATATTTCCACTCCCTCTTTTTGGGGGAGATTGGTTTTCATTCAAACCATTTCTTTTTTTTAATTTACCCGAGATCCTCAAGCCTATTTTCGTAACAAAAGCATGAAAGACCGTCACCAAAAAAAAAATGACAGCACTACAGTGTACAGTCAATCACCCGACTCCAATAAAATGAGCTGGTCAATTCCAGTCTATCTGTGTGTTTTTAAGCTGCGCAAGAACTGGCACCCAATGAATTTTTTTTTTCTATTGATCGACCAAAATTTGTAGCAATGTCTGCAAGTTCTATCCAAAGAACGGCGGTGCATGTCTTTTCTGCAGCAATGGCCTTCTATAATGTTATGTATAAATATTTAAGTGAACAAATTTCCTCGGTCCTCTAAAAAATGCGAGGCTCTGGATAACAATCTGAAACGAATATTCTTCATTTTAATCATTGTTGAAACGAACATTGGTGATAAAAAAATGATAACTTGTAATATCCAATATTTTTATATTTTATCCTATTGAACATACATTACAAACAATGAAAATTATGTGTGCTGAAAAAAAAATGTCTCCCTTTAATCCTTAGAATATTCTCAACAGGATATGAAAAGCTTCCAATATGGAACTTGTTTATCTTGAAAAATAATCAATAATTTGCCTGAACACAATGTGTGTATCAAATGTTTTTTTTCTTTTTAATACAAATATGCTAACATTATTCAAAGCAGGCCAAATACTAAAGTCCTTCCAAAATGCAAGTCAAATACTAGTAAGAGAGGAAGTGTAATGAGGTGTGCACTCCTTCTGGACTCTCACAGGAAGTCCGAAAGGTGGCAATCTAAAATCGCATGCAAATTATTCAAAATGGCGGAAAAAATTTGAAGTGCCCTTAAGGGTTAAATGATGTTCAGGTAGCACAGTTCATCAAACTTCCCCTCTAAGTCTAGAGTACACAACACAAGCTAAGCAACTCTCACCAAGGATTAATTGTGATTAAACTTTAAAGATTAACCTCCAATACTCTAACAGGCAAACAGGCATGTCTTTAGTGATACTCTTGAAGCAACTAACCAGGACAAGCCTCGGCCCTGTTCATGAAAGGGATCAGTTGTACGTTTTGATCACAGATACAATACAACGTCTACAAATGGCACAGACCCGTTCATCCAGGCGCATCTGGAGCGCGCACTGATAGCAATATCTATGTCCACATACAAGGGTTGCATCTTTTGGCCTGTCCAAACAAATGTCACAGACATTAGAAATAATTATGTTTGGTTGGGCCACTCTTTCACTATCGCGATCTGAATTCTGCTCCACAGGGTTAGAGTAAGTGCTTGAGTTGAACTCTTCCTCTTCTATCTCTACAATATACTCATCCTCATTAAGTCCTTGTTCTGGATAATAATTATAGTCCTCCTCATAGTCCGCCTCATAACCATCATACTCGTTCAACTGGGAATATTCTTCTGCCTGTAAATTGTCAGCGATTAGTTCATCATTTGCTATCTGCATTTGGTTTTCGGTAGAGGTCCAAGGTGCTTCCTTAGTGGTGCTCAAGGGGTCCCAGACTTGTGGTACAGTCACTGTGGGAGCCTCACCTTTTGGCCCCCATGCTTTTGGTGCTATGGTGTTGCAAGATCCTTTCCCAGGGGACCCAAGAGCTGGCCATGCTTCCTCAGAAGCCAACCAACCTTACTTACAGCATCATTCAAGAACTCCTCTTGCTTTTTAGCTACGATGGCAGCGTAAGAGTTTGGATCCTTTGCCTTGGGTTCTTCATGAACTGGCTCAGGAGCTGTCCTTTTAGGACGCTGAAGGTATCTGTATGGCGGATGATGCAGTGGGCAACGATCTTCCCAACGGCAAATGCCCCAGATCATGAACATAGGACAGGTGTCATCGCGGATATCGGGAACATCGTCTTCACTTTTCACATCCTCCTCAGCATACTGCCGCTCTTGCTGTTTTTCTAATCTTTCCCTCCATTGGCGGCCAAATAGACCATGTACTTGAGATATATTACTTGATGCCGTTATACCCTTATTAGCGGTGTAATCATAGAAACTTAAATTGTCAAATGGCTTGTCAGGCATTCTAACAGGATACTCTGGATTTGCGATCCTCTCGCGCACCACTGGATCAATAATGACATGCCCTTCTGGAGTGAACTGTGGTTCTTGAGACTGTCTAAGAATCTCAATATCGTTGGCAGTTTGCGCCGAGTCTGTTGGCACTCTCAATGATCCAATGGGAACATTCTCCTCGTAAGGTACGCTTTCTTCTTCTTGATCCATTGTTCTAGGGCAATCTGTAGATAAATAAGTTGCGTTTACCACTAAATCATTAACATTGGTGAAAAGACGTGTCATGGCAAGACACTGCAAGGCTATAAACATGTTTAATAGAAAAACACTAAATCTTCGAACTAAGCAACATTCATTTCTTTAAAAGTAAATTTGGAGAATTTAGTCATTCATAATGACTGTATTAGTCAGTTGCTGACAATTTAGCATACATGTGATTTGTGCAGTGGTAATGGCTTTGAAAATTACGAAAAGTTTTGATGGTTACAGTACTCCTGCTAGAACAATTTCCCCGAAAACTTTGACTTGATGATAAATTCCACTAGCCCGACCACAAAATCCACTAGCCCAGGGCTATTGGACCAGCTTCTTTGTACCCTGTAACCTCTAAATTTCAGGAGTTGTATTCCTACATCTTGCATAGGATGAATGAAAACACAACACTGACTGATCAATTTTACTCAAGTTGAGCAATAGGAATTTGCAGTTTTGAACCCTAAGCAAACTCTACTTAAGATTTATACACACTTGCCTTTAAACTTGATTACAGTTACGTTGTATGTGAATTGTAAACACAGGGACTGCGGAGCAGGGGGGCTGAAGCCTGCCCAATGATTTTGGGGAAAAAATAAAAAAAAATTGGTCTTGTGGTGGGTGGTTAACTGACATCTATGGCCGCGTTGGTATCCAGGGTTCGTAAGGCATGGTTGATAGGTTCTGTCTCTCATTGACATCGTTGCTAACTTATACAGAAATGCACATTTCTTGAGGAGGTATGTTCAGGTAAAAATTTTACCAGAGACGGATTCAGTCGAACGACAACATGCTAGCTAACGGTGTGTGTTAGCCATTTTCATCAAAAGTTCCAAAAAAGAATCTGAAATGAAGGATGACATGCAATTTCAGCGCGCAATCACACTGGAACATACAGTCAAGTGTTATAATCAAACAATGCAATGGGATGCATTTTTAGCCTTCCTGAGAGCATTTATTCTAAAAATTTTCCAGGGGAACGGCATTTAAATTAGCCCCCCTCCAATCGAAAATATGCTCCGCAGTCCCTGAAACAAGAAACCATCACCCCTAAAAAAATATTTCACAAAATAATTCTGTACTGATCTCTACAAGATACAACTTTTCTTTTGTCCATGATCTAGCTACAACTGAATACCAAAAATAAAAACTCTGTGGTGGTCTGTATACATTTGAACAGCCATTTTATATAATTTGTTGCTTTATGATGAGAAACTTTGCTATAAAAAAATCTCCCCTCCTAATACATGACTTGTGAAAACAAAATTCACAGTTTTGCTATTGCTTCATAAGTACAGTTAGTGTGGGAAAATTACTTGCTGTTTAGCTGGAGGGCAGGGGGTGTGGATACAAGGGAGGGGCAGATACTTGTGGTATTAAAGGGGTAAATTATGCAAGCATGAACTTTCTAGGTGTTTAAAAAAATGGTGCGAAAATAGACAGTGCTATTTTATAAAGGGATTGCTACAAAAGTTCTCCAAATTTCACGAGGATTGAGCATTGCCAATGATTGTTGCTTTCCAAAGTCACAAAATGCAGTTGTGGCCACAATTTTGTGTTATGAGGTACAAACTTGGATTGGCAGGTTTTTCTAATTATAAAATGCTTTCAAGGACACTGTCTGAAAGCGAAACTGTATGTTTCTTTAAATTTAGCATTGTACTTTTTTGGAGACTCTCCAGTCAAATTTTACCGCGTGTGCATGCCAGAGGGTATTTTTTCTGTGGTCTGCAGAAAAATTGAGTGGCGAATTAAGCTGTGATTGTGGCGCGGAAAACAACAGTAAAAAAAACCTCTGGCACCCAAGGTAGTCCAATTTGATCCCAGAAAGAAACATATCAAGGATTGCAAAATGCACGCGAGCCGGGGGCGTGGGGGAACGATCAGTGTACCACGTGGCCATTTGAATTTTGCTGTTTATCATTTCAAAATTTTGTGACGAGTTGCTAATTCTATTTGCAATTGTAACGTTCATTTCTTCTTTTTAAAATTATTTTCTGAGCTAAATTCAGCATTTAGCTTTCCTTTATCTTATTATTGTCTTCCGTGTGATTCCTCTCTGTATTTTGCAATTATTTTCTCCTCCCTTCAAGGTTTGCTTCCTGTATTCTGTCTTTTGCATTCTGTAATTTTCTTGCCTCAATTCCATGTTTGATTTCTGGCTTTTGTGGATATGTATGTTTTCGAGATTCTGAGGTTATATTTCTCGATTCCAGTTTTTTTTCTGTATTCTAGATTCTGCTCTTTTGTTTATACGTGTAAATTCATGTGTTTCCCTCGTGTATTCTGAGATCTTCATTTATTCCCAAGACCGTGTTTTCAGCGTTTCGTTTTTTTTTTTTTTGTATTCAACATAATGACTTTATTTTACCTCGGTTCTAATATAGTTTGACTAAAGTAGCAAAATGAATAAAAAATCAAACAATAGATAATTTAAAAATAATAAATAAAAAAACAACCTCGTACCCAGCGACTTCGTTTGCCTGAGAGAGAATTTTTCTTCGAACTCGATTTATCTTTCTCATGATCTGGTGACTATTAAAATTCCCGCCATTTATCGTCACATGATATTTTCTGGCCTTTTAAACCCGCAAAAATTACGAAAATGAGACACGGAATCGAGGCAACAGAATTACAGAATCTAAAATGAAGAATGCCAATAGCGGAATGATCAGTGATAGAAGCAACGTGCCTGCTATATGCTAAATAAAAATTACAGTGTGCAAAATCTGAACGTGGAATCGAGGCAACATAATTACAGAATGCAGAATGCAAAATAGAGAATACAGAATGAAAAAAAGTTTGACTTGGAATAGCGGATTGTCCGATAGCAGCAGAATTAAAAATACGGTGTTATTTTCAGGATTCAGAATATGGCGCTTTTAGACGATATGGAATCGACGGAGCAAATGAAGGCCTCAAAAAAGAACATTATTATAAATAAGGAAATTTGTCATGGAAATCAATGATCAAAAGATAAACCGATAATCTCTGAGTAGGCAAAGAAAAAAAAATCGCAGAAATTATCTATGGGATAAAAAAGAATGAGCAAAAGGAAGATTTCATATATTTAAAATTGATAAATGGCCATGTGTGGCACTTATTGGAACTCATGAAAATTCTCGCCATACCTGAAAAAACTACTGCTGATTGCATTGTATTCTCCTCTCCACACTCAGGCTCGGGATTTCCCGGCACGCCGAATGCCCGGGGGGAGTACTCCCCTAAAAAAATGACGGGGGTGCTCGTCGTACCTTTTAGGGGGTAAAATTTGTGAATTGGTACCGCTTAGGGTGCTTAAACTTAAAATGACCCCTGTTAGGGTTGTCACAGTACCTTTTAGGGGTCTTCAAGGTCATCAGTCTGATAAAATTATGAAAGCCGTAACCGTATTTGTCACACAGATAACTTTACTTCTCACTTTGTTGCTTGAAAACGGTCTAATCATTGGCAACTAAATTTTTATTGCAGAATTGGTACCTCTTAGGGGTGTAAATGAATTCGAAGCCACGCCCACAAAATGAGATTCTGGTACCTTTTAGGGGTGTTTTCGAAAATGTTCGACGAGCACCCCCGTCATTTTCATACGGGAGTACCCCCCCGGGGCCGAATGTTGTTTGTTCATGAATCGGGCAAGGTCGATGTAGCTCTCGTGGGCCTTTTCCCCTAAAATCCTTCTCAAACGAGCGATTGAAAGATCTTCGTCTGGGAGTTGTACCAACATCTCTGCTCGTACCCCCCACATCGCTATTTGCCAGTGTTTTAACAGGGGAATTACTCCGGTCATGGGCTTGGCGCGGTCTATGATCCCGGCTCGCAGAATCTTGACCCATTACCAAGCGTATCGCTTGTCCAAACAGTCTCGAACCACCATTCCACTTCTTAGCATCTTTAACTTCCGTTGTGTCAGGATTTTCACCAATGTCACGTTCGTGCTTTTGAAGTTTCTTAGCATACATCTTTAACTGGATTGGACGAGTGATCGCGTTTCATTCATGGCATTCGCATCCCTTGAAGTAACTGAAGCTTTGTTCTGCCTCCTTACATTTTCCACGTGCACAGATCACGAACGTCGCTGTTATTAAGTGTAATTAAGAACATGTCTTGAACGGCCGCTCTGTGAGTCTGCAGGACAATTACTTCTGATAACACTGTCATGTCTATTAACAGGTACTTAACACTGTCTCGCGCCAGCTGCGAACTCATGTTCAGAGTTAATTGTTTATACTGTACGAGAAACGCTATCTCTGGCCGTCTCTATCTGAATAACATCTTCAGAAACCTCTGTTACGTTTTTGAGATACTTCTTGTAATCAGCTTGATCGGCCGGTCAGGAGCCATTGCTGATAGCCTGAGAGCATTTGTTGGCTTTTGCTCAATGGGAAAAGCCCTGGGAACGAGTTTGGCCAGGAAAAACATCATTACTTGCAAAATTTTTCGGACGGTTTTCATTTCGGACAAAAAAGTGTCCGAAAATAAAACCGTCCGAAATTTTTAAGCGTCCGAACTTTTTAGGGTCCGAAAATTTTACGGTACAGCAAAACAACTCTGGTAAGCCGAAACAAACCCCATATGACAAGGAAGGACTTGGAGATGATGGGAATAGTGAAAGCTGTCACTAAGAAGTCATAACCAGCAGATCATTTCAAAATTCTTGTGGTAGACCACTTTGAGCTCCAAAGCCCTAATACTGAGCAAACGCTAGGTGAGACACTGCTTGAAATACTTACATGTATCTGGGACAGAATTTGTGTTGTTTTCTCATCGTAAAGGTGCAGAAAAACTATTTTACTAAGGCACGTTTTCGCAGTGTAATAGAGGAGTTCACGCTTGAAGTTGCATCATGGGTAATCAGGGCAAGAAACAAAGAGGCAAAATATACTTTTTTCTTCATTTTTCCGCCCTGAGCTTCATTTTCAAGAAGAAACTTTTACTGCAAGTAGAGAAACCTGTTTTTTACGTTTACTAGCGTTTTTGGGTCGATGGAGTGATTGCTGTGGGCGTAGAAATATTTTACGGTTAAAATCTAAGAATTTGATCAAGTCTTAGCCGCTCAAACCACAAAAATAACATCTCCAATATTCTGACAAGTAAGCTAATGCCTAACTCAATCGACCCAAAAACGCTAGTAAATGTAGATTACAGGTTTCTCTATTTGCAGTAAAAGTTTCTTCTTGAAAATGAAGCTCAGAGTGGAGAAATGAAGAAAAAAGTATCTTTTGCCCCTTTGTTTCTTTAAAATCTTGCCCTGATTACCCATGATGCAACTACAAGCGTGAACTCCTCTATTCAAGTTTTATAGGCTAAATTTGCTTTAGCAGTGTTCCAGCGAAGTGTCCGAAATCTTTGTCCGAAATTTGTCCGAAATGAGAAAAAATGTGTCCGAAAATTAACCGTCCGAAATAAAACGTCTGAAATTTTTTGCGAGTAATGTAGTGTGAAATTATTTGTAAAAGACAAGATTTGCGAAGTGGGTTCTCCCGGGGGCACTGCTTTTCATATGAAAATATTTTTGGGGGGAGGGATGGATCCAATTTAAAAACAATAATCTTTTTTACACTTTTTTAGAGATCAGCCATTCCATCCTCGTTCTCAGGGCTTAATTCCCTTCTCCAGCCCTTTGGGACGTGATATTTTTTTAAAACTGAAAAAACCAATGCAATTCGTCCCCACTAACCTCCTTCGGATAGTGGGGGCAGCGCAAGGAAAGGCGAACTCCCCCCTCTCCTTTTTTTCACTCACCTTTCCTTGCACTGCCCCTACCATCTGAACTAACACCTGGAATAGGCTACCTGCCTGCGATCATCAGCCACTTTTGTAAGACTCCTTTTGGGTCTTCGATCATTTTTTTTTAAATTTTCAATAATTAATTAACTGTACACTTTTAATTATGAAAGGCTGTCTTTATTGCTTAATTTTAACAGTTAGGACACTCTTGTAAACTTTGTTTTACAAAGTAAAAATTGATAAACAAATTTTATTTTTCCTTGTAATTGTAAATCTGTTAAACATTATTTATTAACAGCTGGGATTAATTATCTTGGAACCAGCCTTGATCAGGAACAGCTAATAAGAGGATGTAGGCTGCATTCCATATACTACTTACTGTATGTACAACAAAAATCTTCAAAATTGATCTTTGACTTTTTCAATAAATAAAAAATCATTTGGTAAATCGGACCTTGCAATAAGTATAATAAGCCTGAAAATATTTTCCTCCCGAATGGCCTTTAGTTAGCTTTAAAGCCCTTGTCAAATAGTAACAAAAATGAATGTACATATGGCAAGGTCTTGCTCTATTAATACAAAAGATTTTGCCATCTGAGAACTGTACAACTCTTCATGGCAGCTAGATTTGCATGCCCGACTCTTGGAAAAGTTCAAATGTTATAAACGTGAAGGTAGCAAAATCTATAAAATCGCATGAAAAAATACAAGTGTCAGCTAAACTGGTAATTATTATCCTAGCTCACAAACATGTTCTGGAGGGGATTTTGCCTGGGACTCCGATATGAAACAGATGAAGATGTTTGTCAGAAATTTTGAATCATTAACCCCTAAAGGTGAACAATCTTGGCACGGTTTAAGCTTTTTGTAACCCCAAATAGTAGCCAAAAATACTAAAAATGTAATTAGTTTTCTCCAATTCTTTCATGAACAAGATCTTAAATGTGCTTTTCAGGAACACCCAAAGCAAGACCAAACATTGAGAAGATCCAGTGATCATCTTGTCTGTTTCATATGCAGGTGTCCCCCAAAAGGTATTTGTCATTTCATTCAGAAATCTCGGTGCACGCGGCTGCTGAAGCTTACATCTCTGTTTAATGTCAGTAAATGGGTACTCAATTGCAAGCCATTAGCTAGTAGGTGGCTGCTTATTTGCTTCCTCCCTTTGTCTGTCTCTGCCTGGACAAGCACAAACCCTCACTCTCAGGGCTTTTCTTCCATATATGAGATTAACTTGGCAACTGCAAAAAAGCCAAAGAATCACAAATGTCAGTGATCATGAGGTTAACCGCGTACACCAGTGAATGGTTAAACACTTCAAGCAGAACATCTGAGTGGCTTTTAATTATTAATAGTAACTCACAATAACGAAAAGAGCTTGGTGTTGGTAGAGCTAATTTAGTTATCTTACTTAAGCCTGTTGATTTGTTCAAAGGGTGGATAACATAATTCATGAATGATTGAGCACTAGCTCCTGGGGGGGGGGTACTCCCATATGAAAATGACGGGGGTGCTCGTCGGAAATTTTCGAAAACACCCCTAAAAGGTACCAGAACCTCATTTTGTGGGCGTGGCTTCAAATTCATTTACACCCCTAAGAGGTACCAATTCTGAAATAAAAAATTAGTTGCCAAAAATATGACTGTTTTCAAGCAACAAATTGAGAAGGAAAAGTTATTTGTGTAACAAATAGGGTTACGACTTTTATTATCTTATCAGATTGATTACCTTAAAGAGCCCTAAAAGGTACTGTGCAACCCTAGCAGGTCTCATTTTATGTTTTAGCACCCTAAGCAATACCAATTCACAAATTTTACCCCCTAAAAGGTACGACGAGCACCCCCGTCATTTTTTTAAGGGAGTGCCCCCCCCCCCGGGCACTAGCTATCCAGTGGATAGCATTAAATTGCTTAAAATTTGTTTCGCTAACACTTGTCCTGCACTGCATGAATTAGCTGGTGATTACCCAAGTCGGGATATATTTAGGGAACTTGGTCCTCAATGTGTTGTTTCACATATAAAGTAACAACGGGATATACTTCCCCTGCAGAATAGATGTTTTGTAAAATGTCCTCCACCCAGCTGCTGGAAATTCCAGATTTTGGTCGTAAATTAGCCTGCAGGTTAGTCATAAATAGCTGGTAAGGGTTTTGGGAAGAGGGCCGCACACCCCTACCCAATTTTTTTGGGGGTACCCCCCCCCCCCCCCGGGAACTTAAGTACACAATACAAAGTTTCACACTTACCCATGTGACTCCAATGTAAATACCACAAGAATAGGTCGTCTGTTTATACTTCCACGACAGGAACTGAAGCACATGAATTGAAAGCAGTTTATGACAAAATCACATCCAGCTACAAAATAAAAGGTCAAAGGGAATAAATAAATTGACTTCTTTATAAACATTACAGTTGATCATCAATAGAAAACTGGTTTTAAGACAACAGAAGTGAATTATCAAGTCATTGAAATTTATACCATAGTGCAAGTAGCAAAAGCAAGGAGAATTGCTATACAGGCGGCAGCTCTAACAACAAATGCCGAGCAGAACCATGTGTAAATAAAAGTCCTCCCAAAAAGCTGAAGTATCGACCCGAAATTTTAACTTTATTGCTTTGTGTCTCCATGACAATTTCCCAACTCTCCGGATTCCCAGCAAAATCTTTAGATTCACGGAAGAATTTTTGTCTCTTCTGAAACAGACCTTCTTAGCGTTGACACCCCCTGCATATAGGTGTCACAAAAAGCTTGAGCCACACCCAGATCAATTCAAGATTTCTGACGAGCACCCCAGAAATTTTGCTTGGTGGTCATCTCAGCTCAGGCTCAGATTTAAGAAAAACAAAGCATTCTTTCTCAGACTGTATCTCGTAAAGTCACGAATTTAACCATTCCATGTCCCTCAAATGTGCGGATAGGGAACACACATTAGTATGTGGCAGCTATTAACAAGCTGATAAAATTTTACCTTGAGGTGCTTCCAGAGGTATTATTAAGCTGTGTCTTCCAGTTTGGAAACATGATGTATAAGACGTGCTGGGATTCAAGCACCTCAACAAATGCTTTTCATGATCTGAAAAATAAATTAAACAAATTAAAACATAAATTCATTGTTAAATCATTTAGTTGCCACGAGAACGTTTTACCAAATTAGGTCCCTACCTCGGTGGAGATCATTTCATAGTAGATCACTGGTTTTGGTTCAGTGACATGAATGGAAAATGATCATAATGACAAAGAAAATAATACTACAGGAATTCAACTCACCGCCGACTTTGTGCGTCTTTATGTGATCGGGACATCTCTCCACAACTTCGGACTGGTACTGTTGTTCTTCGAAGATAACTGTCGCCCTGATGTGATGTTTCGAAAGGTGCAGTGGAAAAACTGTGTAACAAAGATAAATCAGAGCATCAAAATGATGAAACAAAAACAGTTGTTTGCCAAATCATTTGCCTACAGATCAGTATTACTGAATGATATGAATTAAGGAACTCAGAAAAGAGTACAACGGTTGCAATTGGTTAAATACTCTCAATCTGCGCGCATTTATTGAACTATGGAAATGGCATGACTTACCATACATCCTGATGGTTATGGGCACGATCTCGTGTAGCTGAACAAACAGCTTGTCCAGCCTTTGAGAATAGGTATACGGGGCGGTCGTCTTCGGAGGATTTGTCCCCTCCTCAATGAAAACATGAAAGCTGTAACTGCCCGGAAAGTCATAAATATGATTATAAGCGTCTGGTTGGGCAAACACTGATGGAGGTTGTTGCGCTTCTGCAAGAAAGTAAATTATGTCGTGAGCATTGTTCTTGTTTTGATGAATTTTGCTAGTTGGAGGATCTTAAAGTAGTAAAACATAAGCTAATTTACAACGATCCCAGAATGTAACCAAAAAATTGACTTCTTAGCGCATTGCTAACGGCGCTCCCACCCAGCATGGAGACGTCAGATCCTCATACTTAATTTTTTTAATCCTTTGAATATCCTGAGATTGTTAAAGAGTTCGATTTAACGAAAAAATGTTGACATAGCCTACTCTAAGATGGATCTAGTAAGAATCATTCTTTTGCGATCCAGTTACGTCCCACTGTGAAAACGTTTTTGACATCATTTCGAAAATTGTCGCGTTTCAAAACTTATTGCATACCATTCCACTTCTAAACCTAAAATACGTACATATCTGTTAAAGCTGTATACATCGGTAGCAAAATAATGTGACTTTGCCGACGTCAAATGTCATGTCGGCAAAAATACTGCACATTGTACTTAACCGGCCTTATGCAAATCTCATTTTTACCTTTCGTTATTCCCTGTTCTTGTGTTGGAGGCATAGGCAGCACTGCAGGCAATGGTTGTGCCAAAGTTAAAGGCAGCGGCGATGAAGGCAGTGTTGGAGCCAATGTAAGCGGCATTGGAGGCTGAGCCTGACCCGGCACTGGAAAGCGTAAAAAATATGACGGGGCATAATAATGAAAACCAGTTCGCCAGTTCGAGTTCATATTGGAAAATAAGGCTCTCCTCGCTGGACACATTCGTTCTGATCCTTAACTGGTCACACCCTAAACCTGTCACAGTATGTGTGGGACTGGGCACGAGTGATGGTTCTTGGATTAGTCAGCCATCTTGATATTTGTACATGTGCGACTTCTCAGTTAATGTTGGTTCCTTATTGTTCTTTATTGTTGTTCCTCGTCAATACTTTAACATGGTGGCAGCGAGCGGACAGTAGAACACGCCCAGCGAGATTTCGATGTCTGAATTGTGTAGATGCACCCGATGAACGAAGATTCAGAAGTCAACGCTTCGTAGCGTGCAGCCGAGTATTTTTGCAATTCTACCGGCCGACACCTTACTTTGCAAACATGGGCGAGCTCTCCGGAATTCAGCCGCCTCAGATGGATTGGAATGGGTCTGACCTACCTACTGGATTCAAAAGTTTCAAGCAATATTGTCAGCTGATCTTTGACGGGCCTTTAAGCCAGAAAGACGAGAAAGTCAAGGCAACATACATCTTACTGTGGATTGGGGAGGAAGGCCGGAAGATTTTCAACTCTTTCGAGCTTAGCGAAGAAGAAAAGCAGAAAACTGATGTGATATTCGACAAATTCACAGCGTATTTAGAACCAAAGTCGAACTTTCGCATTGCCCGATACCAGTTACAAGGATTCAGACAGTCTGATGATGAATCTGTAGATTCGTTCATGGCCAGATGTAAAATACAAGCACAGAAGTGCCGGTTTGGCGAAGGCGAAATAGAGGATCGTCTTATTGAACAGCTAATTATTGGCACCAAGGAACGCAAGGTGCAGGAGGCCCTTTTAGGAAAAGATGAGAAACTGAAACTCGACAAGGCAATGGACATTGCTAGGAAAAGAGAGGCCACAGTTAATGACATGAAATCTCTCGAGCAACAAGGTACATCCACACGTGGTCGCGAAACCAACATTGATGCTGTTAGACAAAATGCCAATCCCCGGTGTGGAAAATGTGGACTTAACCATGATAAAAAATGCCCAGTCCCACACATACTGTGACAAAACCTTTTATCGGCAAACCAGTTAGCCTCCCACGTTGTTCATTTGGCTGTTTCCCAAGAACTGATTAAGATTGTTCTTAGGGTGATCGGACAAAAAGTTGAGTGAATCTGTGATAAGCCTCATGTTGGCCTGACATGATGGTGGCACGCATGTGTTCAAAGACAAAAGTCTGATTTGTGGGGTCAATTCTGTTTACTTTTACGGGGAAATCGAGGAGATAACGTCACGGTCTCGTTGACCGAGGCGCGACACTAGTGGGGGCACAGATTACAGGCAAAATACTACCGGTGATAAACATGTTGGCATGACATCACGGTGTTAAGTCACGTTGACTGTGAGATCTTGCATATTCCTTAATTAATTGTAATTGCTGGTCGTCCTTGTTTTAATTCCATTACTCGGCCGGCTGAGCATTTGACTATTCGCTAATATAAAGCTAGGGATCGTAGTCAAAGACCCTAATCACTCGCCATGTACTGTCATACCAGCTAAGGATAAAATTGAGCGGCAATTAAATTATCAATTATCTGTAAAGGGAAATGAACTTCGTATCTCTTATTATTTCTGTAATCTGCTGCGCTGAGAAAGTGACCGGCAGCTGTGTCCCCACTAATGCCTTAATGAAACTGATGTTATCTTTTTGCCTACGTTCCCGCAAACGTGTCCGATAATCATCAGGGCAGCTTAACATTTGTTAGAGTTTATTGACATGATATGGTTTTTGGATGTGAGCAAATAAAACATGTTTGTTTCTCGCTGTTACACATATTGACACACACACGGCACACCAAAAAAAACATTTCGTTTATTGGGACAGTAACCTCTCATCGATCAAGCTCGGCAAAAGCCATACATCCTTCAATTTGTATCTACTACTGAAATGTTATTTGAACGATAAACGTAAGGTTCTTTTTATTTGACCTTGTTTACGACATCTTATTTTCCTAGCTAGAGACAGGTAAATTCAGTCCCCACATTGCGGTCAGAGAGTTTTCCTATTTTTTCTAGACCTTAGACCTCATTTTAGGCAAACTCACAGCCCTGCAAGTTTCTCCTTTTCCCAACCTGAGATTTTTTATTATAGGCCACATCCTCACTCTTTTCACATTGCCCGACAGATATATATAGATTTACTATCTGAGAAGTTCTGTCTAGCCGAGTTACTACTAAAATTACTTTCACTTTATTAAACATCCTTTCCAGTGCGTTCAGCCCTGGACACTTGCGGGGACACGAGTATGGAAACACACCAGCACTACGGGGACTGTTCAGATTAAGTGAGGACATTTTCGTTCTCCGGTGTTCGAGTTGGTAAAAACGCCTTAGCTGCAATCGGGTTTCAGAGTTTCTTCTCTCACTCGCATCAACTACCACGACGGGTTTCTATCTTGCCAGTGGGCACTGTTTGACGAGGGAACAAAGAATTTGTTTATGCCGAAACTTCTAAAATCAGTCTCAAGTTTGCCTTCCATTGAAAGCGTTCGGGTGTAACAGTTACACATCGATGATAACCAGAATGACTTCTGATGAATTATTCATTTTTAAAGGATAAAATTTGGGAAGGAAATAAAAACACTGCATTGAAAAAGCGAGAGCGTGACAGGAAAATGCGCATCAGTAATAAAAATGGTGGAAAACAGCAATAAATGGAAAGATCTACGAAGTCTTACCCTTAATATCACATTTTTATAAAGTTAATATACATGTATATGTTTACTTCTAAATGCTAGGGTCAACGGAGGAAATCGCCTCACATGCAGTTTTGACACTTAGACCCCTCCATTCAGTTTATCTGTTACATCGAGTTAAATCGAAAAACGAAAATTAGGGTCCAAAACCGATCTAGGATTTAGCGAAAAACCTGAAGAAATTAGAAAAAGGAATTATGGGTCATTATCCCGTGAAACAATAGATTACTTCAAAACATTATTTAATATTTTGACGGGTTCCGCACTCAGCTTTGTGAATACAAAAGGCCTTTTTACCAAATGTTGGTAGCGTACAGCATTCGGAATAATTATTGAATTTTTGAGTGTCCGGCTGTCGTATTAATTGTGGAGAAGGTGGCCGCCTGGGGTACCCTCTGTTATTGACGAGACACGTTATCAAAACATTACCACTGATAAATTTTCTTTGTAGGCAATCACTGAGACATAAAACATCTGAAAACATACATCTCTCTTTTGTTAGAATTAACTGATATGCGGTGATATTTGGATAAGAGCAAATAAAAACATGCCCGTTTCTCGCTAACACATGGTCCACACATTGACACACACACAAAAAATAAATTCTGACTTCGTTCATGGAGGCAGTAACCTCTTATCAAGCTCAATAAAGCTATTAAGCGGCACTTATCAGTGGCCATGCAGTAACCGTAACGCTGTTCTTACTTGATCTTGTTGAGTATTACTACACCTTCAGAATTACTGGCCAGTATTCTGTGGATTTATGTCATGGACTTAAAATTTCAGTCCCCACATGACGGTCTGACAGTTCCAGACCTATCATCTCATTTTTGGCAAACTCTTGTCAGTATTTGGCTATTATAGCTTCAATGTACGCGACGTCTAGATTGCCAAAAAATTCATGGAAACACACCAGCTTTAAGAACACAGGGGACATTAAATGACATTTGAAGAATTGAACATTTTTAAAGTATTTGTGTTGAATAAAATTATTAAATACTTATAAATTTCAGCGTTGCAAAAGCGAGAATGCATCCCATCATCAGGTCAACTATTTTCAGCGATAATAACTGGCGGGAAACACAGCAAAAAATAAAAATAACTACAAACGTGTCCCCCTTGAATATCACGTTTTTATGAAGTTTTTAGTAAGTCAGGAAATCACCTCCAATACAGTTTTGATACCAAGATTCTTCCATTCAGTACACCTTTATCGAAGCAAAACGAAGCTATAAAAACGAGAAACAAGCTCCCTACCGCGAGATTTTGATTAGAGATACTGTATATGTAATTATGATGGCCGAATTGTCGAAGAAATGGATAATTTTTTGGGAGAACATATTCCGACACTAACATTGTGTGTTGTTGATGGACGAATGCGTGTGCTAAGAGTCCCCACTAATCGCTTTGTTATGGACAAGACAGATGACCACAGATGTTAATCTTCTTGTTGTCCCCACAAATCGTATTTAACCGACTAACAATCTCTGCAATCTGCAAAGTAAGTGACCGGCAGCTGCGTTCCCCACGCATGCCTCGGTTCTTAAATATAATTAACGAGACTGGTCATCCTTGATTCCCACTGTAAAAATAAACAAAACTAATCTTTCAGATCAGAATTATGTCTTTGAACATTCCAGAATTTTCGAAGCTTAAATAGAAAAAAAATGAACAGAACTTGTTTCTGTGGATAGTTATCCAATGCGCTCAGTAAAATTTAGCTTTTTGGATGATAATTAATTTAACTCGAAAACTGTGTCAGCGAGCACGTGCAGTGGAATGTGGAATAGCATGCGATATTTCACATACCATACAGTTATTTGGACCAACGGGTTAATGGGGACTAATGAGCCAACTTGTTTGTTTGAAGAGTGTTTTTGGAGCTGTAGATTTGACAAATGTTTTGATGAGGGCTAAAATACTTTTGCGCGGCAACCCTAGCAGGGGTCATTTTGATGATGCTAGTCTGTAGTCAAGCATAAGCACGTGATATTTTGATGCCAACCATAAAGGCCGACTGAAGCGGAGCTTGAGATAACTTTGACAAGTCAACGAAGGAGGTAAGTTCTTGATTGGGATAGTTCTTCACAGCCCTGCCATTCACCTTTTGCTAACCTGAGATTTTTCATAATAGGCCACCGTCATTGCCCGACCGAATCAAATTAAAAAAAATCTAGATATGCCGGCTAGCTGAGAAGTTCTGTCTGGAAAAGAGTTATCAACATGATTTCTTGCACTTTATTTAACATCCATTCCCCCGCATACGTCGAGGGAAAACTGGAAGGCACAATTTTTCTTGAAAGAAGAACTTTTTTTGCGATCAAATTTCTTTTCCATGTCCAGCTGAGTTTGAACCCTTCTCGAAATGCCAAACAGTAGCGCTGATCGTCTTGTTCATATCTTTGGAAAAGCCATCTTATATGTTTTACATTAAATCGCGGTCGCTCTCAGCCCTTTCAGCGCAAACCAGGGCCAGTAAATGGTCGAAACTTAATAATCAACGAATTTCTATGTAGCCGAGGTAAATCTACAACCTCTGTGCTTTTCTTAAACCTGAATGCCGATAAACGTCCATGACTCAGAAAGGAAGCAGTGAAGCAATTAACTCAAAGAAGCATCTGACAGCGAAGCTTCCTGTTCGACCCAGATTTCAGAAGATGATTCCCTCCCTCTGTTTTCCTTATTCCGTTTCGCTTGGAGGCTTAAACTGTTGATTCTTTTTTAATTTATTGCGAATTTTGTATGGATGGTTTCTGTTCATTTTCCTAACGCTGTTTTGAACTGGTTTTACTTTTAGTCCGCTCCTGGATTCGTTTGATGGCCCGGCGCAGGACCACGAGATTGCAACCTGAACAGCATGAAAAGGTGGGAACATATTACCTATATAACTTAGGATATATCCGATCATCGATGTTTCTAATTTAGCTCGATGATCTGTGCAAAGCAGGATTCCCGCATAGGGGTCTCTTCTCGTACCTGCATGTCCAAGCGGGAAAATTCCCGCCAAATCATTTCGCGGGAATTTTATTACGAGCACCTTAATTGGTTATTGATCTGAACCAATAGAGTTTGCTCTACTATTAACATTGCGACATGGCGGCGGTTAGTCGTTGTCTGCACTGCGACGTTTCAGCGTACAGGATGCATCGAAACAGCGAAAATAAGTGTGGAAGATGTGCAATACTTCTTCCTTTGACTACAAGAGTACAAGAAGGGGGCGGGGGATATGGTTGACTGTGACTTTGCATCGAAGTACAAAAGTGAATGGAAATTCTAATGATTGCCGTAGCGTACATTATTGGTGATCTGAATTACGGAACAGCGTATATTTTTTGAAGGCCCCAGGTATTTATATTATTAAACAATTATTGGATGAGGTGTTTCGTGATATTCAAAATTATTAAGGGCGAGATGAGTGCGGAGACCTTGATAATTATGGATATTACGAAAAACAGAATGCAATAATTGTTTTACTATACATTGAAAGTCTCAAATAAACACAAAGCCGGGTTCTGTACTCGTGTACCGGTACACCAGAACCGATACAAAAGACCAAACAATACATTACAGCTAACCAAAGACTCCTAAACAAAGAAAATGCAATGGTTATTGCCTTGTGCACCGGTATACGAGGACACAGCTTAAAGCAGCAATGAAGGAAACAGTACCTCAGAGAATTTTTAAACCTCGTTCTAACTAAGTCTTTTATCGAGTTTTGTAGTTTTATTTTTGTTGAGGTACTCCTGGAACACTTACCTATACATTCGCTGACCTTTTTGACCGGTTGAAATAATTATTGAAAAAAAAAAAATTGCAGTCACAGGGTACAAAGAAGTTTAATTTTCCAGCCTGCCCTTCGGGCAAGCTGTAGCCAAGATGTACTAGCGCGGAGGTTATGTCTACTAGCCCGAAAATTTTTCATGTTTTACCAATGGCCTGTCAATTAATTTCAAAGAAAAATTTCCCCCAAAAACTTTTCCTTGCCTGTCGTGCAAGTGAACGATAAATTCCGCTAGCCTGACCATAAAACCCCCAAATCCACTAGCCCTGGGCTATCGGACCTGAACTTCTTTGTACCCTGAGTCCCTTTCAGCACTTGTGTCTACCTCAGTCACAGAAGAGAATTACTAAATATTATTTCACTCAAATTGTTGTTTGACTCTAAAATGAATACCTTACATTTTGTTAACCCTAGGTGTGCCAGCATTTTAGCGGGGGGTGGCCTCGAAATGCCAGAGCAAATAACTTTCTTACACTCTGTGCTACTATGAAAACATATATGAAATAAATGTTGAATTTTACCTTTATTCCTCTATCCTGGCCATCTAAAACAGGCATACTCTTAACAAGCATGGATTAAATTGTTTCATAGTCCAAAAAAGGTGCTTGGAAGGAAAATATTAAGCAGCAAATCCAACATTTTTACCACACTCTCTGTCTGTGGATGTGTAGAAGTAACTTCACGATATGGTATGATTACTCAGAGATTTTGCCTTGTACCATTTTTCCGAAACAAATTGATTAATTGTCGATTGGTGTTAATGTCCTGAAGATTACATTTCCATGATTTTTTTTATCTTCTTTTCTGAGGAGGCGTAACATTCAGCAAAAAGAAATTCATAACAAAATGCCTGCCATATTTTCGCCTTCTTTGTACATGGAGATGCTTAAACTTGGGCAACTGTTGGCTTCATGACTTCAAAAACAAAGACTTAGCAAAGTTAACTAACAGCTTGATAGTACAGCAGTTTCTATTGGCTCAATGTGTTAGCTGTACCTTAGCAACCAATCAAATTGCTCATTACATTAATGGCTGATTAAATCGGCCCTGGCACATGGAGTGTACTCACGGGCCGATCTTATCGGCCTCTGGCACATCTAGGGTTAAACTCCACAAGCATTAAGGAAAATGCTTTCTCTTACATTTGGATTACCATAAATTAGTTCTTTAATACAGGCATTTTACTTAAACTTTCTGTTGTTCATTGAGACCACCTGAAAACATCTCGACTATATGCAATGCACATCAGAAATGCAATGATTTCCTCGCCAATTTAAAACAGAAAATAAAAATTGTGTGAACAACAGTGCAACACATAATTTTCTAAAGAGACTCGATTAAATGATTTTGGTTTGTGATCAAATGCTTAGAGTTTTTAGGAAGTGTTGGTCTCTGCTGGCTAAGACACAGAAGTCTATATTTTGCTTTCCAGTTCTTTTTAAAACTAAACTAATATTTTCTTGTAGTAAATCTGTCGCTTTAATAGTTATTATAATAGTTTTGCTCCTTCTTTTCAAATGTTTTTATGTGGAGGGAAATAATAACTGCAAAAAAGGAAAAAAAAGAAAGAAATTTAATCCACACCCTAAGAGTTGAACAGAAAACATGTACATATAGTTACGTGGGATTGTGTTATTAAATTTAACCGCTGATTTGTAGAAACGTGTACAACCACCGTAGGCTCAAACATACAAGGGAAGAAGGGAATGGACTATAAATTTAACCACTGATTTGTAGAAACAACCACCATAGGCTCAAAAACGTTGTGAGTCGATAGAGTTACTACATTCGAGTGGAAATATAAAGGGCACTGAGAAAAGCCTTCAGGCTAGTGTAGAATATTTCTAACTTTTGGTATTAATAATCCCTCGCTAATTAAATGTTCATTATTATTATTTAATTATTTATATTATAACCTTTAAGAAGAATTCAAGATGAAGATCAAGAAGGCCTTGAAGAAAGATTCATCAATGAATTCATAGGTAATGTGTGGTTTCAGAAAATATGTAGCCTCCCCCCACAAAAGCATTTAAGGATTTGGAGATTTGGAGGTGTGGTTTCTTGAAGACCAAATAACTTACAGAAGTGTTCTCGTTCAATAGATCGTTTCACTCATGTGAACATCAATTTTATCGGTTTACAGAAAGAGAAGACTTTGTTTGCAAAAAAAGGGTTGCATTTTGCAGGGAATTGGTTTGGTACACCAATATGGCTGCTGTTTCTTTGATTTGCTACAGCAATATGGTCACCGTGATGTCATGTGAAAAAATCTATTGAAATTTCTAGAGAGGTGCGGGTTCAAATAAAAGAATTCCTTCCTTAGGGAAGATATGGATATTTTTTGGAACTAAACAATGTCATGCATTTAGTCATTGTTTTAATGCTGTACTGTGACTTTGTGAGGATCTTTTTAAGGTAATAAAAAAAAATTTGAAGGGTGAAATCCACTGGCCTGACTTCTAAATCTACCAGCCCTAAACTATCAGAATTCAGCTTTTTTACACATACTGTTGTAGCTACATGCTATGTGAAAAAAATGCTGTTAAAATCTTCTGTTTGCATCTTGTGAGAGATGTTATTATAACAATAATTATATTTATTTGCTTTCAGGGCGGGGTGTGTTCGCAACAAAAAAGTTTTTCAAGGATGATTTTCTGCTTGTGTACAAAGGGGAACTTGTATCAGCAGAAGAAGGATACCAGCGAGAAGACTCCTATCATCCAGACTTGGGAAGCTTTCTCTTTTATTTTAAAGATAGTGCCAAATCCTTTTGGTAAGTGACAGTTATGTGAAATTTGAAAAAAAATAGGATGAAATTAAAATTGTTAATGGAATAGATCTTTGGTGGGTTGCAAGTGCAAGGTATTTGTAGATGCACAAGCCATCATCAGCTTGATTCACAGTATTGATGAAGGATAAGGGAAATGGGACCATAGAGGTTTTGTAAATAAGTTGTGAAAGAATGAGAGTTCTTGAAATTGTAATGCAACTATATAATGTGAGGGTCAAGGAATATGATCAGATATATTTAGAAGAGTGTTCAATATTTTTGGTAGTTTAAGCTTGTGAGGTTTAATAATATCAATAGCTCAATGCAATCCGCTATACGCCAAAAGATAGTGCTACCCATTGCATTCTGGGTAGATTGACATGTCGTCCCCAAATTCAATGTGTTTGTATGGGAATCTGACTTAAAATAATTTTGTTATAAAATAGATTCTGAACAATTTATGGATGACAGCTTTACATTACTAGGCAAAGGATTGTATTGGCCAAATTTATGGGATGTTGCTGTGCTAGAAAACGTTCAGCCGCAGTCTTAATTTTCCATATATTTGTCTATGATATTTCCCTGCCAACTTGCAGGTAAATGTTGAAAAGGTAAAAGCCTGACTGAATGCTTTCTAGAACAGCTCTACATCCCTCAAATTTTGTCCATACAATCTTTTGCCTAGTATCGTAACTCTGCTGTTTACAAATTGTACAGATTTTGCTAAGGAAATTATTGGCCGTCAGATTCCCATACAAACACAGTAAATTTGGGGCTGACATGTCAATCTACCCAGAATGCAGCAGGTGGTGCCATCTTTTGGGGTATTGCAGATTGGCTAAGGAGTCAAAGTAGGCAGTTACCAGGCATTTGTAAATAATATAAAAATGTATGATTGCAAAATCTTTGGCGAAGTCTGTTTGGATGAGAAATATTGCACTTTAAGGGGGGAGACCCTTAACTACAAAATGGTTGCTATGGATGACTTTAAGCCAGCATATCTTGGAATCCATTGGTGTCTTGGGTTTAGTTTTTGGCCATGTTTCTTCTATTAGAGATTGCCTTCACTTTCAGTAGTCATGACCATATTTGGTAAGTCACGTGATCAGAACACAAAAACCGTATAAACTCACACAGCTTACATCTTTCTCCAATGAAACAAAAGCCAACGGGTAAAGTGCATTTAGATGCAAAAATTGTAGCATGGATTTGTCGAAATTCATGTTATTAAAGAAGTTATGACATCACAAAAACTCTAAGACGTCATAGCTTTTTCAGTAACGCGAATTTCAACATATCCATGCTACAGATTTTGCTTCTCGTTACGCTCTACCCGTTGGCATTGCTTTCAACAATGAAAGATGTTTAGCTGTTTGAGTTTATATGGTTTTTGTGTTTTGGTCACGTGACTTACCAAATATGGTCATGACTACCAAAACTGAAGGCAATCTCTAAAAGAACAAACATGGCCAAAAACTAAACCCAGGATACTAAGGGTGCCCAAAATACGACAGTTAGAAGTCATCTGTAGCAACTGTTATGAAGTTAAGGGTCTCCTCCCTTAATGCTCTTTACTGATTGCCAAATTTGCAAACATTTAAAGCCAAAAAAGTTTGTCCTCACTTATGATGGCAACCTACATGTAGTAGAAAAATGCTGTTTGGAGCACTACTAGCAGTCCCTAATTGGAATGTGATTCAGGTGCTATTGAAGGATTATTACCAACACACCAAAAAATTGATTTAATTTCCACACTGCTTCTTTATTTAGTACTTTTGTTTATCTTTTAGTGTTGATGCCACATTCTCCAGTGGTCTTGGGAGACTTGTCAATGATGCTCCTTCAAGCAAGAAAAGTTGCAATTCTGTGATTCGCAAAGTTAAAGAAGGAACAGAAACATACCTTGCTCTCTATGCTCTTAGAGATATCAAGATAGGAGAAGAATTACGCTATGACTATGGTGTTAAAGATCTTCCTTGGCGCAAGCTTAAAAAAGGTTTGTAATCATAATTAATTTTATAGATACATGTAAACTGTCAGTGTTAAAATGATTGCTTTGAAGGACCCTCTGTTTTGCTCAGGAACATAGGGTCAACTGTTTGGATAATTGGGAACATGCATTCATTTGGTTAATCTGCTGGTCCTGTTGCTTAGCTGATGAATTTCCATCTAATTTGTAGATTTAGCCAAGCCTAAAAGCGGGGCTTCAATTTTTGGCTTGTTTTAATATTTTGTGAAAATACTTGAGCCTGGGATCCAATGAAAATCTATAACCTGGTCAAAGGTAAATAAAAAAAAACATGTCACCCAGTGAGTTCTACACTTGAGCCCACAATACAGTTATGCGATACTGGTCAGTGAATACCTTAGTGTGACAGCTGTCAATTGACTATGAAATGGATCTCCCTATATCAAAATGCAAAGATGTAAAAAGCCCAGGCCTTCAAGATGCGTGCTTTATTAATTCACAATGGAGGCTTTTGTGGGAAAAGATATGGAATTCACGTCACAGTAGCTGGTCCGCAGAGGACTTGTCAAGCTTGTTGAGATTTTTAGTGGCGAATTTTCTAATTTTAGAAAGTTTTCTAGTGCTTTATTGAAGCAACCATTTGAGCTACATATCTATTGAAAAATCAAAGAAACCTATTGTCGTTTCAATGCCCTGGATAATACTGTACTGCGCAGGCTTAGAACCTTACATCCGAAAAAATTTTGGATTTTCTCCCCCACTGAATAGAATAGTGTGCTGTCTCGCTAACGCTCGCCAGCAATAATATAAAGAAAGCGTTTCTGTCTTTTGTTTCTGATGAATGGGATCTGCTCTTTACCAAGTTAGGGGTTGAGTTAATTTTAAGTTTAGATTGAGTTACTGTTTTTTGCAATTCTTTGCACCTTCTTTTTGCCCTTGGGCCTCTTGTTTGTGTGCCCTGCAAGAACATTGTAGAAATAAACTGCCTGTTCTGCTGGCTGGAGGAAAAAAAGGAAAAGTAAAGTTATTAAAACACCTGTCAGACACATAGTCTAACAGTACAACTTGACTGACAACCAATTTGGTTAACTGCAAAAGTATGCTGTATTCCTGTTATAAACTGAAATTTGCGACAGGCAAGCACAGGCTCCCTGCCATGAAAAGGGCTTAATTGTTTTATGAGCCACTTTCCTAATTTCCAAACCTGTATTCTTTCCTATACGATATAACTGAGGATTTTTTATTTTAAGTGGTCCTCAGCAATGACTCTATGGTTTTTCATTAAATCCCATTTATACATCAGTATTTTCTTATAGCATTAGTAATAAGATAGGGGTGGACTTCCCTCTGGTGTGGTATATTGTACATGAGCAGAGACAGAGTTGTAAATAAACATACCACAATGTCTGGACATTTATGCTATTAGTGATCGGGAAAGTTGCAATATAAGCTCTTACGACAAATTGCTAAATTGGAGTGGCTTGCATAGCACACTAGAGGGACGTCATATCCAGGATATGTTGATCACAATAAATAGTTGTTTCCAGGAGAAGGCGCCGACCCCCATTGTAAACCTACTCAAAGCAAAGAACACAAAATATAACCTAAAGGGCACAAACATGCTCTCATTGCCCAAAGTAAGAAGGACCAAGCATGGTCTTAGGTCTTTTCGGTATTTCGCGGCAAAAACATGGAATGCGCTGCCATGGCCGGTACAAGGGAATCTTTAAGAAGGATTCGTCATGTAGCTTTTTGAAATTGTTATTATTATAGTTAGGTAATTTTTTAAAATTGTAATTTTAATTCGTAATTAGACATGTATTAATGAATAATTAGATTTCTTACAAATTTTAGATTCTTAAATTTTTATATTGTTAACTAGCCAAATTTTATCTTTTCTCAGTTCTTGTAATTTATTTGTTTATTTGTGGGCTTCCTGTGAAGTAGCTTTTAGCTAAGTGGAGTGCCACGTTAAATAAAGTTCTGTATTCTGTAATATAAACAGCATGATCGGCACGAAACTGGTTTCTTGTCCTGTCCTGTCCACTTTGCCTACCTTAAAATATTTTAATAACTGGCTTATTTTGTCATACTACATGTAAGTAACTCAATCTTAGCTCTCAATCTTAATTCAAACTCAACTCGACTCCTAACTTGATCATTATCCTTTCTCAACCTTTTTCGGACCTTTCATTAAACCTTTCTGCAGCTGCTTAGAAATTTTTGCAATGATTTCTTCAAACTGCTTAATGTTTTCATTAAATGCGGTTAGCAAGCCAGACATTTAGTGCTATACAATACTGTTTAAATTACTGCCAAGTGCTGTGTAATATCCTGTACATGTATGTATAATATATGTGTAACAGACCTTTTATATGACGGTTACAGTAATAGAGTTGACAATACGTTCTGTTTCATGACTAATTAGGTAAAGAAGACAGCAAGCCAATGGAAGATACACACAATTTCAGCAACAGCACTGCTGATATGGAACCGTGCACTGAAATCAGCATGAAAAATGGTGAGCTTGAAATAATCAGATCCAAGATATCGGAGCCATGCACTAGACACACTGTACATAATTTTATGAATGTGTTACAGACCTTTTGTTATTAAAGACAATATAGTTAAAGAGTTCAATATGTTCTGTTTCATGACCAATAAGGTATAGAAGACAGCAAACCAATGGAAGATACACACAATTTCAGCAATGGCACTACTGATAATATGGAACCATGCACTGAAATGAGCATGAGAAATGGTGAGCTTGAAATAATCAGATCCAAGATAGCAGAGCCATGCACTAGACACACTGTACATAATTTTATGAATGTGTTACAGACCTTTTGTTATTAAAGACAATAGTTAAAGAGTTCAATATGTTCTGTTTCATGACCATTAAGGTATAGAAGACAGCAAACGAATGGAAGATACACACAATTTCAGCAATGGCACTGCTGATAATATGGAGCCATGCACTGAAATGAGCATGAGAAATGGTGAGCTTGAAATAATCAAATGCAAGATAGCAGAGTCATGCACTAGACACACTGTACAAAATTTTATGAATGTGTTACCGGCATTTTTGTATAAGACAACAGGGTCCGGAATTACATTTCAACATGGTTGCCATGTGGCGACTAAACTAAAATTTTTGGTAGCCAGGTATTGATTTCTGGTCGCCAAAACTTTTTCCTTTTCTTTTCACAATAAAAAACATATCTCTACAATTAAAATAGCTCCTGCAATCAACGGCAGGATATATTTAAGACAATTCTAAAAATGTGATCAAGATGTATCGCCATGTTTCTCACACCAGGCCACACGCATACTGTATTTTATGCACCAGTCCCCTGAATCCCTGCAGAATGTCTAAATCTTCAACAAACTTCTTTGCTGATGTCTCGTTTCCACTTCGTAATAAATTACGGAGTGATTGCTGAACAATTCTGCACCATATCGCCTGAATAAATACTCATGGCGAAAGAAAGCACAAGGTCCACTTGACCCCAGCAATACATGTACGTATGTAATGGGAGACTGCTGAAAAGTGGCGATTGGGCCTCATTAGGATCGTAAGCTTTGCGGTGATTGTGGCAATTATACAGGAAGTCCCTTTCCATTTTATTGCAGAAGGAGTGTCAAGAAAAAAAGCTAATTGTTGGCTACATCTAAATTTTATTTATAACTTATTGCTTTTGCTGGAAATCAAAGTAAACGTAAATTTTACAATGAAATAGCTGGTCGTCAGTGGGCGACCAGTTGTAAAATTCTGGTCGCCAGTGCAAAATTTTCAGTCGCATTGGCAACCTGGAAGCCACAATTTGGGACCCTGGACAATAGTTATAGAGTTCAACATGTTCTGTTTCATGACCAATTAGGTGTAGAAGACAGCAAACCAATGGAAGATACACACAATTTCAACAATGGCACTACTGATAATATGGAACCATGCACTGAAATGAGCATGAAAAATGGTGAGCTTGAAATAATCAGATCCAAGATAGCAGAGTCATGCACTAGACACACTGTACAAAATTTTATGAATGTGTTAAAGACCTTTTGTTCTTATTTAAAGACAATAGTTATAGTGTTCAATATGTTCTGTTTCATGACCAATTAGGTGTAGAAGACAGCAACCAAATGGAAGATACACACAATTTCAGCAGCAGCACTGCTGATAATATGGAACCAAGCACAGCTGAAATGAGCATGAAAAAAGGTGAGCTTGAAATAATCAGATCCAAGATAGCACAGTCATGCACTAGACACACTGTACAAAATTTTATGAATGTGTTAAAGACCTTTTGTTATTAAAGACAATAGTTATAGAGTTCAACTTGTTCTGTTTCATGACCAATTACGTATAGAAGACAGCAAACGAATGGAAGATACACACAATTTCAGCAACGGCACTGCTGATATTATGGAACCAAGCACAGCTGAAATGAGCATGAAAAAAGGTGAGCTTGAAATAATCAGATCCAAGATAGCACAGTCATGCACTAGACACACTGTACAAAATTTTATGAATGTGTTAAAGACCTTTTGTTGTTAAAGACAATTATAGTTACAGAGTTCAACATGTTCTGTTTCATGACCATTTAGGTATAGAAGACAGCAAACGAATGGAAGATACACACAATTTCAGCAACGGCACTGCTGATATGGAACCATGCACTGAAATGAGCATGAAAAAAGGTGAGCTTGAAATAATCAAATCCAAGATAGCAGACTCATGCACTAGACACACTGTATTAACATTTCAACATTGTTGCCATGTGGCGGCTTAACTAAAATTTTTGGTCGCCAGGTATTGATTTGTGGTCGCCAAAACTTTTTCCTCTTCTTTTCACAATAAAAAAGATCTCTCTATGATTGAAATAGCTCCTGGAATCAACGGTGGGATATATTTAAGACAATTCTTAAAATGTGATCAAGATGTATCGCTTTGTTTCTCACACCAGGCCACACGCGTACTGTATTTTATGCACCAGTCCCCTGAATCCCCGCAGAATGTCTAAATCTTCAACAAACTTCTTTGCTGATGTCCCGTTTCCACTTCGTAATAAATTACGGAATGATTGCCGAACAATTCTGCACCATATCGCCTGAATAAATACTCATGGCGAAAGAAAGCACAAGGTCCACTTGTCGCCCACAATACGTATGTAATGGGAAACTGCTGAAAAATGGTGGCGGGGCCTCGCTACGATTGTAAGCCTTGCGGTGATTGTGGCAATTATACAGGAAGTCCCTTTCCATTTTATTGCAGAAGCAGCGTCAAGAAAAAAAGCTAATTGTTGGCTAGATCTAAATTTATTTGTAACTAATTGCTTTAGCTGGAAAACAAAGCAAACGTAAATTTTACAATGAAATAGCTGGTCGCCCACTGGCGACCAGTTCCAAAATTCTGTTCGCCAGTGCAAAATTTTCAGTTGCATGGGCGACCTGGAAGCCGCAATTTCGGACCCTGGACAATAGTTATAGAGTTTAACATGTTCTGTTTCATGACCAATTAGGTGTAGAAGACAGCAAACAAATGGAAGATACACAAAATGTCAGCAACAGCACTGCTGATATGGAACCATGCACTGAAATGAGCATGAAAAATGGTGAGCTTGAAATAATCAAATCCAAGGTAGCAGAGCCATGCACATAGACACACTGTACAAAATTTTATGAATGTGTTAAAGACCTTTTGTTATTAAAGACAATAGTTATAGAGTTCAACATGTTCTGTTTCATGACCAATTAGGTGTAGAAGACAGCAAACGAATGGAAGATACACACAATTTCAACAATGGCACTGCTGATAATATGGAACCATGCACTGAAATGAGCATGAAAAATGGTGAGCTTGAAGAAATCAGATCCAAGATAGCAGAGCCATACACTAGACACACTGTACATCATTTTATGAATGTGTTACCGACCATTTTTTATAATTAAGACAATAGTTATAGAGTTCAATAAGTTCTTTTTCATGACCAATTAGGTATCGAAGACAGCAAACAAATGGAAGATACACATAATTGCAGCAATGGCATTCCTGGTGTTGAAGTGCTTAATATAACAACACATTACGAGATATCTTCTTTAAACAAAAACAACTTCATCTCTTCTGAGTCATTGCAACGGTTTCAAGAGTGGAAACCTGAACTGGAGGATGAAGATTGCTGGCTTAATGATGAGGTGAGGTACTTGTAACTCAACTCAGTGGTAACATGGCTAACAAAAACAACTTGAATTTCAGATTGCCCTTCAGCCAGGTGGCCCTGAAACCTGTTTGCCTCAAGGGCAGTTAGATGCTTTTCTCAGTTTTCTTTTTTAAATGAGTTTTTGCTCAAGCAGGTGACTTGCCTAGAAAATAGTGCTAGTGAAAATGAAATTATTTCTACTTGTTCCCAGCCAGTATGTTTTCAAGTCTTGAAAATGTGCTATTTTGCTTTTAGCAATTGTAATACATCAATTCAGGAAAAAAAACGGAAGTTACGTGAAAGCGAGGCTTAGTGGCCCTCGCCATATGAAAGTTATATACTTTCTGTAAGCGTGTGAGGCGTTTGGATCGAGTCAGTAAAACTGAATTTCCTTCACAATTAGCCTCAATTTTTAAACTTTTGAAGTTTAAAGTATAAAATGAAAAATTTAGGTCAAACAGGTGAGAAAAGAAACTGGAACAGCATATGGTGGATAGGTTTTGTTTTCAACTTTTCCGGACTTGAATAATTACTCCATCGCCAGCACAACCTGAATTTTTCTCAGGTACGTTGTTACACTTTTTTTCTGGTGTGAGTTAAAAAAATTAATTATCGACAGAATTAAACTTGCGTTGACATGTCTCCCAAGCATTTTATATAAGTTTCAAGTTTCTTATTCCGTCACTGCTACGACCTATTTTTCTCAGTAGTATTTGTGATGAACATGAACTGTTTCAGGGTTAATTTGAATAGTTTTTGAGTCGCAAAGAAAATTAATTCACTAAAATCGATAAAACAAAGCTGCCTTTTATGTCAAAGTAGTTATTGATAACTTGTAAATTGCATTGCCATGTGAAGCTGAGCTGTGAAGCTGAGCAGTTTGAAACTTGCATAAGCATACATTGTTACTCATATTATTGCTGAAATTGAGATGCTGATTGAAACTTTTCAGTTGTCGAAGAATTGTTGTGACCGAAAATGATTCCGGATCGGATCGGCTAAAAAACTAAAACTGGAAAATGTTTGGGTGAAACACCTGTTGACGTGAGTTTAATAATTCTCTGTCAATAATTGCGTAAGCATACATTGTTACTCATATTATTGCTGAAATTGAGATGCTGATTGAAACTTTTCAGTTGTCAAAGAATTGTTGTGACCGAAGATGATTCCGGATCGGATCGACTAAAAAACTAAATCTGGAAAATGTTTGGGTGAAACACCTGTTAACACGAGTTTAATAATTCTCTGTTGATAATTAAAATTTGTAACTTCCACATCGATATCCAGAAGGAAAGGGTCTGTCAAAGCAAAATTTGTTTGAATTCTAAAATGGCCTTGTCAATTAAAAGCTAGGTGGATTCGTCTTACTGATCAACAAGGTCAAAACTAAGTGTAACATACTTGGGTACTGCTAAAATTCAGGTTGTGCTGGCGATGTAATAACTATTCAAGTCCAGAAAAGTTGACGACAAAATCTATCCGCTATGCTGTTCCAGTTTCATCTCTCGCTTGTTTGACCTAAAATTTCTTCATTTTATATTTTTAAACTTCTAAGATTTAAAAATTGAGGCTAATTTGTAAAGGAAATTCTGCTTTACTGACTTCAAATGCCTCACATGCTTACAGAAAGTTTATAACTTCAAGCTAGCGAGGGCCAGTAAGCCTCGCTTTCATGCAGCTTCCAGTTTTTTCCTGAATCAATGTATTGTGCACACCTCCAATGTTCCCAATGTCCTTTTTCTCAGTCATAAAAACACGTGAGTATAATTTAAATTGTGTTGTATTCTAATTTCTAAGAAAAATAAATTATTTTTAATCATGTTATTTTTCCCATAGGGAATAAATGGATATAATGCTCTTCTTGCCATAAAGTTTCAAAAGATGGTAAGTTTAAATGACCCTTAGACGTTAGACTAAGTACAGTAGCTGTTCATTTTTATGCTAAATAGGGATCACCTGTAAGATTTATTGGCTAAATTCTGAGTCTTACAAAACAACTTAAAGTAATCATAAATGCTATCAATGTATGTTCTATGCGCAGCGGTAATTCGTTGGTGTTTCTTTTAATTGAAGGGGAAAGCAGTCTACTTCTTTAGCTCGTATTTCTTTCAGCGGTGGACAAAATTGGGGGAAGTTGCACCAGAGACGGTTCTTCATTCTGTTTGCAAGGTATTCATAAGTGCTTCTTTTTTAAGACATTTTTCTTAATTCGATATCAGGTCAACAATATACCGTGGAACCTCGATTGAACAAAGTTGCTGGGGACCGGCCAAATTCATCTGCTAAATTGAGGGTTTTTTATATCAAGGTTCTTGTTATATATTTTACTATTACTGGGGCAAATAATACTGTTCGTTATGTCAAAGTTTTCTGTTAAATAGAGCTAGCTAGGTTTGTTAAATCGAGGTTCCTTTGTATATGGATTCTGATAATTATATATGGTAGATAACATAAACTTTTAATTTCGCAACTTCATTCTTGACACACGTAAATCACAATAATTGCTTTTTGGAACAGAGAGAAGTTTGTTAAGAATATGAATGAAAAGTCAAGAACAGTCAACAATATGCCTTATAAATCTTTCTGCCACGCTATGACATCAAGCATAATCACCCATACCAGGCTGGTTGGGTGGCTGGTTGGGTGGATGGATGGGAAGCAAAACAAAGCAGCAGATTGCCAAATCTCTGGTGTATGCTTGAACTTCTACAGTTGCAGCTCCCTTAACGGACACTCATAAGAGGACAGCTCTACTTATGGCCGCCTAGTCAATACCCTGTTTTATTAAAGTCCCATACAAACTATGTATTTTCACATTCTTGTTAGCGGCCAGCTCCAGTTACAGACACTTTTTGGTGCTTGCGAGAGCTTCAACTGTATTAGCCTGATATTCAAGAGTGTTACACAACTGTTTAATTCCTTTGAACAGGCACTAATGTCCAAAGGGGGCACCATGTTGATGCAATACAAATTAATTAAGCTATAGCAGTTATTTGGGTATTTCTGTTATAATCATAGGCCAGGTTGTTAGAGAAAGAGGCTTGGGTTATTCCAATAAACCATGAAGCGCATTGGACAGTATTGGCAAGTTTGTTCATTTAATGTTCATTTAAATTTTTATACAACTTACATTTATTGCTGGCATTATATGTATGTTGCTTGGGCTTGCATATACAAAACACTGTATAACAAAAATAAAATATGGGTAATAGGTTTGTGTGTTCTCTGTCTATCCAGATAGTGAATTTGGTCACTAAATCAATATGCCTGTATGACTCTCTTGACTGTGAAAGAGATAATCCTACGGATACAAAGCACTTTGAGGCTGTGAGGTAAGCCAAATTTTAAGATTTAATTCATGAGAGGAAAAGATGTGACTGATACATGCAGTTGCCAATGGAACTAACCTTTCATCCTCTGTAATTAAAAATTCTGGTTTATCTACCAGTATGGGAACTAAACAGGTAGGTACAAAAGTCGGACCGGATCTACTTGGTTCACCAGTCCGAATCGGATCAACTCAGATCACCAGTCCGAATCGAATCAACTCGGATCAACTCGGATCATAGAAAAATTAAAATTAATGAGCAAATGAGACTTTTGAAGACATGACAGTCAATTAATTCACCAAAAAATATCCCAAAAAGCCCTGTTACAGCTCCGTGAGCTCCATGCCGTGGGCTCTGTGTTACAGGAGCTCCTGAGTTTTAGAACTTTATTTTATCCTCATAATATTGAATTCTCTGAGTATTTTTTGCAAAAACTAGACGGTCAAGAGTAGAGAAAACGAGGGACATTAAAGACAGTCAATAGATATACAATTCGGGTGGTTTAGTTAATTGACAAATTTTCAAATAAACTCGGCACACCAATAAGAACTCTTACGAAGCGCGCATGCATTTACACAAGAAAACACCTTAAATGCTTACATCAAGCTCCCTTTGCATTGAGCAGCCCGTTAAGGGCTCGACAACACTGAACTCACGGGGCTGTAACAAGGATTTTTTTCGGATATTTCTGATGAATTAATCGATTTTCATATCGGTAAAAGTCTCAATTCCTTATAAATTTTAATTTTTTCGATGATCCGAGTCGATCCGAGTTGATCCGACTCGGACTGGTGATCCAAGTAGATCCGGTCCGACTTTTGTACCTGCCTGGAACTAAACTTGTCTTTGTGATGCAGAGGATAATGTGTAGTTCCATAAAATGTCCATACCTCCCCCACAGGAGGGATTTTTGATAAGAACCCCCCACCCCTCTGACTGGAAACTCCAAATAAAATCCATACATTTCTTTAAATTTTTTGGTCTTTCAGAACCCCCACCCCCCAGGAATTTCCAATCCCTTCTGTGGGGGGAGTATGGATATTTTCTGGAACTACACAATATGTAATAAATTATGTACAATTATAATAAAAAATGAGCTATAGGAGATCTTAGGTTTCTCTTGCATTAAAAACTTCCAAATGACCATGTTTTAAAGCACCCTATTGTGAGAGCTGCACACCTAGAGGCCCTAATAGAGCAATAACTATGCGCAATCTATGCCTACAGTATACAAAAATAATGCAACGGCAAGTGATAATTGATGAATATTGGGATATATCTAGTAATTTGACCTACAACATTAATTGTCCTTTAATTCATTTTACAGAAACTTTATGCAAAAAGTTCATAACCTGTATGGAAGAAAATGGATTTCTAGTGAATGGAAGAATCGTGTTGTAATTGAAACCCCCAAGCAATGTAATAAATTTGACTGTGGAATTTTTTCTTTAAAGGCAAGTTAAGAATATCAGTTGTTATGTAATGTTATTTTCAAACAGTCATGGATGTGTATCATTGCATGTTACATTCTTATTCTACCACACCTATGCATGTATACAACTTTATTATTCAACAAATTCGCGCGATGCCCATATATGGTCAGTGCACCCTCGATATCTATCATCCGTACATAACGGATATCCGGTAGTATACGTAGGTCGGCAAGTTTCGTCCAAAATCTTACAATGTTCTGTCTAACAACACTTTATCTAGGTGTATAAAGCATTTCGTTGACAGTTTGTTGAATAATAAAACAATTATCCTGCTCAATCTTGCGGAATATTGTCTGATTTTAGCTGACTTGGCCTACTGCCTCGTCGGCTAAGTATTAGGCGATATTCCGCGCGATTTCGCAGGATAATTGTTAAATAACTGCTAGCTTAACATCATTCTGGCTCACATTGCAGTTCCATTTCTCTCACATTTGTTCTCTTCAGTTAAAACCATTTCAGATCATGTTTTACACAATCTTACAGAGTTTGATGACTTTCATATTGTGATTCTGTCTTTTCAATCATGATGCAGTGATCATAAATTTTTTCAACTGAGATGGTGATCCCATAGGTTTAAAAAATGCATGTTTTAACAAATTAAGGCTCTGCAATGCAAAAGCTCAGAACATTTTTAACCCACTCGCTCATCTTGCTCTTGCATAACATAGGATTTTAAATGCTATTATAATGCTTTAATTACTATGTCCTTATAAAAAAATGATGCCCTTTCGAGGTCTAGAAAAGCAGCCAGGTAAATTGTCCTTGCTTAACAGCTTTGGCACCCACAAGCAGTATTTTTGAACCTCAATTGTGTATTGGTTTCATATAAAACATGGAAACAGCATCTTCTAGTTGGTATATGATCATATTTATGTTTACTGAATTTGGTTGTGTGGCTGAGTGTGAACTATGTCATAATCACACTTATTAAAAGCTAGCTATGGTATATTGCGAATCCTGAATTTTGATTGGTTGACGCGCAATGGTATATGAGCTCATATACCTTAGACCACTAATATGTTAGGTTTGGGCATCTTTTTCGCAATGATTGTAACTGATTTGGAGGTATAAATTTCTTTAGGTGTTTTAATAAAACAATTGTTTCACTCGCGCTTGTTGGATATGAGATAGTTACAGCAAACTCATATCCAACCCGCGCTCGTGGAATAATTGTTAAATAGCTACGGTATGTTAACTGGTCTTTTTCTTTTCTCTAATAGTTTGTCGACCATGTCATTTCTGGGAAACCTTTGTCTTTCACCCAGGTACATGTTTAGCTGATACATGTAATTATGTGATAAAAATGTGATTTTTGAGTTCTGCTGGCAGTATTCCAGTCATAACTCTAAGCAGGCAAATGCGATGGAATGTGCGTAACAATAGAATGGAATTATTGGAATGTGATTTGTAACAATAGATCCCTTTCGAACTTGACCTCACATCACACAACTTTACGAAAAGGAGGAAACTTTCAGTTTTTAAAACATGGCGGCGAAAGGGAGTGCAAAGGGTGGGTTATTACTGGGTTATTTGAGAGTCTACAGCAGAAGGAATCAAAGGAAAGGTATCTTGAAAAGTTAAAATTTCAGGTAAAGAGTGGATTGACGATACTGATTGCTGCCAGGGGTAACTCGAAAACGAAGACCCCTAAAATGAAGACCTAAAGACCCATTCACCCAAGATTCTTACACCCCAAAACTCAAAAACGAAGACCCGTATTTTTCAATATAAATTTAAAACAAAAATATAAATACCTTAAGTGAACATTAGTTCCAAATTTATCCCGTCAATTGCCTGCTGTTGATGTATCCACCATATTGAACTGAGTAGCTGTGCTTTCACGCTTGGGCGGAAGTGACGTTCACTATAACTGTGAGAATTTCTTGGTAAAACCACACCCTTTTTATCTATCCAAATACGAAAAAATACTTTTGTCACGTTAGAGTGTTAGCGTACAACTGACTGATCCTCCCTCCTTGCATGTACGACTTTATGTGATTCCTTTGCTACAGTGCAATACCGCTAAAATGCGCAGGCACAACATTTAATTCAAATTATTCCAACCACTTTCTGTAGTAACTTGGAATGTTTGCATTACAAAAGATAACATAAAAGATAACTAAGTAGAATACCAGCAGTTCCTCAGCCCTTCGAGAAGAAGTGTAAGAAGCCCAAACATAGGGTGAGGGAGGGCAAGATCTCTAGTTTTTGCTCTTGCTTTGTTACTTTTCGACTTACCCTAACATTCTAATGTGACAAAAGTACTTATTTTATTTGGCTTGATCTGGAGGCTATCGTTTTACCAAAAAATTCTCACAGCCATAGTGAACGTCACTTTTGCCCAAGCTTGAAAGCGCAGTTACTCAGTTCAAGATGGCAGATAAATTTTTTTGCTGGCATCGACTGGCAATTGACAAGATAAATTTGAAGCTAATCTTTACTTAAGGTATTAGTTTATTGTTTTAAATCTATATTGATAAATTCGGGTCTTTGTTTTCGAGCTTTGGGGTCTTAGGGTCTTAGGGTCTTTGGGTTTCGAGTCACCCGTCTGCCAGACGTGACTTACATAAACGTGGGAATGTCTCTTTTGTTTGCTGTGAGCCTGTACACTCAGGAACCAATCAAAGAATTGAAACAAATCAACGCAATGATGTCATAACATCCGAAACGGCTTGGCAAAGAAGACTCCATGAAAGAGAAACTGAAATTCATAAAAGCTGAAACAAAACAGTATATTCTTTATGCGGCATTCTATGCAACACACGCGGATACGCAACCATGCATCGCATTTCAATTTCAAATAAAAATGAAATTGATTTGAGTTCAAAACATCATTCCAGCTAGGTTCTAAATGTTTTGTGTATAACAAGAATGACCTGCATTGAGTAGAAACAACAAGAAAATATTTAATTCATCTGAGTTTTTTTCTTCAAACATATTTCTTTTGCACACAATTCTAGATCTGTATTCTGATATTTTGTGCCATGTTATGCATTCTGGACACTCATGTTATGTTAAGCTTGTTATTGTTCCTTTTATTTCTCTTTATTTCACCACATTCTTGTTTGTACTGTTGTTGTGCTTAATAATATTATTCATTCTAGACCTGGTCAGGGAAAATAAGCTTTACACGTGTTCAGATACATTGTGATGCGTTACATACATACATACATACATACATACTTTATTTGGTCTCGCAGGTTAAAAATCTGGCAGCCGCTGGCTGATGTGGACCTGCGTTACTAAATTATTTACAACATTTGCATATGATAGAAAAGATAAAAAGACCAAATTTGTACAATGCGCAAGTTATGAGAAAGAAAAAGATAAAAATATTAAAATGATACCATAATGATACCATAATACCAATAACAACAGCTATAATAAAATAAAAAAAATAATAATAATAATAATAATAAAATAAATAAATAAATAAATAAATAAATAAATTACCTTTCCGCATGAGTTGCGTTGAATGTTTAATACAAATGTGTTGTTTTGCTTCAGCTTTTGTGAATTTTGGTTTCTCTTTCGTGGAATCTTCTTAGCTGAGCCCTTTTTTCGGCTTAGTTTTTACATCATCAGGAAAATGAAGGCATGGAACTTGTGGGGACCTGGGTTGTGGGGACATGCAAATGTGAGGGCAGGATTTTTTTAAAAAATAAGAAACGAATCCTGATGATAAAAATTACCCTGTGTGTACTGTGGCCAATTTTTATTCGGAAAATGGCGAGGCCTTTTCCGAGTATTGTAATGGACTGGATTCACACCATCACGGCTTCGCTCTGTCACTGGTTTGCTCCCTTCCTGTTAGTTTTTTGGTAATCCGCTGACTAGTGAATAACGCTCACGCATGTATTACTCATTTGGATCAAGGATCATGTTTCGGATCATGCCGCTTATCATGCGATCAAAAGGTCCACGAACAACTGGCCATAAATCCATCTGCAGTTCATTAGTCTTTCCCCGGGATCAAATCAAAAAACAAGCCTGCAAAGCAAACAAAAAATCCAAAAAGGTTATTTGAATAACCGTTCAAATATTGTCAAATGGTTTACAAAAACAATGCGTTTCAGCATGACGCATGACACCTGTAACTGTCATTCTTTTCAGCTCCTTGCTGAGTCTCACATAACGTGTGACTCACACCTTCAGCTCAAAATGCGTGTGATCTCATGCATACACAAATGACATCTTTCGCGGAAACATTTGTGCTTGCAGTGACATCTGAAATACAGTGTGTCGGTGGTTTCATCCTTTTTCCTTCAACGATTTTTTTTTAATTTCTCACATATATAGAACATTAGCAAATATTGTTTTTTTGCTAAGAAAATCAAAGCAGGCAAAATTCAATTTAAAAAAATGCAGTCATGACGCATGACACGTGTAACACAACATGGATAACAGTCAAGACGGAGTCCAGGCTGCCTTACAAAGAAAATGTGTGGGAACCCGCTACTTACTTTCGAAAGAATTCTATGCATGTTGAACAGTCCTTATAACTCCAGCTTATTTAATGAACTCATTCTGATCTGTCTCAATGAAATGACAGCCAAGGTTGAACTACATTCTAATTTTATACGTTGACAGCATCTCCATGCTGTAGTTAGGAGTTGTGATGGATCAGTTAGTTTTTTACCCTAATTTTATAATTTTTTAACCCAAGTACTGATGATATCATGGGTGGTGCGGTGGCCTAATGGTAAGTGCACTGAACTCTGGATCAAATGGTCCGGGTTCGTGCCTTGACCAGGGCACTGCATTGTGTTCTGTGTTCTTAGGCAAGACACTTAACGCTCACAGTGCCTCTCTTCACCCAGGTGTATAAATGGGTACCGGTGAATTTACTGCTGGGGGTAACCCTGCGATGGATAAGCATCCCATCCGGGGGGGGGGGGGGGAGGGAGGGGAGTAGAAATACTCCTAGCCGCTTCATGCTACAGAAACTAGGATAAGCTCCTGCCTGATGGGCCACTTGGCTCGAATGCAGACTTTTACCTAGTGATGATATCAATTAATTTGATGGATAAATGTGAACTGAGTGGCCTCGACATTTTTAACTACTTTTCATATTTCATTATAAATAAATAAATAAATATCTTTAGCTAGGAGGCAACCTCACCCTCAGGTGGTTTTCAGGCTGGTCCTGAGTATGGTTGCTTGCAGCCACTTTGATGATCATCTGGATTTGTTTCTTATTAATTTTTTGAAAAAAATCCTGTCCTCACATTTGCACGTCCCCACATGTCCCACGTCTCCTGCATCGCCATGATCCTGCATCTCTGTATCCAGCATCCCTGCGTTCCCCCTTCCACAAGTCCCACATCCCCATGTCCTGCATCCCCACATCCCTGTCTCCTGGCCTCTCAGTACCCAACTCCCCATCCCCCTTTAAGTGACAGTCCAATACTGCCTCTCCTACTTGTACATTGTGAGGTAATCTCGTTCCCAGATCTCGGTGGGTTGATGAGCTAAAGGCAAGATCTGGCCAACTAAGAAAATTCAATTTTTTTGATTGGCTCTCACAAAATTTGAACATGAGCTGCAAAGCCTGTTTGGGCCTCCAGGGAATTTTACATCTCTTTTTTATGCAAATTAGATACCCTGCACGCAATCGTAATACGTACATTTTTGCACTTTTTTTTATCTGTTTCCAGTTGGTCCCAAAAGTCCAGGACATTTCTACTCAACGGTATAAATTTATAGCCATTTCAATAATAAAACGATGTTTAACAACAAAAATTAGCCGTGAGAATAATTATGTGACCTGATCTCATTTGCATATAACCCAGGCATCTTAATTCTTTGCATGTTGTGGCTCAATAACTTTAAATAAATTAAAATCAAATAAACATTTCTTTGGCAGACTATCTCAGTGATTTTGACTATAAAGAAAATGTACAGGAAGTAAACCTTTGATGATAGCCTTCTGCTTTATTCTTTAGAAAATACTTTGCTAGATATTATTCCAAGAAAGACAAGATTTGTAAATTATTCATTATTCATTTATTGATTATTCATTTGATTTCTTAGAATTGTCTCAGGCATGCGCTATTTACTCGCATGTCACATTCCTGACAGGCAATATAAAAAAAAAATCACTTGGTACAAATCAGATTTGACCAGATCTCGCCATCAGCTTGTCCACCCACGAGATCTGGGAACGAGATTACATGTGAAGGGCTGTAGCTTTATAAATGCAGTGACATGTACATGTCTTAATAGTTACAACATTGTGAAGACATTAATAATATTTGAGAACTTGGACTATCATTTCCTTGTTGGTAACATGCATTTAGAAAATGTATGAAAACTGCACTGTGGAAGTGCCCACCACAGAACTTCAAATTATTTTTCATGTGTCTGTTTACTTTCGGTTAAAAGTGATGCTATATCCCGACCCTTATAACTGTTATCCAAAGATTTAAATTCCTGATCAGGGCTTTTAATGTAGCACCGACGGCCGACGAAAATCGTCGCCTACTTCGTCCAGAAAAGTCGGCTCTTTTCTCCCAAAAATTAAAGTAATATAAGAGGAATTCATTTAAAACTTGTTGATACAGTCGGTTACTCTACTCAAACTAGCTGCCTACTTCAAATTTTATTGAAAGCCCTGCCTGATAGTAATCATTGTTCTAATGTGTTCACTGACTTTTTTTCAGGAAAATTTTACCAGCCTTTCATAAAAGTAAACAAAGTTTGATGTTTCGCCAAGACTTTTGCCCATACACTGCAAATAAGTACATTTATATAAAGTAAACCCTGACATAGACTAGCATCTAGGCATAAGAGGGAAGTATAGAGCCACCTTTAGCCACTTGAAAGAAAATAACCTGTTATTTGTTTTCTATTCCTTTTATAGAATGACATGCCTCGGTTTAGAAAGGAAATGAGACAAGAAATCATAACAACGTCTTTGCGACTAAGGTCTGCCAACTGTAATAATTATTCATTTATTTATTGCTGGTTTTCACTGTGATGCAACGACAAAATAAAAACAAAACTATTATAAAAAGAGTCAAAAATTTGGCATAGTATAGGAAATAAATAGCTTATCTACTCTGCCGAGTCCCAGGTCTGTGCGATATTCGATACTCATTATATCGGTCAAAACGTTTCACACAATTTTTAGAGCTCAGTATGGAAGCGCCATATTTGTGTACTGGAGAGGGGCACAATAATGGTGGCCGGAAAGAAAGGAACATCTAGAATTCACTTCGGCTGTAAAAGTCGATCTGTTTGCCCTTTTAAACTAGCATATCGACATAAAAACTTTTCACAATACCTGGGCTGTTAAGATTAGTTATTTTTTCAAACATTCTGTCGGCCATCTTGATGTCCTGTGGCATGAAAACACTAATTTTTTATTATATATTTGAACTGTGGAATAACATTTTAAGCAAATGATATATCATTGCGGTTATGTGCTCGACTGTTGAGTACATAACTGCGATGATCTATCATTTGACTAATGTTAATTGTTGTACATGCCAAATGATCCATTTGCCTAAATCAAACTTGGATCAACAGATCCAGTGGAACAGATCCTTTGAGTGAACACCTGCAGCAACCATTAAATTTTGAAGCCAAGGTTGTACTGAACTCAAAAGAGCATCCTTTAGCTGGTATGGATAAACCTAATTGATAAAGAAACATAGTGCACCTTGTGAAAAGCTTAAATAGTGAACAAGACTAAAATCGACTTTGGGTATAGATAGCATTAAGCTAATTATGAGTAATACATGTATTCCTTTTTCGTTCATTTAATAATAAGATACTTATCCTTTCTCTGAGAGCCTTAACAGTATCTATGACTTACAGTGTATACAACCTATGTCATAATTTTCAGTCTAACTACTTGTCAAAAACAATTATTAAAAGCAAATACTGATTGCTTACTAGTGTCTACAATATGCAAGCCAGCGAGGCATGCGAGCCAGAAACACCTGATCTCAAAAAAAAAAAAACATTGAAAATATAATAAAAAAAACTAGCCCGAGGTACATAAACTAACTGCAGGCTAACCAGAGTGATTTTAAGTCTAATTGGAGTGTTATTTAGGCTAACCAGACTCTGATTACCAATGCGAGCCATGCAAGCCAGAAATCCCTTAACCATAAAATAATAAAGGCTAACATGAAGCCACCTAAGCTATCTAGGCTAAATTTGGGCTAACCAGTGTATTATTTTGGTTAACTGAAATGATTCGCATGCCTTCCTGGCTCGCACTTTTTCAAGACTCATTGCTTACTCATTTTCAGAAGAAGTGAGTTTCCAAGGTGAAATTCAAGGAAAGGGTGATGAGGTATGCTAGGTTTTTCTTCTAACTCAGTGTAAGTGTAATAATGATTGTTTGACTGAACAGGAAGTTAGGAGTTTTAAATCACCCTCCCAATAACTTCAAAAAAATGATTCTATTAACTGCTCGTTTAAAATAACACATTTAAATATTAGAGAATACATGTACATATGGATCAAAGTCCAAACCTTCTATAGGGGGAGGGGGGAACCCCAAGGTCAAAACCCTTTCCCTTTTATATCCCAATTTTGATAGAATAGGTAGCCCTTTCATATACCTTTGATGGAAAATGGTGCCTCTTTTACATACCTACAGAAGGGATATCACTTTGGAGGCAAGAGTGGCCTAGTGGTAGGGCACCGTACTTGTAACCCGGTGGTCCTGGGTTCAAATCCTCCGTCCTGGCACTAGATGGATTTGTCTTCGGTAGCCCCGAATACAACTTCTCCTCGCTTTGTAAATAGCCAACTGGTCTGCCTCCTGCCAGATGGGATTTTTAAAAACGTTATGTTCATTTATAATTATTTGTTTGCATTGGCCCTGAAGAGCCCTTCCATCACTAATTTAATTTAAATTTCTTATTTTTAAGTGCAAAATGTACTTTTACACCAAAGTTAATGCAAAGTTTGGCATTTTTTACCCACCATTTTGTAAACGTTTGTTCTTCAAAACCACAGTTTTGTTTTGCATTAGATCATAGAAAATGAAGTTAGGAACATTACATGAATGAGCTGGCTCAAAGAGATGTTGGTTGAACCTACATGAATGCTAACATGATACTTTGTTACTAGAATCATGTGTCTGATAGTGCTAGTGAGGCTGAAAGTGGAGAATCTAGTTATGCTGAAAGTCTCACCTTTCCTGCTTTACTTAGAAAAGCTACACCTGTGGAGGTGTCAGGTAACAATAAAAAAATCCAAAATGTGTTTGATCCAAACTGAGTGTCATACACAAAAACATAGAATTGGCGGTTGCTGTTGTCTTGTAAATTGAGCATGGAAAATTGTGTGTGTCTTAGTTATGATTGGTCACGCAGGTGACGAGAGGTATTTAAATCAATAACAGAGCATGTAAAGTCTACTAGCTTTGTTTATGTTGGCTCTGGTTTAATCATGTACAGCATTAATACATGATTCTTATTTTGTTTCTGAAGAGCCTAAGCTTTTACCCCAAGAGAGCATCCTAATTTTGGATAACAATTACAAAGAAGATGATGAAGCTGGAGATTCAGATGGCATAATTTGCCACTCTGAGAGTAAGCTGCTTATGAAATTAATTGGTGAATATAGCGGGGGACCATCAGATGAAATATAATTAAAGCCTTTATTGACAGATTTACAGAGTATGTTGGAATTAATATCAAATGCATTTTTATTGTAGTGTAACATGTAAATTAATTTCTGGTTTGTGATTATAACTGAGGGTTTAGAAACGTTCCCTAGCTTAAGACTTTTTTTAATTACAAGCTTCCATCTGTTCGTTGTACAGTCTTTGACAGGTAAAAAATAAGTGATAAGAAGTTAAAATGCTCTGAATTAAAAAATGTGTGAGTTCCAAAAGTCTGACAAAAAAATTATGAATGATTGTTTTAAAAGACAGATGTTGTAATGTTCTGGTCAAGAATTGTTATCCACATATTTCACCCCATGGTCCTTCGAGTTTTTACGTTTTATTTATTTTGCATTTACCTTTGTTCTAGATTTATGGCAGAAATTCTTTAAGGAAATCGTATACATGTAAGAGCTTTTTGACCTAATCGAAATTCGTTTTAAATTCAGGTTGTATCCATTTTTTTCTGTAGGTAGCAAGAGGCATCCAAGATTAAAGAGAAAATTGATGTTTTCTAGTTCATCCTCTTCTGATGAAGATAATGGCACTACTCTTTTTCCAGGTAATGATTAGTTCTAAAACTTTTGAGAACCAAGCCATAGCCATAACAAATTCCCTGGCTGGGGACTTTAATCAATACTATTGTAATAAAAATAAATCCTTAGCCAGAGCTCTTGAATGCTAAGATACACATGAGAACATAACAGGATCCCACAATGGATTGTTTGGACTCCACGTGCCATAAGAAGATGGGATATTTAGTAAAGTACATGTAATTCAAATGTAATTCAATATGGCAACTGTGGAACTTAAAATAGTCATCAATGCCTGTTTCTTTTATTTTGCTTTACAGGTCTGTTTTAGAAAATCACAACTGACAGTTATAGAGTGTGTGCGTTGTCACGCAATAAAAAATAAAATCAAAAACCAATTGCAGTGGATAAAGTCGAGAAATTGTGATATTATAGAATATGAATAAAGAAGACAGTTCTCCAAGTTTAAAGTGTCAGTTGAGCTATTAGTCGAAATGTTCCTTGCAAAATTATAGAGCTTAGTATGGAGCTGCCATGTTGGAAGACCTCCTTGCTCCTCCAACATGGCGGCCGGTAAATACTGCAAACATCTGGAACTTACTTTGGCTATCTGGTCGAGTTATTTTCTGAACCAAGCCAAAATGTATCCACACAAGCACTTTTCCTAATACTTAAACCTCTAAAGTGGCTAAAAATCACGAGATAAGTGTAAATTTTTTGACAAACGCGATGGTAGCTTTATGTGTCACGTACCACCATAACTTCGAAATTCAAAATGCGCTGGTTTCCAAACGAAGGATGCTATTGAGCTGGAAAGTTGTCAGCAGTTATAAATTTAGTACCTCTTATGCCTGATGAGGTCTGATGAGGATAAAACCTTTAATTTTTCGACTTGAGAATTGGATGACGTCAGCAGCACACACTCTATTTTGTTCAGACCTTTGTCGCTGAAACAGTGCCTCACAAAAGTGTCTTTGTATCATCTTTCTCCAAGGTCACTCAAGTTGCTCTAAAGAGATTTCAGAGGGTTTAGAAAGGTCAAGTGATGACAAGCATTGTCCTGCAGATTGTAATAAAGAGTCACCTAAAGAAAAGGATAAGGCAGTGTTGCCCACGGAAAGTAAACACAACAGAGGAGGTACATTGTCTCTTAAAAATTGAATAACAGTGATAAAAGTTAACCCAAAGGCCCCCAAAGGCAACAACAACAACAACAGCATTTATTTAAACATGATTAAAAAATTCAGCAAAGCTGATGTGGTCGTGTGGCCCCTTAGGCAAAAGTGGCCCCTTATTTCTTTACCACCCATTCATTCAATTTCTTCATTTTCATTGGTTAAGACCATGACCTGAAAATAACTGCCTACAAATAATAAACAATAATTGGATGAGGTTTTTCGTGATATCCAGAATTATCAAGGGCGAGGTACCGGTAAGTGTTATCAGCTGAAGCCGACACTTACCGAGACCTTGATAATTCTGGAAATCACGAAAAACCAAATTCAATAATTGTTTTATTATCATTGAAAGACTCAAATAAAATACAAAACTGCAATGAAAAACACAGTACCTCACAGCGTTTTAAAATGTTGCATTACCAGAGTCTTTTATTCGGGTTTTGAAGCTTTCTTTTCCTTGAGGTACTCCTGGAACACTTGTCTATACTTTCACTGACTTTTTCTGCTTTCTCAGCTTCTTTATCTTCTACAAATATTTCAGCTTCTCCCTCGGCAAATTCGCAAATAGAGCTATTATTTATAAATCGTTCACTGAGTGTAGCTATGTGACCGCGCTGACCACATGGCAAATAGCCCCTGTGGCTGTGCAACCGCACCGACGACGTGACAATATCCAGAATTATCTGCAGCTTGTGGAATAGAGATTGAGACCTCAATGTGTAATAATGGTCTGTGTGTGCACAATATCGTTTACTGTGTTTGGCTGCAAATTATATTTTGCTCATGTATAAATAAATCACAGCATTCTCCTTCTTGGGATCATTGTTGCGTGAAAATGACAGAATTTCATTGAAAAACAAACCTGGTGACCAAATGATAAAACAATGATTGAACTCGGTTATTTCAAATAACATGATTTTTCAGTGTTTCTCAGATGGATTATAATTGCTAATTGATGATAATTGATTTGCTTGCCTCTGATAAATTATGTTATTTCTCTCAGCCTCGTCCAGTAATGGTTAATTTTTTGTTGCCTGCCATTCAGGCTAGCCTCCCACTTCATTCAGGCTTAATTTTCAAGAACGAGGAACAGTATAAATGTGGAAAAATGTAGGATATTGATCAACATTGTTTTTAACTTGAGTTAGCCAGTGATTACATTTTTTCTTTACATTCTTGGGAACAACATAATTTATTTTTACATTTGGCTTGTCTTGAAACAGCTATGTAACAATTAAAAAAAATCACAAATTTGTTTTCTTGTTAAGAATTAGCAATAAATTTCATCCTCTTCATGTGTCATTTCAGTGTTGGTATGTTGTACTCAGAAAAAAGAAGGCAAGGGAAGAGTCTATGATAAGAAACAGGCATGCTATTATTGTGGCAAATTGGTTTGTAAAATTGCAAGACACTATGAACAGAAACACAAGTCCGAAAGGGAAGTGGCCATTGCCCTTTCCTTCCGTAAAGGATCTCCTAGTAGAAAGAAACACCTTGAGAAACTAAGGTTACTGGGTAACTTTCACCACAATGTAACTGTGCTAGACAGTGGAAAAGGGGAGCTTATTCTGAAGAGACGTCCCTCCGCTGCTAAAAAGTGCATTCCTGATGATTTCCTTCCATGCGATTATTGCTTGGGCTTCTTTAAGCGACAGGAATTATGGAAACACATCAAAGGTTGTGTAGCTAAGCCAAAAGATGACAATCCAGATCCACCAAAATATCAGAAGGTGCAAGCAAAGGCAAAGCTGTTTTTGCTTAATTCTACCGCAGCTAGTTCCAGTGCCAACAACAACATCCTAAGCCAACTATTCTTAACTATGAAAAGAGATGAAGTCACCCTCATAGCTAAAAACGACTGGGTTATTAAGGAAGTTGGTTTGTTTTTCATTGAAAAGTATGGAGAAAAGCAACAGCACCTAACTTCTCAAAAAATGAGGGAACTTGCTAGGCTCCTGACAGAACTTCGTGCTGCAGATCTCAGTCCAAACGCCCAGCTCAGTGAGTTCATCAAGCCAGGAAAATTTGATGTTGTTGTCAGCGCTGTTCAAAGCCTTTCAAAGTTTGGAATCCAAGAAGGTGTCCAGAGAGTTGCTACCCCCTCATTATCTCTAAAGGTTGGTCATTCCCTTAAAAAGTGTGTTTCTATACTTCGGGGCCAGGCCTTGCGCAGAAAAGACAAAGACCTGCAAGAGGATGCTGACACTTTTGAAAAACTTTTAGAATCAGAGTGGAACCGTCGCGTTTCCCATCATTCTCTCAGTACCTTAGCAACAAGTAAATTTAACAAAGTTGAAATATTACCCCTTGCAGAGGATCTTGAGAAACTAAGAAGGAGTCTCCTGTCAAAGATTTCATCCAGCACACAAACCCTTTCAGAAGAACCTCAGCTAGGAGCCTGGAGCCAACTTGCCCAAGCTACTCTTGCCAGACTGGTTATATTCAATAAAAGAAGGGGTGGAGAAGCATCAAAGATGCTTTCAGAAAGTTATCGTCACAGACCAGACTGGAAGCAAGTTAATAATCCTGAAATCATGGCCTCACTGAGTGACTTTGAAAGAGAATTATCCGAAAGGTAAGTGAGATACTAATAAGCCCATCGGGTTTATTTATATATAAATAGTATATTGTATAATGGATATTTTAGACCTTATCCAGGAGATATACTAGGTAATTAAGTACCCATGTGGAACATGTGGAACTTATTTGGCATTGCGGTTGCCAGCTTTCCTGTATTATGTGAGTCCTAAGCTAAAGTGGCAGCTCTGTTTCGTTGGTTTAGAATAACTATAACTTGAAATAATGATCGTGGTGGTGAATTGCCCAGATGCTGGCTATACCAATGTAGTTGCCATTAGTTTAATGGTGAAATATCTCGCATAACTTATTTTTGGTTTTTAAAGGCAATTTGTTGTGAAAAATTATTTCATTTAATTCAACCCAGTGTTATTAGTACATAGATAGCTCCAATTTTAGAATTCAGTAAGGATACATGTATTTTACACTGTTTTGTTCAAAGAAATATCCATAATCCCCTATTAGCCGGCATATGTAGGTTTACTGGTTTGAACCATCCTTGCCCTCTGAAAAATTCTGTTTAAGTTCATACTTTCCTCAGTTTTCGGCCTTTAACCTGAACCCCTTCTCCTTAGAATTTTCAACAACCCCCACGATTGCAACAAACATAGTGGGAACATAAATCATAAAAGTGTTTAGTATAATGACTTTTCCTTGTGATGCTAATAGTTGTTTAGGCCAATTGAGAGAAAATTTCTCCATTTTATTCCTTTTTTCAGTTGTAACATGGTGTTTGAGGAAATATAAATTATGGTTTTATTATTTTAATCTTAAAACAGATTAGACATGGTTGAGATTCGGGGTAAGATGGGCAGGAAGGTACCTGTAATTTTGACACCTGAATTGAAAGACAGCATTGATCTCCTCAACAAGACAAGGAAAGCAGTGGGAATTCCAGATGAAAACCCCTTCATTTTTGCCAGACCAAGCAGACAGTCACTGGACCACATGAGAGCAAACGACTGCCTGCGGAAATTTGCTTCTGAGTGTGACCCACCTCTCTCAAAACCGACAATTGTAACAAGTACCAAACTCAGAAAGTACATTGCAACCATTTCTCAAGTACTGTCTCTCAAAAAAACTGAGGTAGACTGGCTTGCAAGACACCTTGGTCATGATATCCAAATACATCGGGACTTCTATCGTCTACATGAATCCACCATAGAAATTGCAAAAGTGAGCAAGTTACTTCTAACTGTTGATCAAGGGGAAACAAGAAAATTTGCCGGAAAATCACTGGCAATCAATGGTTAGTGCAAGATTGTGGTTAGGTAATTTAAATTTCATAACTAATTTGTCTTGTTCTGCTGTCTCATTTGTTCCTCAAAGCAATAAATTAGAACATTAGAATAAAATGCCAGCTAGGAAATTTTTGTTTTGTTTTGGGCTAATTCATAAATGTTGACGATGATATCATCATCATTATCATCATGATCATCATCATCGTTATGCTAGCACAAAACCTGTAATCTTTGTAAATGTCTCAACTTGAAATAAGAAATTAGAGGATAGAAGATCAAGGAACCCTGCAAAATAAGTTTGCGGTCTGTTTCAAAAGAGTATTTCTTTTACTGGATATCTCATGCATGTTAAAATTCATTTCAGTTTTTATTAGGCTTTCTGGGGACATTTTGAAACCGTTTCTTGTGGGGACCTCTTGCCACAGCAATTATGATTACAAATAGTTATTTACAGCTTCGTGAGGATATTATTATTATTAATAGCAGTCTGGCAAGCTGAAAGCTCATGATTTTTGAGAAAATTTTTAACCAAAGAAGTTTTTTTAGCATTTTTAATATTATTGGTATTATTGTTAGTAGTAGTAGTAGTAGTAGTAGTAGTAGTAGTAGTAGTAGTAGTAGTCGTAAAATAATAATAATAATAATAATAATAATAATAATAATAATAATAATAATGATAATAATAATAATAATACATATGACAATACCTTTACGCGAAATTAGCATTTGTAATATAACAGTTAATAAAGATAGTGCATTAGCTAGTTAAGCCTACCACCAAAGTTAATTACAAGCGAACAATGCAATTTAGCGGCAATTTTCTATTTTTTCCAGACATTGCAGACCCGGATCTTTCTGATAGTGACAATGCTGATGCTGGCGAGGATGATGAAGACAGTGACTCTAATGACAGTAGAGGAATTTCCTCAGGTTTGTGTATTCCAGCTGCCAAAAAATGAAATACCCCTCCTCCCCCTGCCCCCTTTGCAACAAGAAGAAATGAAACAGAATGAGAATATATTACAAGAACAGGAAGTAAACCCTCCCTGTCCTCAACAGAACTTTAACTGGTCTTCATAGCCCACCTTATCTCATGTCCCAGGTAAACAAACTACTTTTTAGCCACACCCTGGTAAGTAGGGACAGTCATACCACCATTTATATCAGTAATGAGACGCTTTCATTTATGAATTAATATAGTACAATCAACAAAATTTCTGGATTCTGATTAGACGAGAGGAGTACAGTTAATCCCAAATTGTACTCTCAGGAGTACCAATTACTTTTCTTTCCGAAGTTGACCCAAAGTTTTCCAAAGTCGGCCGAAGTCTTTCAAATACATCCGAAGTTGTCCCGAAGATTTGCGAAGCTTACCCAACGTCTTGATTGCTGCCTAAAGGCTTGTGCAATTTTGAGAACTTTCAAAACATCGCTCGTACCTATTTATCACGAATTGTACTCGAGGTCGTGCGATTTCCTATACTAATCAGCAAAAATCATAGTAAAGGCAACAACTGACAATGGTCCCTCTGGATGAAGAACTAAGAACTTCTCCCATTTGAAGCTTATTCTGTTTCATGTGTATATTTGCAAAATCCACCTGATAGGCTAGGTGCTTATATTACTAGAAACTGCCTCACAGTAAAGGCAGCCTTCAGCTTATATTTAGGTTTTTTCCCTACCTAAAAGGTATTATCATTGTCAAAGTTTAGTCATTTACTCTATTTTGTAACTTTTAAGGTTATCTGACAGTGATTTGTTTCTACTTTTTTAACACTCAAAGTGCCTGTAATAAAGGAGTCAGCCCCTCCAATAAAAGGCAAAAGTTACCAAAACCCAGCCAAAGACAGTGCTGACTGTGCAATGCCAAAGTCAAAGAGTAAGTATTATTGTATTGAGTCATCAGTTTTAAGTCTCTTATAAGCCCGAAGAAATGATGGGGTTTGAGATTCAGTGTATCGAAATAAACGTAATCTTCACTGACTTTTTCTTTTCATGCAAAGTAAAAAGTGAGTGAAAAAAAGTTTGAAAAACCGCGAGTCCTTGCTAAGGATGTGAAAAATCAGCGCCAGTGAAGGGAGCAGGTGCTCGCACTGTATTACGTGTGCAGGCTACTCACACGCGTCAGATGCTCATAGATTTTCCTTTCAAGCACTTCTTTAAGCTTGATAAATAAGACCAAACAGAAGGAAACTAAAGAAAAAAATCTACCTGACCTATATTTGAACTTCCCTCTTAAAATTAATCACATTTAATGTCAAGTTATTGTGACAATAACTTGACTCCAGGGAAAGCAGTTTTCTTGCAAACTACAAAACTAACCCAACAGGTCCAAAAAATACGTCAGTGGGCCCTTAATGCCTTTTTTGGTAGACCTTTTTCCAGGGACCATGGAGTAGGGGGGCTTCAGCCCCGCCAATAATTTTTTTTTTTGGAAAAATAAATTATCGTTTCGACAGAGCACCTACATGAAAATCTCTGTCAGCGAGTGTGGTCTTGTGGTGGTGGTTAACGTATTCAGGGTTCGTAGGGCATGGTTGATAGGTTCTGTCTCTCATAGACATCGTTGCTTACTTTTAAAGAAACCCACATTTCTTGTGGAGGTATGTTTAGGTAAAAATTTTACCAGAGACGGAATTCAATTGAAGGACAACATGCTGTATACATGTCGGCTCAACGGCATACTTTAGCCATTTGCATCAAAAGTCCCATAAAAGAATCTGAAACGAACGATGACATGCAGTTCATGCTGACATGCGATGACATGCTGTATGTTCCCGCAATCACGCGGGAACATACAGTCCAGCGTTATAATCAGACAAGAGACGCGTATGATTTACGGCAACATAGATGTGTTGGAGAGCCAGAAAGAAAGAAAAAGGACTGAAAAGATCCTCCAATATTTTGGATATTTTTCTTTTTCAGAAAAGAAGCACATTGTTAGTCGCAGCCTGCCGTTCTTTTTCAGAAACAAGCACATTGTTAATCACAGCCTGCCGATATTTTGAAATCGGTAACAAAAGTTACTGCTCACGAGAGACACGTGATAAGTGAGAACATGGTTAATTGAAAGTTTCTAGTGGTTAATCCTGCTTCAAGTGCAATTGCTTAGCTTTTTTACTTACATTTCAAATTCGCTCATAATAATTAACCTGATAGGAAATAAAATAATACAATCTGTTTTGTACACTGGGATGCATTTTTAGCCTTCCTGAGGGCATTTATTGCGGGGGAGGGGGGGGGGCATGTCCCGGACCCCCAAGAAAGTGTGCGCCTACGGCGCACTTATCAAACCTATAGCATTTGAATTAGCCCCCCCCCCAAATCGAAAAGATACTCCGCGGTCCCTGTTACCCATGGCATTAATAATAATATCCTTGAATGTTTCCCCAGAAAGGGTCACCAGTAAATTTACTGTGATATAGTATACCTTTTTTCAGATCTTGTAGGCCCAGATACCGCAGATGTGGAGAGTGAACCTGGTAATGTCTGTAATGACAACAGTGCTTCTTATGGTAAGTATAAAGGAATTAATCCCCGGTTTTACCATAACAAACAAAAGAATTATGCGTGGTTAATAAACCCTGCAGCTTTATTTAAAAGTCAAGAAGAGGAGTGTCCCATAGGGCTTTAACTGTTTACCTTAATGCACCCCATCGTACAATCCAGGTAAACAAAGACGTGATTAGCAACATACATTGCAGTGGTTGCATCTAGTTATGTTGCTGTGCTGACAATAGTCTATACAAAACAGTAATCAAAGTTAAGGCCATTACTGTGAGCTCTGTATGGGTATTTCAAACGAAACCAAAGTTGTGACTGTAATTGCTATTAATAAAACACAGTCTTTGAAATTAAAATGATGACTCACAGAGCTTTAAACAGTATGGTCAGTACCATATCTGACATCGTCACTACCGTGTAAGACATAAAAGATTTGAATAATGAGATAGTACAAGTAAAGCTGTGGGTAACCCTTCAATGGAATAACATCCAATCGGGGGGGAGTTGCAATAATTCCAGTCGTTTCATGCTACAGAAATCATTGCAAGAATGATTTTGGTGCAAATTTAGTTGGGATAACATTATATTCTATTCAAAATGCCTGCAGAGAAGTCAAATCCGCCCCCACCCTCACCCCCTCGAGGCAAAAGTCACCAAATTAAACCCAGACAAAGAAGTTACAGACTGTGCCAAACTAGAGTCAAAGAGTGAATTGAAAGTCAACATTTACTTTGATTTGTTTTTACTTGATTAGCAATTAAAGTACCAGGAAAGAAGTCAACCCTCCCAAAAAAAGACAAAAATGCAGACCGGGGAATGCCAAAGTCAAAGAGTAAGTTAATGTTTATGAAAGGAGGAAGTTTTTTCATTTGAAGTTGTATTGTCTTGATGTTTGTCTTTGATAGTTACCATTGACAACTTATGTTCTCACATTCATGCATGGTTATAATACTTGTAAATGAAATGCAGCTCTAAAACCTGACCATCATGCAAACTGACTCCGTCCATGCCCCAATTTTGTGTAATGAATTATTTTATTGTTAGTATGCTAATTATTCATGACTTGAGTTCTTGAGATAAGTTTGCATAATTTGTTTATAACTCTGACATTGATTTGCTTCTACTTTTACAGCATGCAAAGTGCCTGCAAAGAGTTCAGCCCCCCCAAAAGTATGCAAAACTCGTAAAAAGGCAGCTAAGGAGAACGTGTATTGTGCAATGCCAAAGTCAAAGAGTAAGTGTTGTGACATCATGGCTTAAAATTTTGAATGTCTGTGTGAGGAGGAATCTTCAGTTTAAAGCCCATTTTTTAGTCTCAGGAGATAGAGGGGTTTCACACTCAGTGCCTTTAAATGTAGAACGAAATTAAATCTTTTAGTTATTTTGCAAAGTCAGGGTACAAAGAAGTTTAGTTTTCCCGCCTGCACTTCGGGCAAGCTGTAGCCAAGATGTTCCAGCCCGAAGGTCATTTCTACTAGCCCAAACATTTTTGATGTTTTACCGCACTTAAAAGTGAAGGAAAAATTCTACTAGCCCGACCACAAAATCCACTAGCCCCGGGCTATTGGACCTGAACTTCTTTGTACACTGAAAGTAATAAGTAAGCGTTAAAAAAAGGAAAATACCGTATTGACTTGATTTAATGCCCCGGCCTTTATTTTAGACTTAGAATCGTGGACCTGGCATTTTCTTGACACTGAAGCTTGGTTGAGCTCTTTATTGATTAAGCAAGAGTTTTTCACCGGTTCATGTAAGGCTCCAGATTAAAGACCCAGCATTTATTCAAAGACCGACATTTAATCGAGAAAATACAGTAGTTTAAAGACTGGCTAACCTCTATCCTTTGGTCTTCTATTTTAAGGTCATTGTCATGCTAATGACAACTTGTTGATAATATGCACAAAATGCTTTTTAACATTTTATTGTTAATTTTTTTTATGTTGTGAACTGTAACTTTGATGTTTTGTTAAATGTGATAATTTTTTTTGATGGGGCCTTGTCAACCATATGGCACTCAATAACATTTAATCCCTTAAATTTACAGCCATAAAGGGCCATCAATAAATTTAGTTTGATGTACCTTTTTCAGATCTTGCAGGCTCAGATATCTCAGATATGGAGAGTGAACTTAGTGATGACTGTATCGACGACAGTGTTATTGATGGTGAGTGTAAAGGAAAAAACATTTCAGGTTCTTAACCCCTAACATTTAGTTTATGCCTGGTCAAGTCACAACAAACAAAGGAAATAAGACATTTTTTTACTACCTGGTGGCCTATTGGTTAGTGCGCTGGACTCTGGATTGAACGGTCCGGGTTCTAGCCACGGCCAGGGCACGGCGTTGAGTTCTTAGGCAAAACACTTTACACTCACAGTGCCTCTCTTCACCCAGGTGCATGAGTACTGGCGTATTTACTGCTGGGGGTAACCCTGCAATGGACTAGCATCCCATCCAGGGGGGAGTAGAAATACTCCTAGTCGCTTCATGCTACAGAAACCAGGATAAGCTCCGGCCTGATGGGCCACTAGGCTCGCACCACAGACTTTACTTTACTTGCCCTGCAACTTAAGAAAAAACTCAACTGATTTTCTAAACGCACCCCAAGTAAACAAAAATGTGAGCAACATGATGCCAATACACCCAGCTGTAACAAAAGACATTTAAGTAATAATATGCCAACAACCATAATAGTTTTCAGTAGTTGCAACTAATTATGTTGTGCTGACAACAGCTTATACAGAAACAGCCAGTGCATGTAAGTTGGCCCCAATAGAATAAATATATAAATGAATAAACCATGATTTTAAATAACCCTAAACTACCCAACTTATTAACTAACTCTAAACTACGTGGTCATCTACGAGGTCAACCACGAGTATTCGAGTAAATACTACTAGTACTGAGGCTACTACTGAGTTTTATCGTTAGCTCTGTATGCGTATTTCTGACAAAACCACAGTTAACGTATTAGGGATGACTTGAAAAGAAAAACGCCAAAGTCACCAAAATCCAGACAAAGAAAGTGCAGACTGTGGAAAGCCAAAATTAATAGAATGTGCTGTTTTTACTTGTTTAGCACTCAAAGTCGCAGGAAAGAAGTCACACCCTTCGAAAAAACACGTCACTCACAAAATACCAGACAAGCAAAATGCAAACCGGAGAAAGCCAAAGCCAAAGAGTAAGTATTGAAAATGTTTACAAAAGGAGATAGAGAGCTTACTTCTAACTCCCAGAAAATGATGAGTTACAGTTTTAACTAAGTGCTAAGAAGTTTGTATTTTCTTTGTATTACAAATGCTTTTGATTGGAGCTATGCACTTTTCACTAACTTATTTTGTTTGAGACAAACCAGAGCAAGAGGTTTTTCCCCACAGTAATCACGAAAAAAATTCAACTTTGGCAGTGTTCACACTTGGTGCCCTAGTACGATTCTAAGCTGAGCACCAATATGGACACACCTTTTTCTAAGTACTCAATGCCAAAATTCGGGCTCGGTGACCCTTCCCGAGTCAAGACCTTGTACTCGGGCACTAAGCTGAGCACTGGGTCCTTGTGTGAACACGTTTTTCGTTGGTTCCCTAGCGCTTTACCCACAATTTCGCAATACGTGAGCATGTGCTCGATTTTTTGAATATGAAAATATTTTCAGATTAGGTACGGTGTTTCTGAACACAGCACCATTTTGTGCCAGTACCCGGGCACTAGTGCCCGGGCTCCAAGTGTGAACACTGCCTAAGTCAACTTTATCCCAACACTTTTCTATTGGTTTAAATCTCCCATGGAAACTCAGTATTTCGCTCATGTCGAACTCACTTAGCCTGTGTACCGAATTTGTGACGTGATTGTGAGAAGTTCTAAAGCACTTGACACCTCTTAAAACCAGGGGAGTTTGTCAAGAAATACAGTAGAATATTTGAAGGAAAGGAGTCGGGTAATTCGAAATTTTCTAAAATCCCACAGCACTGAGCAAAGGGATGTCAAAGAGATTTACTGCTTTCCCCAGCTGACAAGTAACTTGGCCAAATTAGCTAAGTTCGCATTCATTATTTTATTGGATTTGCTTTAGCAAGTTGCTATCCAAATTTAGTTATGACTCTTCTGTTGTTTTGCAGTGTCATGGACGGAAGAAGAGAAAAAGGCAGTCTATAAGCACCTTAGCTCCTTTGTCAGACAAGGACGATTTCCAGGAAAAAGAGATTGCGAGAACTGTATTTCGAAATCTAATGGAGCACTAGAACGAAGTGACTGGAGTGCTGTAAAATATTTTGTTAAAAATCAAATATACAAGAGAAAGAGGGTTCTTGCCCCTATGAATAGCTAATTAAAACGAACTACGAGTGAGATGAGGGAAATCCTTGTTCCAGCTAACCTTAATAGCCGTTCTTAAATCGACCTTACAAGCTGCAGAACTGGCATGCTGTGGAATATTCTTTGTAAAATCCGACTGATAAGAGAAAGAGGGTTCTAAGAATAGCTACCTTTGAACTGGTCTGTTTTTGTTATCTATGTATTACTACTGTTAGAGCGCTTTTTGATTGAGTGTCCAAAAGCCATGGCCATCACAATGGCCAATCACAACATGGTTCTTATAATGATCTGATCAGATTTTACAATGACATAATTGCCATCGTAAAATTTTCCAGCTGCAGCTGGATTACTGTTGCTCATGTTACCTTTTTATTCAAACTTGAACAGGAAGAAGCGCAACTCGTCTTGTTCTTTGTTTTCTAAGGTCAGTCATACAATTCAATTCAGACCATGCTGCAAGACAGGTAGCCTTAGTGTAAGTGGGGATTCGGGGGTTGGGGTTATGAAAAACTATCTAAACTATTTTGGAGGGCAACTTTTTTCTGCACCCTCTAATTTATGACCGTTCCGTTATAAACATCACAAGGAGCCAATAAGAACTCAAAGAAACGCGTGTAGAGACCTACTTAGACTTCTTATAAATGGATCATGCTTTACTCACTGCTTACAGTTTAGTTAATTTTATTATTGGCTAGTATCAACAAGGGACCTAGAAATGTTCGCGTTACGTTTACAAAGAATACACCGTAAACTTTGGAAAAAAATTGGCTCTCTTTAATAAGTAAAAAAAAATAGTTTTCGTAGATCTTCTAGATTTATTTGCTGTTACCAGAGGTGAGCCCTGCCAAGACTTCTTGTAAACGGATCATCCTTTAGTCACTGCTTACAGTTTTAGTGAATTGTATTATTGGCTAGGATCTACAAGGCAACTAAAAATGTTTGGGTTACAGTTATAAAGAATACGCCGTAAACTTTTGGATATAAGTATCCCAGAGTACCCACTCACATTATAGGGTAAAGTTCTAAGATGCAGATGAACTTTCCCTCAGATAGTAAGCTCTGATTGCTTTACAAATCGTCTTTTCCCTTTTTCAAAAATGGTGAAAATATTAGGAACAGTTTACCATCCAACTCAGTCACCCCAACTCATTTTAAGTGGTCAATATCTTCCCTCACACAATAAGCTCCATCGAAAGAAAATATGGGCCAAGGTTATATCCAGAATTTTTACGGTATGGTATTAGTACTTGATCTTTGATAATTCCAGGTATGAGTTTTATCATATTAAAAAAATGGAAGTCAGTAATTTAGAGTGCTTCATTTAGCTCGTGATAGAGTTTGAGAGATTTTTTGGAGTATTGGCATAATCAATGAGAGCGTTTGGCCTAACGCATTTTAACTAAAAAGCTTTTTTAAAACTCAAGTTGCTAAGTTGAGTTGTTATCGACCAAGCATTGCGAAACTAACATTAGAGAAATCTGTCAAGAGGGTTGTGCAACTAAACCACAGGATAAATTGAAGTTTTGTTGGAAAGTGGCATAATATGTTATGGCTTTTCTCACTTTAAAGATGACTACAACATTGAGGGCAGAACATTTGCTCTATCACTGACAATTAGCTTTGGTTGATAATAGTTCCAGTGATGCAGCTGTGAAATAGTTAAAACTTGCATTAGAGTGTTACAGTTACATTAACTTGAATCTTGTCATGAAAAGCCACCTGCGGTTCCAAAGGTTAAACGAATAGCACAAGTACTATTCTGTCTTATGTATACTGAAGCAACACGTAGGATTGGAAGGCAATTCAGTCTAAAGTGCTAATGGCATGGAACCAGCCTCTGCAGAGGTCAAGTTGCAGTTGTCGAGTATTGTATTTACAACAGGGTTATTTGTTTTTCTTCCGGCCAGTTATAACTAGTGTCAAGGTTGTGCATAAACCAAACTGGAAAGCCATCGGTTGACTTGACCGTATACCAAGAAGCAGAACACAAGAACTTAAATAATTATCATAAAATGTTCAGAGAAATGTGCGCAGTGATTGTCAGAACGAGTTTATTATATTTGCATAAAGCACACGCCTTACGTCACAAGAGTGCACTGTTGAGATATAATGCATGTAGCCTACGCCATCAGTACAAGCGCGCACAATTCACGATACATTTAACAAAAGAAACAAAAAAATTTGTTCCTCGTTGAGTTTTATAAGCACTTGGTAATTTGTAAGAACATTCGAGATGTGGGAGAAGCTCTCACCTACAGTTCGTGCTTCTCTGACACTTCTCGTGTTCTTAAAAGTTCCCGTGTGCTTGTATAACTCAACAATGCACTCGGAGCGTTTTTTTATTCCTTTCTAGTAATTTATTGTAAAGTGGTGGCAAGAATGAGAATGCAGAACGTGGCGTCTTATACACGAACTAGAACTCTGGTTTCGCTATGTTGACTATCGTTTTAAAATGTCCCCAAAAGTACCGCTTGGGAAACAGTCCCCATAAGTAGTTCAAATTGACGAGTTTGAATGTCCTTTTAGGAGTGGCATTTCCTTATTTCTTCAAAAAAATCTTGAGGCGAGATCACAAGCATCGAAACCCTTACGCATCTTCTGGATATCTGCTCCAGAAGATGCAGTCCTCATAAGAGAGGTTTAGAAACATAGACCCCACAAGTAGCCCTGGAGCATATGTGCGCCAAGTCCCCATAAGCAAAGTCCCCACAATCAAGTCCCCACAAGCAAATTAGACTTTTTGCTTAATTCAAACAAGTGTATCAAGAGCTGAGGAGACAAGCGACTGAACGCTCTTAGTTTTTTTTTGGATATGTATTAAAGAAGACATAGTCCTCGCAAGTGGGGTGTGAGGACATAGTCCTCACGAGTAGGCAGGGGTAAGTATGTGTGCATACATACATACATACATACATACATACATACATACACACATGTGTTCACCCCAGCCTACTAGCGGGGACATCGATATGGAAACACACCAGCACTGTGGGGTCTGTTCAGTTAGTGGGGACATTTTTGGGTCCCCAGAAAAAAGTCCCCTGAAATAGGCTTTTTTTGGCTTCTAGACCATATAACCGGGGTCATTTAGAAAGTCCCCATAAGTTGGTATAAAAAATACACAAGTTGAGTCCCCATAAGTCAGTAAAATTTTTAATCTTAGAGAAAAGTCTTGGTTTTTGGTGTAACAGATTAATTAGCCCCCCCAAAACCCCAATGCCACAAAGGTTGAAGTGGAGAATAAACAAGAACCGAATACACTCTTAATTTTTCCATACACACTTACACACTTTACACACACAAAAATTATTTATTTACCAAATTTCAGAAATTACAGTTTCAGATCAAGACGTTACAATTAGCAATATATTATATTTATACTCTCTCCCAAATATGGCAAGTATTTGAAATAAATACAGCTCATTTTAACCAATCAGCGTTGAGAAATTTCTCTGCCTGTATTATAAGACAGGTAACAAGAAGTAGTACAAAACTTTCACACAAAATTTCAAAATTCTCACTAAACATTTTTAAAATGAGTAACCTATTCCACAACATTAAATACATGTACCACGTTGGTAATTATTATTTACATCTGATAAATATGCAGAATCCAAGACAATTAAAAACGATAGCTTGCAGTTCAGGCGGTTTATTTTTGCTATCTCCTTTTGTTTTCAAGGCACTGATTGATACCAAATAAAATATTGAAGGGAAGGGGAACTGTCATTAATTTGAAGCTTATTTTTTAAAGCCAAAATGGCAAAACTTGAAAAAGTCGCCTGACTTTTTTAAGTTCAGACCCTGAGTTCCTGGTGTTATCACAATGATATCACTTGTTTTTCAGCTTCATTGCATGGACGTGGACACGGGTGATTGTCAAAAAAATGGTAGGATCATAATAGCCGAAATCATTCTCAATGAATATTGATTTTGACTGAATGTTGCCCAAATCAAGCATCTTTTTTTGTGTGTGTGTTGTGTCTATACTTTAAGGTGACTTGTGGGAGCACCTACCAACTTTAAGTATCCATTATCATACATGGGTTGCACATAGACTCAAGATCACGTGATTATGGTATCACTTCCGGTTTGGGGGGTGATATATACTTTAAAGCCCCCTGATTTGACCAGGAGTGCTATTAGTGAGTGCGCAAAAATAGATAAAAAATTCAAGCCAATTGTCATATTGTATCATAATACGTGTTTTTTGAAACAGGTGTAATAAAACTAGTGACTCTGTTAAATATTGCTGTTTTGCAGACTCTCCGGGTGGAAAATTGCCTGTGGAAGGAAAATCAGCATCTTCCAGCACCATCTTTACAAACCCTACTCAAATGCTATAAATGACTTTTTACAAAAAATTGCCGAGAAAATCAGTTGTCTGCCTGAAAAATGGGAAATTAAAGTGAGTCAAAATACAAAATTTTTGCAAAATCGCGAACAGTAACATGTCGCGAAAATTTCAGGTAATAAAAAATGCTAGTAATAAGTAAGCCCACGTGCAGATGTCTCGGCTTTCTTCATTGGATGGAAATAGGAGACGTCAGAACACAGGCTATGTGTAACTGAATAGCGTTATTAATAATTCCTTTGCACGTTGTCAATCATTCACTCACTATAAATTGCAGCACAAGAGCTTGTCAACACAACTCGTTTTACACCACCCTTGGTCTTGGCACAAGCTTCAAGTACATTTTTAGTTCCGTTAACCGCGGGTCCAATAACCTCCATCTCGTCTCTTGGATTTGTGGCCGGGAAGGGTGATGCAACATGAATCACGTAGGTGCAGTCTTTGACGGCACTATCAATATCAGGAAATATAAAGACAATTTTTTACAAGAGTATTGTAGGGGGAAGGTGGGAATTAAGCAGGATTCCCAAGGGGGCGGGAACCGAAAAGAATTGTGGAAATAGGCCAATTTCGATATTTTTAAATTCAGCTTAAAACAATAGACATCACCACGAGGCTCCGGAGGATCAGGTATTAAACCTCACGGAAAAACACGGTTGCTTTTGATAACTGCAAGGAGAATCGAATGATCTTCGCGAGCATTTGCTAGCATGCAGCGCAGCGTTTTTGTTTGCGAGCTCAGCTCAAGTATTGACAAACGTTAGTCTTGCGAGCAAAGAGTCTACACTCTTTTTTATAAGAATGCTGTTTTTTTTTTCGGCCCAGGCTGGATATTTTAAATTTTTCTGCCACTGTATTGAACAGTAAGGCTTATTAAGAATTTATCATGATACTTTTCACAGTTTAGCTCATGTCTTTTGAACTGCATACCTTACATATGTAACATGCACCATTCATTGAACTTTATTAGCATCGAACATTGGCTAGTTGATAGGTTTTATCGTTTTATCGGCTAGTTTTGCCCGCCCATTAGAGAAAGATTGAAAATTTTTAACACAAAATTAATTTTTTTAAAAAATCGCAACCTTGCCTCGGTTTATCCTTAGCATATTTTTAAATTTTTGCAAATTTCAGCCTCGATATTCTTTTAAAAAAGAGTGTATTAAAAATCTAGCATCAAAGCACTTGTAAAAATGTCCGAGTAGGAGCAAACGTACGAGTACCTACTAACATTACGTCAGCATTTCGAGCAGAAGCCAAGTTTTGCAAGCACTGAAGCCAAATTTGATCAATTTTGAAGGACTGTTCTTGACCTCTTCTGTCAGTGTAGATACGAAAATTTACTGTTGTGATTTAGAAAGAGAGTGCATAAATCCATTTACACTGATCCTCCAGGTAAGGTGTTGGTTGCATAAAAGTACTTAAGATTGAACTGCTCTCTGCGTTCCGGTGAATGTTTTCAAAGCACTGTTTGATTCCATAGCTCTTTAGTACATATTCTCCCGATTTATCCTTATAAGCACGGGAGAAAAACCCTCAGAGCACAGAGAATGGCTGCTGAAAATTTCACGTAATTTTACGAATTTTTATGCAACCAGGGCTCCAGCCCCCCACCCCCCCCCCCCCCCTTTGAGACCCTGACTCATAAATGCTAAATTTCTGCCGACTGAACTATTTTACCCGCCTGAGGACCTGAAGCGCTGGCTTCCTTTGTTGCTGCTCTTCGTCTTTCATTTCTTCGATTGCAACTCCTCCTGTGCTAAAGATAAATCGAAACAATACATTTTACGACATGGTACTCAAAATCTGCCACAAAAAAAGATCACTGTGGCTTATAATATGCCCGGCAGCAGGGCACGGTCAGAAATTTTCAAATAATTTCCAATTAAAGGTTCTTTAAAACTTCTTGAGGGTATTAGATGTTTTTTACAAATATTGGGCGAGTCCAAACACTATGTTGATTTTTTATTTGACAAAAAAGCTGAACTTGGGCATACCATGTACCGTATTTACCCGTGTATTAGTCGACCTCGTGTATAAGTCGACCCCCTAACTTTGGGGCCAAAAACTAAGTTTTCTTTATTTTATTGGAAAACTTAAATATATTGTATTTCTTAGAATTATTGTTCAGGTAAGTACTATTGATAAATGAAACAATCACAGCAAGTTTCATTGTGAAGTTTTAATATTCTCGCATGTCCGCAATCGTTTTAACAACACATGTACATGTGGGCATTTTGTCCATAATGTTTGAAACAGGCTTACAAAATCAGACATACTAATTGCAGACAAACCTTTTTGACTGTGGAAATTGAAAAAGCAGCTTTAGCAGGCAGGCAAAACACCAAAGAAGGTCTTAAATCTTCGAGAACGATCGATAAACAGCGTGTTTAGAAAACTTGGTAACCAAGCTACAAAATAGGTCGAGTATTGGTAACTGATGACTGCACGTGCTTACACCATGCCAGGTTACCAAGCAAGGAGTTCGAAGCGAGAAAGATGTTTTTCCTCAGCAGATTTACGGCTTTATTTTGCAGAAAATGTCAGTTCTTTATTCCGAAATTGTGCCAGGGAGTATCTTCAACCATCAGGTCTACATAAAGCAGATAAATTTTAAAGCATTTCGACTTGAACTGCGAATTTAGACGCAGACCGCTAAGCGAAGGCGTTTTGTGTCATTGTTTGTAAGATGTTTTTAAAGCATTTCGACTTGAACTGCGAATTTAGACGCAGACCGCTAAGCGAACGTGTTTTGTGTCATTGTTTGTAAGATGTTTTACGTAAGATTATAGACACAATTGTTATGCTAATTGTGCCGAATTTATTCTACTGGTGCTTGGGTTTTAGTTTTTGACCCATGTATAAGTCGAGGGCGATTTTTTGGACTGATTTTTAGGTCGTGAAAGGTCGACTTATACACGGGTAAATACGGTAAATTATCACTGTCCTTTCAACACTTGCAAAATTTTGGCTCAGCCCAGTAGTTCAGAAATTTTTACAGAATTCTGGCAGAAAGTCTTATTCAAACCTATTGTGAATATCAGATGTTTGATTAGAAATGCCAGGCGATTCTAAAAATTTTTTTTGGTTCGGAAGTGGACGAATCTTCCGAGCTTGTACATACCATAAAATCGCTAGGTTCTTGACCCTTAGAAACATTCGTGATTAGACTGCTGGTCACATACAAGCTCGGAAGATTCGTCTAAATAATTTTTAGAATCGCTGGCATTTCTAAACAAATATCTGATATTCTTACTTGGTTTGAATAGGTAGGTAAGGTTCCTTCTGACTTTCTGCCAGAATTCTGTAAAAATTCCTGAACTAACGGGCTGAGCCGAAAATATCTGAAAAAAAATTGTTTTCTACCGCCTGAAGACTAAAAACATGGCTTTACTCACCATGATGCAAGAGAGATTCGGCAACCTGACAATTTTAGTCTAGACAGTCATAAGAAACAACAGAAACTCAAAATGAATTTGACCCAAATTTTCTAAGTGTCGAGAGGACAGCGATTTTATAGTATGTCCGAGTTCAGCTTTTTCGTCAGATAGTAAACCAGGTGTCAGGTTGTGTCGCCCATTCTCCGTAAAAACTAAAATCTTGATTTAAGACGTTTCGTCTTACCTCAGAACCAGAACAATGACAAATTACGTCTGAGGTAATTACGTCTGGCTCTGAGGTAAGACGAAACGTCTTAAATTAAGATTATGGAGTTGCCTTGTCGCCCCAACATCAAAGTTGTGTCAACCCAACTTAACTTGTAACGTGTAACTTCACTTATGAAGTAAAAGTTTGCTAGATTCTTCAATCGATTTACTCGAACGACTTATAACATATGAACTCTGCTTACGAAGTAAAAGTTTGTAAGGCTCATCGATGGATTAATTCAAGCGACTTATAACTTCGCTTTTGAAAAGTTTGTAATCTATTCATCGATCGATTAACTTGAACGACTTACGAAGTACAACGCGCTTCAGAGAAGCATGAAGCTTGAGAAGTTAAAATAAGTTTCCTCCCTTCCCAAAATCAATACCTTTGACTTTCACAATACACAGGCGCAAGCGAGTCAACTTAAGTTACTTTACTTCAATGGGACGACACAATTTCGATATTGGGGCGACACAACTTTGATGTTGGGGCGACGTAACTTGGGGCTACAAGGCAATGGGGCGACACAACCTACATTGGACTCGCTCGATATTTCTAAAAAAAAAAAACATCTGAAACCGTCAAGAAGTTTGAAAGAACCGAACAGTGGAAATTATGTGAAAATTTCTGACTATCGGGCATTTAGTCCCCGGCTGCCGGGCATATAGCCACAGCGAAAAAAGACATAAGCTAAAAATACCAAATCACCAACGCATCGTCACGCAGCATTCTTTTATACCCCATAACAACAAAACAGCTGATCAAGTTACGCGTCACTTTCGCATCGCTCAAAAAGAATGCTTTTAGTCAAAATTAGGAAGCTTTTAACGCTCTTTTCACTCCAAAATTCAATTCACAAATAGATTTTCAATAAATTTTACGAAACTGGCAAGATCTGAAATGTGAAAAGGCAAACGTGAGCAGATTATTAATTTGTAAGCTTTATGTACACCAACGAACAAATTTTATATGTGCTCGATGGCAGCCCTTTCGATTCCTTGCTTTTATTTTCGAGCTGCCACCCCAAATCACTTTCTTCGTAGCTATCCATACCTTTCATAGTTTGTCATCTAAAATCCCGACGAAAGACTTTGTCTCGATCATTAAAACCGATCCACGCTCTTGTACAACGGGCGAATTCATTTTACTCGCCTCCTAGGTTCCTTGAACGCGCGGTATTCGTCGGGTATTCTCGTTCCCAGAGCCCTTAGACAAGACCCGGGTTAGAACTCTGGGACCTAAAAATTCCTGTAACGCTGCGTTCTGACCAAATCGTACCTTAAAAAAAAGAAAATGTTTATTGGACTACATTGGACATACTGGGAATTTTTAACATCACACTTTTTGTTCATTGAAACTGCAAAAAAATATGTATTTTACTCGTATCATTAAGTGCCCAGCAGCGCTATGGGAATTTTTCAGGCCCCCTGGCCCCTCACCGAGCCGGGTCACCGAGTAACTGTGCCATAATAAAAAATCGCAGTATTGTCCAATAAACATTTTTATGGCACGGTTTGGTTAGTACGCAGCGTTGCAGGACACATCTGAAAATGCACAAGAGCGTGGATCGATTTTATTGATCCAGAGAAAGTCTTTTGCTCAGATTTCTGGGAGGCATGGATAGTGGCAAAGGATGTGATTTGGGGTGGGTGGTACCAATATACCCGATTTCCCCCCCCCCCCCCAAAAAAAAATACCAATATACTACAAAATTATAAGACGTATAACATTTAATTCCTAGAATTATCTTGAAAGAGAATACATATTCAGCGAAAACTAATTATAGAATTAACTCTTCTGATCCCTGATAAAAATAAATACAGATAAACAATCTTCGCCACCTCAAAAGCGTCAATTGGCCCAAAAGTTGAATGTAATAGCCAAACACAAACACAAAAAATACAGTTATAAATGAATGACGCTTTTATTTTAGCTATTCAAGAAACTGTTCACAAAAATATTTTTTTAGTTCTAGACACCATTATTTCTACAGACCTGGCTATTTAACTAATGGCGAGAATAACTTCTCATTCTAACCCTAAGATTACATACAGATAATAGACTACTCAGGTGATAAACATGTTGGCCCGTCGTGACGGTGTCAAGCACGTTGACTGTGAGATCTTGCCTATCCCTCAATTTTAAATTGTAATGGCTGGTCGTCCTTGTTTCAATTCCATAACTCGGACGGCTGAGCATTTGATTATTCGCTAATAGAAAACTAGGGATCGTAGTCTAAGACCGTAGACCGTAATTACTCCATGCACTGTCATACCAGCTAAGGATATGATTGAGCGGCAAGTTAAATTATTAGTTAAAGGGAAATGTACTTCGTGTTTCTTTGCACCTTTACCCAATGTGCGGCGAATTTAATCTTCAGTTTAACAAGAATAATAACAAATATTGTATTTTAATACTTTAATAGAATTTGATACTATCTAATTCAAGTCGGAAGCTGTTAGGGAGCAGGTGGAGTGCGATTTATTCAGTGAGGCATTTCGACAAATGAAAGCATGATAGGGTAGCTTAACATTTGTTAGAATTTATTGATATGATATGGTTTTTAGATGCGAGCAAATGAAAAATGTTTGTTTCTCGCTGTTCCACATAATGACACACACACGGCACATTAAAAAAAGCATTTTGTTTATTAGGACTTGACTATTAAACCTTTCATCAAGCTCAACAAATTACAGTGGTATTTTGCCAAGTTTACGACGAAGCGGAAAATGAAGATCACAATAAGGGCTATTAAAATCATATCAACCTATCAATATATCCAAGTGCCTTATTCACATTTTTCGGAATATTTCTATAACGCTCTTACAGATTTCTTTGAAAATTCTTCAGCAACAAGGGCAAGGCATGATGGGTTTATAATGCCGTCGAAACTGAGAGCAATAATATGTTGCAAGCGCAGAAACAGAACGCCAAACTTCGGTTAAATTTCGGACGTCATTTTCCCACCATCCAAGGATGACTTTGTTTATCTTTTTTCTTGTCTATAAACCCCTTTGAAACACGTACACGTACCAACCCCCCCCCCCCCCCACTCCCGGGAGATTTACGGTAAGTCTTTTAGCAGTAAATAGTATCGAACAAAAAAGCCTTCGGCCACGAATGTACTGCTATTTATCGCCATATATATTGGTACATCGGGAACGTCCGTACGTTTTCTTGGGCGCTTACCATTTGAATGGAATTTTCAGTAGATTTTTTTCTACAAATGAAACTGTGCTATTCCACACCAACGATATGGTTTGGATTGAGCCGCACCTTCGTGGTATCCGCGGCACATTAAAAAAAGCATTTTGTTTATTAGTATAGGACTTGACTAACCTTTCATCAAGCTCAACAAATTACAGTGGTGCAGATGGTATAGAAATTTCCGGAAATTCCAATCTTTTCGGGAAAAAGGTCATACCTCCAATGCCTCGGAAGGTACCTTTTTTTTAATTTATGTAATTGAGAATGTCCGCTGGACAGTATGAAAATCGCGGTCTCAACCTGAGGTCTTCTCTTTCTTCGCGCGCTCCTGGAAAAAGGCCCGGGGGGGGGGGGAGTACTTGGGAAAATTTTTGCTGGGTATGTGCCGCTGGCATCTCAGAACCCCTACCCCATTATAGTCAATTTCTGGTCTGTTTTGTTGCCATTTATAGACCCCATCTTAGTCACTTTTGGGCAAATAATTTTCTCACTCGCAAAGTCCCGAAAACGTGCGACCCCATTCTAGTCACCCTATTGAAAATGCTTGAAAAGACGACCCCATTATAGTCAGTTGAGTCGTGAAAATGCGACCCCATCCAGCGGTACATCCCAGTAGCCCATTACTAGGAAGTACCCCCCCCCCCCCGGGGAAAAAGGCTGGATAACTCGAACCAATTTTCATATCCCTTCAGGTCATTTTCTATATAATTTTAACCTCGATAACTCGAACCACGTTTTTCAAGACGTGAGAAGCAAAAAACAAAAATACAGTACTGTTTTGAAGTAACTAATCGTGAGTATTCGTACAGTTTGTCCAGTTCAGGGTCGTTTACATTTCATCCCCATTTCTTCAAGCTTTGCCGCTTAAATTTTCTTTAAAATGTCAATAAATTGCTGGATTGTCTGAACAACATACTAAGAGTCTCCCAAATGGTAAGATCGCAATAGGGGAAGTCCTTAAGAAAAAATTCCATACTCTTGCTCTGCTGCAACATGGGAAAGAGGCTAAAACCGGGAGTTTCCCTATTTACTTGTTAAGCTCATTTTTTGCCGAATTTTTGCTGAGTTGTTATACGATTATTGAAACCAATCTGATTAAGAACAAGATTGCTCTTGGTTTTGCGAAAAAAAAAACTATAACAATCAAACCATGCCATTTTCAAATAATTACAAAATAAAAAAATATGAAATCGCTGCTAGTTTCTCAGTTTTTGTTTGGATATTTCCAAGTAAGATTCTTGATGTATATAGTTTTCTCAATGTACCATTACTGACTGGTCATTACTGCTAATGTTGCCACGACAGGGCAATTTGTGCAGCTCGTGACTTTACATTGGCCAAAAGCCAGGGATTAGCACATAGAAGGTACAAGACACAGACCAACATGCCAATGAAAATAATAGCCTCACTTTTTAATACAACTTATTTTTCGATCTATTGCAGAAAAATAAGAATTTAACTGATGGTTTAAGGAGGCTCGAAAGAGTTTTTAGCTCGCGCTCGCTTTTATTGCTTGCGTCAGCTTGGGATCCAAATTGCCATAAAAGATGCACAAGCTACATCTAAAATTGAACATCTGAAGAAACCGGAAATGAAACTTGCGAAAAACATTTCTTTTTATTTCGAAAATTAACTCGGTGACCTACCTTGATTTTTTTGCATGCGATTAACAATTAGTATGCTAATTCAAATAAAAGAGTTTGGCCAAAAACTATCTAGTGGACTTCTTATTAATTTATAAAACACCTTTTTTAATATAACTAAATTTCCACTAGACAGAATTTTCTAATATTGGCAGACAAAAATTAGAACCAAGGAAGCTTTGAAAAAACGTAATAAAAATGGCAGGTCACCGACTTAGTGTTGCAGATAATTGGCAAAAACTGTTATTTTTGAGTTATTTTCTCACAGTTGAGGTGTTACCATGGTAACCTTTATGACGTCATAAATATTCCTAAAGGTATAGCCCAATAACAGGGCTATAAATGTATTTGTAGTTTGGCCAAATGGTCTTAAACACTTTTCTGTCTATAATCTTGTATTGTTTAAAAAAGCACTATGATATTGAGAAACTCTTGCAAGCCTCCTTAAAGAATCCCTCCCAACCATAACACCTTGGGCGCGTGGAGCGCAAGGTTTTATGTTTGGCAAGCCGCTTTCTTTGTTCTACACTTGCAATTCATATTGTAGGAGCCAGGTTTTGTGTTCATTAGTTTTGTGTTTTTTGCAGTTTATTGTTCAGTTTTTGTTTAATTAGTTTCCTTTTGTTTCAGTAGGTGTTTTCCGTACATGTTAGGTTTATTTGCATATCGCATATATATGCCAAACAAACGAGTCGGCCATTTTCGATGGCATCGAAAATGGCCGATTTCACGCTCCACACGCGCAAGGTGTTATGGTTGGGAGGGATTCTTTAAGAAGAAACTATAGTGACTGTACTGATTCATACTAGCACTCAAGCAGGTAAAATGGCATATAATTATAATCTAATTCCACAAACTCAGAAAACCAAGCACAGTCCTTATACTATTTTATACACTATTTTATACTATATACACATTTTATTTCCTATGTATGTAGGGAGAGATTAGCCCATATAACTTTAACTTTAACTTATCACCGTGACCCTATGTGGGTATCGGGCCGGACACCCTTCTACGCCATGCAACACGGTCTTTCGCAGCCACTGCCGCCTCACTCCAAGCTGAGAATCCCATTGCCAATCTCTCCTTTTCCGTCGTTCGCCGCCAGGTCTCCTTAGGTCTACCTCTCTTTCTACGTCCCTCGGGGGCCCATATAGGGTAGTAACAATACACAGACCAACATGGTCTCACTTTTAAATACAACTTATTTTTCAATCTATTGCAGAAAAATAAGAATTTAATTGATGGAAGAAACTATAGTGACTGTACTGATTCATACTAGCACTCAAGCAGGTAAAATGGCATATAATTATAATCTAAATCCCAAACTCAGAAAACCAAGCATAGTCTTTTATACTATTTTATACTATAGACACATTTCATTTCCTATGTATGTAGGAAGAGATTAGCCCATATAAGGTAGTAACAATACACAGACCAACATGGTCTCACTTTTAAATACAACTTATTTTTCAATCTATTGCAGAAAAATAAGAATTTAATTGATGGAAGAAACTATAGTGACTGTACTGATTCATACTAGCACTCAAGCAGGTAAAATGGCATATAATTATAATCTAAATCCCAAACTCAGAAAACCAAGCATAGTCTTTTATACTATTTTATACTATAGACACATTTCATTTCCTATGTATGTAGGGAGAGATTAGCCCATATAAGGTAGTAACAATACACAGACCAACATGGTCTCACTCTTAATACAACTTAGTTTTCAATCTATTGCAGAAAAATAAGAATTTAATTGATGGAAGAAACTATAGTGACTGTACTGATTCATACTAGCACTCAAGCAGGTAAAATGGCATATAATTATAATCTAAATCCCAAACTCAGAAAACCAAGCATAGTCTTTTATACTATTTTATACTATAGACACATTTCATTTCCTATGTATGTAGGGAGAGATTAGCCCATATAAGGTAGTAACAATACACAGACCAACATGGTCTCACTCTTAATACAACTTAGTTTTCAATCTATTGCAGAAAAATAAGAATTTAATTGATGGAAGAAACTATAGTGACTGTACTGATTCATACTAGCACTCAAGCAGGTAAAATGGCATATAATTATTAATAATCTAATTCCACAAAATCAGAAAACCAAGCACAGTATTTTATACTATTTTATACTATATTATTTTATTTTGTTTTGTTCAACACTTGATTTTTTTAACAAAGCGGCACTCCGGAACTTCTATCTTTTTTTTTAATCCAGCTTTAAATGAGGGCTCTAAGTAAACATACTTTCTCATATCTACAATTTCTTCAAATACCTCCTTAAAACCACATTTCAAGTGGTCAATTTTGGGGCCTTCCCCGATTAAAAGTGAGTGGTAATGTAAAGACAACCAAATCACAAGAAAAGAAACATCAACATCCCATGACATTGCTTCGGAAAGTAATAGAATGTCGGTATTAGGGTTGTACAGGAGCATGACAACACCATAGCCTGAAATCGTCAGCATAGGATAGATTTTTAATTCATGAGGATGACGTATTCTTTGGATGAATGCAAATGTTGTGATTGTTGCAATGCATTGGGACATGCCATCCAACGTAAACTTTCCTCTTGTTTTTTTTCCCTCGACCAAAGTTTTTGCTGGTGAGTCAACGCCTGTATATAAAAAGCATGATCACAAAAAGGTTGAATAATATGAAGTGGCGTACAGGAAAACTCACTGTCTTATCCTAAATGGTGATTGAAGAAGGTATTGTTTAAGTTTATCTACTTCCCATATCCAATGCTCTTGGCATAAGACAACACTGATCAATACCTGGTATTAAACTGTCTCATTTCATACTAGTACTAAATGAAGTTTTCCCATCACTATTATCAATGTTACTTCTAAAAATAAGCTAAATAAAGTTTATTAAAATGTACCTCAGTCAAGGGTGGCTTTCATCACAAGCCGTGAAAATTGTAGTATATTATTCACTATCTTAGCTTATAAAAGATAGATTTTGAAATGGGAACATTGAGGCAGATTTTGTATTTTCTCTATTGTACTGTTATTGTACCTTCACCATCTGTGCCTTCCTCATCCTCATCACAGTCTTTTCCAGAGTTGACAACTGTTACAACTAGTAAAAAGTTAACATTACATATCAAATCACCGCAATTGTTACCATAAATAAAGTGATTATAATTTACAGAATACTCACTAGAGTTAGGAATATATGAATTCTTGAACCAATTACAACCTACTATTAAGTTTACTCTTGTTTATTCAAAAGATGAGTTAAACGTTCTAGATATCAAATTGTCATTGTCTGAGGGTGTCATTACTACGTATGTTTACTCAAAACCCACGGACAATCATATAATTTACCATATTTACCCGTGTATAAGCCACATCTGTAGATAAGCCGCACCCCGAGTTTCAGAGCAAGATTTCTGGAAAAGAAAATATTTTCTACCGCAAAAATCAGAGTCTGTGTATCAGAAATTAAAGGATATCATCCCTGATATTTTATTCGAGTTACCAATCACCTGGGCTGTCTTAAAAAATATCAGAAAAGATATCCCGCAATTTCTAATATATCAATCAATATTCATTACTCCAAAATATTTATGATGGCTTATACATTGATTAATTTGGTATATTTAGACTGACGCCTCAATGGATTTTGTACATTTCATCACGAATCAACAAATTATCAAACAGACAATTACATATGTACATGAAGGATGAAATAAACATACATACATACCCAGGAGATATGAGTATAGTTTATTTACAAAAAAAGGACTAAGAATACCTCGGTCTCCTTTCTCATCTGCGGCCAGGGGACATATTACCATATCTGGTACTCCATGATAGCCCTCTTCAAACCCTGTCAATAAGAAAGGGTTATTTACCAAACGCAAGGTCTATAAAGATGAGATTGAGGTCTTGCAAAAGACTGAGTCTGATTTTATAGGGGCCATGAAATTTGACAGCAGTTAGTATCAATGCAGCAGTTAATACAATTGCAGCAGTTAGTACAACTAGTGCAGTTAGTATGATTGCAGCAGTTCGACAGAAGTTAGTATGATTGCAGCAGTTAATAGAACAATTGTCTACATGCCCAGCATGGGCACCCATACAATAACAAAAATTGGAATCATTAAACACAATTACAGTCCTGAACCTTCAGATGTCTTACCAAATGCAAGTCCCTTTATAATCTTTTCACTTCCAGGGTAAGTAACTTTATCACATTTTGATATGTCAACGTCGTTTGGGATTTTGTCAATAAAAACATGACCACCGCTGAGTGGCTGCAGGACCTTGTTAGCAACAAGCCAGTTGAATGTAGTTTCATCTTTATACTCCTTTTTTAGTTCTGTTCTCAAATTTTCAAAGTTTGAATCCTTGAAGAAAACTCTCAAATAGCCAAATGCTACATCTTCATCTTTATCATCAGCACTGGCGGCTTTTCTCTCCAATACCTTTTTGCCTTCAGGAAATAAGTCCCACACGGTTATGGCAGGCTTTAAGAGAGAACAAAATATTAGACATTTGTTATGAGTCTTAATAGTATGTACATCTATCAATTGAAAATCTTTAAAGCAAGCTCACCTTTTGCCATTTACTAAATATTTATCAGCTTCAATCTTTATATCAGAGGTTTAATCTTTGATATAAATTTAATGCAAATACCTAAAATTGATATATTGAAAAAAAAAAACAGATTTTTTTTGCTTTTCATAAAACCATGATCGTTCATCACACAGCAGCCTTATTGTTGAAACCATAGGTTTGATATTCCCTGCGTCCCCTTGCCCTTGCCTTGAGTCTTTTCAGAATGTTACAAACAATGGTTTTTGAAGGAAGTCACATGAAAAAGGCCCATTTCTCTAATGCTGGGTATAACAAATCGATAATTCCGATACTCGATCAAAATCGAACATAATCAATAAATAGCGATAATAATTTATTGATTAATATCGCAAATCAATTAAAATCGATGGTGAGATTAGTTATGATCATCGATTTTGATCGATTTCATTAGATTAGTATCAATTTCGATTGATGACATAAGGGACGAAAAGCTACTTTGGTGCGTTTTTATAAATGGAAAAATAAAATAGACTCACGAGACATGATAGGTTTGATGGATCCTGATGTGTGACACTCAAAAAAAAACACCCTCTCCCCAACCTCCCCCCCCCCCTTTTAAAGGTCAAATGCAACAGAATTTGTTAAGTTTTCTTTTACCCCAAATTCTGCCCTTTATATCAACATTAAACATAACTCTCTCTAAAAAAGTGGGTTTTGTGCAATTTTGAGCGAACTGAGGCGTTTAAAAACAAGAAAATCCGACGATTTAACGAAAACTAACCAGAAATGGCCCAAATGAGCGAAAGTATTTGTGACGTCACGTGTGGCGAGCCTCGCATTCAGGTGTTGCTTCAAATCCACTGATTTCCTTGTAGTCAACAGGTTTCTAAAGATTGCGGACTAGCCGTTGGTTAAAATGGATGGAAACCTTCACGGAACCTTATTTTATATACTAAGACAGCCGGATCAGTTTGAACCACCGTCATTTAATCGATTATTCGAGTGGCTTCACCTTGGAAAGTAAGAGAACAAGATGGCGATCAAACAAATGAAGGGTTTCCCAAGGAGTTTGGTGAGCCTTATGAAATAAATACAGCCGTTAAATAATTATTTGTTAATAAATAAGTCAATGCCAGGCTGTTGTCTTTGTCTTTCTTACGTAAAAGGTAATTATTCGTTCACTTTAAGAGTGGAATCTCTACTGATTTCAAGTTGCATGCAAATTTTATATCTTTAGTTAGTGATTTCAACCAGTGGCTTGCAATGTATATCACCCTCTGTATATGCCATTCAATCGCCTGTTGTTACCGAAAAAGCCAGTGAACTTGCTTTTCTGTACAACATTATCGGTGTATCCTAGCCTCATTGCCAACTTAAATTTTCAAGGGTAGAGGCATGATACGAATTCGTGTTTTTTATTTGGCTTGAATTAGAATTCTGTTTGACAGAGGATGTGTTCTTGCCTGTAAAACTGACCATGACACTGGCAAGGAGGTTAAAAATGCTGTAAAATGACTGGAATGTATCATTGTATTATATTGGGTGCAAATTGAGATGTATATTTCAAGTTGATCCTCTACAACTGGTTAAGAACTGCTTTTTATTTCATACTTTGTTTACTATATTTTAGCAGCTATAAACTTGGCTTTGTAAAATCTTGGAAACAAGTTTTCACTTTGGTGGGTGCAGTTTGAGGAAGGTGTTTTAATATCAATGCAAATTGTTTTCACTTCAATTATGTACCTTACACATAGTCCTGGTATTGAACTGACTTGTGCTAAGTTAATATGGTGCTGACAAGCGAAGAGACATTTTTTTTATTTTTTTTTTTTATGCGGAGACATATCTTGTGGGGGAAGACAGGGGGGTCTGAAACTCCCGCCTCCCGTACCTTTCACTCCCGCTTCCCGCCCCCTTCCGAAGGGGTTCCCTCGTCTTTATTTTATTTATATTGTAAAATGTTAAGCAATATTGCGAAATTTTTCTCTTTTCTCCCGGTTCCCGCCACCTTGGGAATCCCGCTTCCCGCCCTTTCCCCTCCCACCTCCCGTGCCCCCTATTCTCCCGGGCTCCTGCCCCCCTGTCCCCCTCCACTATCTTAGAGACAAAATTTACAACAAGAACACGTGCAAGAAAAAGTAATCAGACACGTGTTACAGTGGTAGGTTCTTCAGGTGTTGCAATAGGCTGCTACTTCATTTCATGCATGTCAGTGTGTAAGGTAAAAGTAGGTTAAGTCTGTGGTGCGAGCCAAGTGGCCCATCAGGCCGTAGCTTATCCCAGTAACTTCTGTAGCATGAAGCGACTAGGAGTATTTCTACTCCCCCTTGAATGGGATGCTAGTTCATTGCAGGGTTACCCCCAGCAGTAAATTCACCAGTACCCATTTATACACCTGGGTGAAGAGAGGTATAGGTACTGTGAGTGTAAAGTGTCTTGCCTAAGAACACAACGCAGTGCCCTTGCCGAGGCTCAAACCTGGACCGTTTGATCTGGAGCCCAGGGCACTAACCATTAGGCCACCGGGCCACCCATGTCAGTATGTGCATATTCATTATTGATTTTGTCCTGCCTACTTGTCTTAGTCATATTGGGTGGGTGGGCTTTTTTGATGAGGTGTAAAGTGGGCTATATTTATGAGCAAATAATTACCGAAATTTGCATTATTTGTTTATCTGACATACTCTACATGTATAACAAACTGAATGATGCAGACATCAAGGCATTCAAAGATTCTAATGTACCATACAACAACTTATGAATTCATGCTTCATTGTGACACTAGAGCTCATTAAATTGAACAGTTTTAATTAGCGGTAAATCATGTGATGTAGGTGCGAATAAGTGACAAAAAAACTTTACACTTGCTACAAATTGTTGGCCACATTTCCTTTTAAGATGTAACTCAACTCCATTTATAATATTTTGCTGCCACTGGAAATCTGGCAACATTACCCAACATGTTATAATAGGTTAATAAGTTAGTGTTACTGTTGGATTAGGGGAGGGGTAGGTGCGCAGTTGCCCAGATACTGATATTTATCCCAACATTTTTACCTTTCACCCATTAAATACTAAAACTGAGATCTAATGATGATAAATTTGTCTCTAATTGCCAGCAAATCCCTTTCAGGAGAAAATTGCATTTATATTTACTGGCTATAAAATGAGAATTGCCAAAGTGTCAGCCTTCCCGTCACACCTATATTTTGAGTGAAAATGCTGATAAAAGCCCCTCACCCCACACTGCCCCAGGTAAAATTTGTTTGGTAAATGTTAAAAAAAAAATTCTGCACCTTATTACTTCAAAATATGGGAAGTTCTTATCTGTTACCAAAAGCACCAACAAAGCTAATAATATTTCCAAACATACGCAGGCTATGCTAGCGCTATACGCAACTGACTACGACAGAACTAAACAGCCCTGGAGAATAGCAAGTATGGAACAGAATAGGAATTTTTCTCATGTAGTCAAGCATAGGGTCGCTAAATGCAGGTGACCTTCGGTAAAGCCCTTCTCAAAATTCTACAGAGTACCCCCCCACCCCACCTGGGCCGTCTGTGTGATAAACATAAACTAAATGGGTTAGCCAATTGTCAGAAAGAATCCTAGATCATAAATAATAGCTGTACTCCGAGAGCACCTATACTTAATAAATTTCCTTAACTAATAAGTTATTCGCGGCCTTTGCAATGATATTTCGGCCTCTTAGTTCGAGGATTAAATGTCGCTCGATGGCAACTACGTAAACAAACAATAGTACAGAGGTCGCACATATGGCAAGTCTCTTTAGCTGCAAAAATCAAGCAACGTAAGCTGAACTTATAAATTTTATCGAGGTTTATCTGAGTATATGAAGCGACAAGATCCAGGTCTAAAAAAGTAGTTGGCGGATCTAAATTAAAATGACACGCCGACGACCAAAAGTACAACATTCACTATCAACTTTACTTCTTCCTTCAGTTCCGTCTGAGATTCGATGCGAAGGATTTCGCGTTACCGCTTTACTTTACAGCATTTCCTTCGAAATTGAAATTATTTATCATAGCTTCAGGTCTCATTTTCCTTGAACGCATGAGGGAAGCGGTGGATGAGATACTACGAGAAAATCAGGCGGGTTTTAGACAATCCAGATCGACATCAGACCAAATAGCCACCCTTCGTATAATCGTAGAACAATCACTTGAATGGAGGACCCCACTCTATATAAATTTTATAGATTATGAGAAAGCGTTCGACAGCCTGGACAGAAACACCTTGTGGGACCTGATGGCCAGCTACGGAATTCCCAGAAAGATCATATCATTAGTAAAGAACACATACGAGGGCACGAGCTGTCGCATTTTGCATGATAGTGGTTTAACCGAAAAGTTCAGTATTAAAACAGGTGTAAGGCAGGGATGTCTTCTATCGCCGTTCCTTTTCCTTCTTGCCATTGACTGGGCAACGAAGGAGACAACATCTGACTCTAGGAATGGCATACAGTGGAACCTTGTTGACCAACTTGAAGACCTGGACTTTGCCGACGACTTGGCACTTTTGTCTCACACCCACTCCCAGATGCAAGCAAAAACCTCAAAACTAGAATCTATCTCATCAAAACTAGGACTCAAAATCAATACTGACAAGACAAAGATCATGAGGGTGAATAGCAAGTCCAATGAGCACATCAGCATAGCAAACCGTGACATAGAAGATGTAACATCCTTCACATATTTAGGTAGTGTCATAAACATCACTGGAGGAACAGACGAGGACGTACAGGCAAGGATAGGGAAAGCACGTAGCGCATTTAATATCCTAGGGAACATCTGGAGATCGAGGGAAATAACAACAGCCACTAAAATTAGAATATTCAACTCAAATGTTAAGCCCGTGCTACTCTATGGTTCAGAAACATGGAGAATGACAGAGAAGACCGTGTCAAAACTACAGACCTTCATCAACAGATGTCTGCGCAGAATACTCCAGATTTACTGGCCAGATACTATCAGCAATGTTTCCCTGTGGGAGACTACAGGTCAACTACCCGTCAAAGAACAGATTAAGAAAAGAAAGTGGACATGGATCGGGCATATACTTAGGAGATCAAACACCTGCATAGCGCGGCAAGCATTGGGCTGGAACCCTCAGGGAAGTAGGCGGCGAGGAAGACCACGAAACACCTGGAAAAGAGACACAGAAAGGACCATCCAGCTGAAAGGCTACACCTGGAATCAGATTGAACAGAAGGCCAGACACAGAGGAGGGTGGGGGCGCTTTATCTGTGGCCTATGCTCCGAGACGGAGTTATAAAAGGCATCATCATCATCAGGTCTCATTTGAGTTTTCTGGGTTCAATAAGCCCGATCAAAGCTCGAAGCTTTGATCAGGCTGAAAACATGTCAGCTGATATGTGATGAAGAAAGAGTTGTAAAACATGTTTTCAAGCCGCTTGACTTGAAATCTTCTCTTTTCTACAGATCTCGTCTACTCTTTACATGCCTTGACATCTTTATAGCGAATTTGAATTTAACAACTGCACCATAATAACACCAAAATTACAGAACTTCTTACACTCTCTCTATTCTCACGTGGGGAAGCTCGCCACACGTGACGTCACAAGTTCATTTTCCGAAGTTTTCCTGAGTCGTTCCGTTTGTGAACCGAAGAAAAAGGGCTGTTTTTGGCGTTAAATATCTCGGCGATGTTTTGACCAAATCGTTTAAAACTTCGGATTATGATTATTGGCAGTATTGCCTTTCATTTTAACCGAAAATCAAATAAAGTCAAATTTCATTGCATTTGACCTTTAAGCTCGCGCCCGATTTGTACAGTATTTTTCGTTGGGATGGAAACTGATTTGGCTGCTTTACGCAATAGCATAGCTTCCTCGAGTGTGAAACTGATAAAGGTGTTATAACGACTACATTTTCATTAAGTTATGAATGGATCCATTTGAAAGCTATATTTTTGCTGAGAATGATGGCTTACGAAATACATTTCCTGTGATTTGCTAGAGGTTTATGCTTGAGGTCACCGATAAAAGGTATGAAGCAATGGTCAACAAACTGTTATAATAAGCCTGTAATAAGTCAATGTCCCCTTTTTGTGACTGCCGTACAGTATTCCTGATTGATATCACTGACAACTCAACACTATTGTTTTGATCAAACTGGTTTCCTGAGTATATAATTATTTTTTCTCGCGGTATTCCTGACAGTTTCTCAAAATCAGTAGAAATCAATACCTGTTGCTTAAACTTCTGTGATTATTGATTTTGACCGATTAATTTACTTAATCGATTGATCATTATCAAGTAAAATTGAGTAGTATCGATTTATCGATTAGGTTTTTGATGATCGATTTTGATGGATTTGTTACGCCCTGCCTAATGCCACCTCAACATTTGAATACAAAAAACTTGTCAAGACAAATAATTGTTCGATAAAACGAAAAGAAAATCTATTCAATATTGTTCAGTATATCAACTTTTAGATAATTTCCATTAACAACGCTTGCAGACATTGTTACTATATATATAGTCAACTGCACATATTATGGCCGCTAACATATAACATTATATCGATTGCGTCATGTTATCCATCTAGTTGAGAGAGTGTGTCTGGCGATTTTTCAAATTAACAGAATTGAAACACACTCGCATAGCAGCGGGTAAAGTCTGCAATCTAACTCGAAAAACGTCAACCTAAACGTATGTATGCATAGAATAAAGAAAAAATGTGACTTGACCTGAGACCAACTAACAAGTAACAACTAACAAGTAATCACTTTCACTGACAATGGAGCGGGGAAAGATAATTCGAGTACGAAATAATAATAATAATAATAATAATAATAATAATAGTAATAATAATAATAATAATAATAATAGTAATAATAATAATAATAATAATAGTAATAGTAATAATAATAATAATAATAATAATAATAATAATAATAATAATAATAATAATAATAATAATAATAAAATATTTTTATAGCGCTCAATCCACTATTTGTCCATGGCGCTTTACATTAAGGAGGCTCCATATAGTTTCATTACCGCGGGCGCGCTGCTGATGTAAGCTTTTGAAATCTGTGCGCGAGAGCTAACGCAAGCTCATGTTTAAATATTCAACCACGGGAGTTTTCTGGCATATTTCAAAATGAATCGTTATCGATAACAGTTTTTCCAGGTCAGAAAACGCTGTTTATACTTACATATATTATGAGTTTGTAGATTTTCTCCACGGAGTTGCATTAAACGACCTCTAAACACTGTTTCCGCAAAGCTCGTGCTTCTAAGGTTGACGCATGCTCAAATAGCGATCTTGGATAATTTCTATTCTGTTGACGTCATTGTTAAAAGTTTATGGGGCAAAAATGGCAACTTTCGCCTGGCTTTTCTCGAGTTTCCTTCGGTGAAATTCCATAAAAGTTGGCAAAAAGGTTATAATTGTTTTACTTTACGTAACGCTCGTTTTTCAGGGAAATCTGTAAGCCATTTTTTTGAGGAGTGGGAAAAAACACAAATTTGCAAATAGCAAAGAAACTGACTGGACAAACCCTGGGTGTTTCTTGTTGAAAATTCGTATCTAGGGAGTATCTACGTACTGTGAAAATTTTAGAAAATTTCACCGAAGGAAATTAAAGTAAATCGTATTTTAAGCCAAATAAACACGGTGAGACGCTTTTGTTCAGGCTTTCGTAATTCAAGACTTAAAAACATTGTTTTAACAGAAACGGTTGCAGAACAATATTTTATCATTGCTTATTTTATTTGGTAAGTTTCAGCAATCTGGCAGTAAAAATGAATGCGAAAACAAGATTTTAAAATATAGCAGTAGCGCGCGCCATATCATATATGATTACCCTATGGAGCCACCTTAAAAGCTAAAAGTTCTACAATATTATAAAAAACATCAAATCATTTACATTTACAAATCATTATCATTAATGCAGAGTTAAAATGTTTCTCGAAAAAGCATGGCTATGATTTTGTTTTTTTATCTGCAGCACTTATTTTCCCGAGAAGGTCGCGTTTGTTTTCAGCGTTTCAAGAAGCAAATTAACTTACGAAATATTCTTACCATATGCTCATGTTCATCAGTTACCATGCCCACATCGAAACTTACTTCGGAGAAAGTTTTGCGATAAACAGCAAAAGAACCTTTGTGAAGTCCTAAGAAACGAATGTTGCATTGTTCTCCTTCAAGTATCAAGCGACTGTACATGTAGTCCATGATGGCGTCGGGAATGGCGTACGTTGTTTAACGGAAGACCGTCCGATATATCGGACAGCAGAGTTGTCCGCACTTATTGTAACCAGCAGTCTCTCCCGAAGTCGTTACCAGTCTCCAAACGATTATTCAATCAAAAACACACAACCAGTCGCCATTTTGGCTTGATTGAAGCTATTTTCGTCGGGTTTTTTCGATATTTTTCGGGTTTGTTGACCAGACAGGATTTAAAGTTCACTTGTAAACATGAGTAGACGGCCTGTGACGTATAGCACGCACAATGCGCTCGATTATTTGGAAGGAAATTTTCACTATTCCCGAACATGGTTTCGAGTCTGACATCAAGAGATTTGAAAGAGGAGGTGACAATGATTTGGAGCCCGAAATTATTCCGCCTGGAGCCAGATGATGAAACTGATTTGAGTAATGCTGTCATGGAGGATGAAGAAGCCCATGACACAGATAATGGTGAACTATTTTGCTGATTTAATGCTTCTTTATTCTTTAAACTTCAATCAATAACATTAAATCCAGCTTATGTTATAGAACAGTGAGATTTTGAGACATTTTCTGAAACTCAGTAGATTATTGCGCAACTACCCTATTGGGTAAAATCAGGCATAGAAAATCATGAGGTTGAGTAAATTTCTTAAATAAGGTATCAAAAGAATCCTCGATAGTTATTTTATCAATCTGTGTAGTTATTGGAATTTTCATGTTTATCTTTTGACCTCCATTGCCATTTAATTATTTTGTTTAAATATGAAGTGACATGCAGATGTTAATAATTAAACTGTTATAGTGGTATCAAGTTACATGAGATACCTTCCCACCATCCCTCAAAGTAAAGTGCAATTATTAAGGATCCTAATACTTTTTACAGAATGTGATTATCTTGAAAAAGTAAAAAGATATGCCAGTTTCATCTTACTTGGTTTAATTTTTTGAAATCCTTCAAAATTAATTTGGGCTCCAAAGGGTTAAATGGAAGCAACCTCGTCCCCAGGGCGCCTCTCCGCTTTAGTCCGGCAGATAAACGACAAAAAATCACCGAATTGTTCAAATTGTGATACAAGTATGAAACTTCCAGCAAATGTAGCTTTTAACGTGTAGATTAATATAAAAGCAAGACCCCAGCTGGATCTTTGCTCCCTAAGCTTGTATTTATGAGGTCAGCGGTTTGGGACTGCAGACTCATATTTATTAACTTTCTTGGCTAAAACTCTATGAATTTTCTCAAAACAAACGGAAAGTCTACTTTTTGTGGGGTCGTTCCAGTGGGAACGCTCCCCACCAAGGTATCGTCGTGTGGCTGGCTGACTTTGTCCACGGAGCGGAACGTAACTATACTCCGGGGCGAATTGACGTCACTACGTGGCGTGACTCCGGGCTGAAATCCCAGCCTTTGCTTGGGCTCGTCATGTTCACAGTAGTAGAAGACTTCAATGAAAAACAAGCTGCTAAATATCACTCACAGTGAGAGGCATTTAATTCAGCTAAACATGCCAGAAGTCTGCCTGGAAAAAACATCGAAAGCTGTTTGAAAGAGTTTGCCGACGGCGCGGAAAGTGATGAATGGAGGCCACTGAACACTTTCATTTGTAGCTTACCGAGCTGGATAACTTTCCAAATGAAATAAAGGTTAGTTTTTCCGTTGATGTTTTAATTTTGAATCCTTCTGTTCATCAGGTTGTGTTCATTCGTCGGTTTCATGTCAGATCGTGGTAAACTTAATCGTGAAATAAAGTTAGAATGAAGCGTAGTGAGCTCACCGACACCAATGGCGGTCTTGCTTTGAAGTGGGGGGAGACAGGGGGGTCTGAAACTCCCGCCTCCCGTACCTTTTAATCCCGCTTCCCGCCCCCTTCCGTAGGGGTTCCCGCCTCTTTGTTCTATTTATATTGTGAAATGTTACACAATATGGTGAAATTTTTCTCCTTTTCTCCCGGTTACCCGCCACTTAAGGAATTCCCGCCTCCTGTACCCCTCCCGCCCCCTATTTTGCCGGGCTCCCGCCCCCTGTCCCCCTCCACTTTGAACTAAACGCGGCGTAGTCAATCGAACGAAACCGAACCAAAAATCAATCGAACCCAATCATTCGATTGGAGTTCGATTGGTTCAGCATTCGAACATAATCGAACTGGAACTTTTCTGTGAGTTCGATTAAGTTCGATGACCGAACCCAATCAAACTCAATTGACGTGATTGATTCGAATTTGTTCGGTAGAAAAACAAAATAGTTTACAAAAGTTGATAAGCATTCACTCTCAGTAGTATTGGAAGGATTTCACTCTACAACCCAGCAAGTTTGAGAGAGATATTAACACATTTCTGTCAGTGAACTAAAATCTTTATTGTTCAGGTGATTTGAAATTGATCTATTCACAATATAAGGGGTGGTGAATGGTCTCTTAAAAAATAAAGGTCTTGCAAAATTTTGGTCAAAATTCACAGGTCTCGCAGTCTCGTTTTTTGCGCGGTTCTGAACGTCTCGCAGTCTCGAATTTTTTGCAAAGTTAATGTGGGGTCTGAATCTTGGTCTCGCAATCAAAAGCCCACAAAAGTCTCGGTCTCGCAGAGAAAAACGCCATTCGCCACCGCTTATATAACATGAACGGGTCAGTACAATATGTAAAACGGCCTTTATATTGCTCGGGATAACACTCAACGGGCAGGACCCCTACCGTGAGGCATGACCGTTTTTCACGAAGGTTTACTTTTCAAATGTTGACAGTTTAGTCTCATACCTGTCACATTTGTGGTATGAAATACCGCACATAAACAAACAACAAACCAAAGTGGTGAATTTAATTTTACCCCAAAATAACAGAACAACTGAGAACAAATTCTCCATGCACAGAAAATATAAATACAATCAATGTATAATTCCACTCCATCTTTTTGGGGGAGATTGGTTTTCATTCAAACCATTTCTTTTTTTAATTTACCCGAGATCCTCAAGCCTATTTTTAACAACAGCACGAAAGACCATCACCAAAAAAAAATGACAGCACCACAGTGTACACTCAATCACTCGACTCCAATAAAATGAGCCGGTCAATCCCAGTCTATCTGTGTGTTTTTAAGCTGTACAAGAACTTGCACCCAATGAATTTTATTTTCTACTGATCGACCAAAATTTGTAGCAATGTCTGCAAGTTCTTATCCAAACAACGGCAGTGCATGTCTTTTCTGCAGCAATGGCCTTCCATAATGTTATGTATAAATATCTAAGTGAACAAATTTCCTCGGTCCTCTAAAAAATGTGAGGGCACTGGATAACAATCTGGAACGAATATTTTTTATTATAATCATTGTTGAAACGGACATTGGTGATAAAAAATGATAGCTTGTAACAGGGTACAAAGAAGTTCAGGACCGATAGCCTGGGGCTAGTGGACTTTGTGGTCGGGCTAATGGAATTTATCCTTCACTTACCCGATGGGCAAGTAAAAGTTTTCAGGGAAAATTTTTTGAAATTAATTAACAGGGGCACCAGGGGCAGTTAAGGGGGACGGTATTACTAGTATTCTGCAGTATTTGTTTCTGTCACCTGTCAAATACGTCATTCCTCAGTGGTGCACCCCTCCTAAGAAAAATCCTGAATCCCACCTTGAGCACTGTAAAATATCAAAAATTTTCGGGCTAGTGGAAATGACCTCCGGGCTAGTACATCTTGGCTATAGCTGGCGCGAAGGCAGGCTGGAAAATTAGACTTCTTTGTACCCTGTGTAATATCCAATATTTTTATATTTTATCCTATTGAACATGTGAACAATGAAAATTATGTGTGCTGAAAAAAGTCTCCCTTTAAGCCTTAGAATATTCTCAATCCAGGATATGAAAAGCTTCCAATAAGGAACTTGTTTATCTTGAAAAATAATCAATAATTTGCTTGAACACAATTTGTGTATCAAAGTTTTTTTTTAATACATTAAAATGCTAACATTATTCAAAGGAGGCCGAATACTAGTAAGAGGGGAAGTCTAATAAGGTCGTGCACTCCTCATAGGACTCTTACAGGAAGTCCAAAAATCACATGCAAATTATTCAAAATGGCGGGAAAAATTTGAAGTGGCCTTAATGGTTAAATGATGTTCAGGTAGCACAGTTCATCAAACTTCCCCTACAAGTCTCGAGTTCACAACACAAGCTAAGCAACTCTCACTGAGGATTAATTGTGATTAAACTCTAAACATTAACCTTCGATACTCTGACAGGCAAACAGGCATGTCTTTAGTGATACTCTTGAAGCAACTAACCAGGACAAGCCCAGGCTCAGTTCATGAAAGCGCTCAAATGTATGTTTTGATGACAGATATGATGCACCGTCTGCAAATGGCACAGACCCGTTCATCAAGGCGCATCTGGAGCGCGCACTGATAGCAATACCTATGACCACATACAAGGGTTGCGTCCTTTGGCCTGTCCAAACAAATGTCACAGACATTAGAAATAATTATTTTTGGTTGGACGGGTTCGTCACTCTCTCCATCTGAATTCTGTTCCATAATGACAGGGTTAGAGTAAGTGGAGTTTAACTCTTCCTCTTCTATCTCTTCAATATACTCATCCTCATTAAGTCCTTGTTCTGGATAATAATTATAGTCCTCCTCATAGTCCGCCTCATTACCATCATATCACTCGCTCAACTGGGAATATTCTTCCGCCTGTAAATTGTCAGCGATTAGTTCATCATTTGCTATCTGCAGTTGGTTTATGGTAGAGTTCCGAAGTGCTTTCTTAGTGGTGCTCAAGGGCTCCCAGTCTTGCGGTACAGTGGGAGCGTCACGTTTTGGCCCCCATGCTTTTGGTGCTATCATGGTGTTGCAAGATCCTTGCCCAGGGGACCCAAGAGCTGGCCACGCTTCTGAAAAAGTGTCCTTAGTCGTACCACACACCTTGCTTACAGCATCGTTGAAGAACTCCTTTTTAGTTCTGCTTTTCTCTAAGATGGCAGCGTAAGAATTTGGATCCCTTGCCTTGCGCTCTGTATCAACTGGCTCAGGATCCGGAGGTGCAGTCCTCTTTGGACACTGAAGGTATCTGTATGGCGGATGACGGAGCGGGCAACGATCTCCCCAACGGCAAATGCCCCGGATCATGAACATAGGACAGGTGTCATCTCGGATATCACGAACATCCTCTTCGCTTTTCGCATCCTCCTCAGCATACTGCCTCTCTTGCTGTTTTTCTAATCTTTTCCTCCATTTGCCGCCAAATAGACCATCCAATTTTGATATATTACTTGATGCCTTACCGGCATTAGCAGTGTAATCATAAAAACTTAAATTTTCGAATGGCTTGTCAGGCATTCTAACAGGATACTCTGGATTTGCGATCTTCTCGCGCACTGCTGGATCAATAATGACATGCCCATCTGGAGTGAGCTGTGGTTCTTGAGACAATGCAGGTCTAAATTGAACGTACTGTCTGAGAATTTCAATATCTTTGGCAGTTTGTGCCGAGTCTGTTGGCACTCTCCATGGTCCAGTAGGAACATTCTCCTGGCAAGGTACGCTATCTTGTTTTTGATCCATTGTTCTAGGGCGATCTGTATATAAATAAGTTGAGTTTACCACTAAATCATTAACAACGCTGAAAAGATGTGTCGTGGCAAGACACTGCAAACCTATATAAACATGTTTAATAGAAAAACACTTATTCTCGCCAGTAAGCAACATTCATTTCTTTAAAAATTGAGACACTCATAATGACTGTATTACCCAGTTGCTGACAAGTTAGCATGCATGTGATTCGTGCAGTGGTAATGGCTTGGAAAATTACTAACCTCAAAATTTCAGGAGTTGTATTCCTACATCTTGCATAGAATGAACGAAAACACAACACAAACTGATCAATTTTAGTCAAGTTGAGCAACAGGAATTTGAAGTTTTGAACCCTAAGCAAACTCTACTTAAGATTTGTACACACTTGGCTTTAAACTTGATTACATTTGTATGTTAATTGTAAACAAGAAACCATCAACGCTAAAAAAAATATTTCCCAAATTTTTACTCTCTACAATATAAAACTTTTCTTTTGTCCATGATCTGCAACTGAATACCAAAAATAAAAATTCTGTGGTGGTCTGTATACATTTGAACATCCATTTTTTTATAATTTGTCGTTTTATGATGAGAAACTTAGCTATCAAAAAATCTCCCCTCCTAATACATGACTTGTGAAAATAAAATTCACAGTTTTAATTGCTATTGCTTCATGAGTACAGTTAGCGGGGTGTATGTAAAACGCAGAACCTGCCGGAACCTACCGGAACCCCCCGGAACCGACCCAGAAACACCCGGAACCTACCCGGAACCCCCGGAACCGACCCAGAACCACCCGGAACCAGCAGAAAATAACAAAAATCAAAAACCTGGCTCCCAGGGCTTTTTCCTCTGCGAACGAGGAAAAATCAAATAAAAATAATTAAGGAAAAAAATCAAATTAAAATGAACTGATAAAAATAATAAAAATCAATTATATGGACAAAGCATTTTAACGACTCAAAACTACGTGCACACAATCAAAGAAGATGGGTCGGAATTAAGAGTACGATGATCTGAGGAACAGTCAATAAATAAATAATGAAGATCGCGTAGAACCTGCTGCATTGAGGACGCAACTAGACAATTTCGCTTTTTTTTACTTACGCTAACCATTTATTCTTTGTCTTGTCTGCGATTGATACCACACGGAAGGCCTGCTGGTAGTCCGATCGCCGAAGTTAACCCTATCCTGCGGGGTTAGTCCTTAGATGGGTGACCGTCAAGAAATACCCCATGCTGTACGCTATCTTTTTTTCTTTGCCTTTTTTTTCCTTTTTTTTATATATATCATTTACACTTCAGATCTATCCCCTTTCATTTTGAAGGTTCCTTTTTTCCTTTTAAGAAATTAACCACTCGTAGATATGAAAAAGATATAGATTCGGCAGGTACCGCGATCTGCATTACCGTTCCTCAGATCATCGTCCTCTTCCAACCCATCTTCTTTGATTCTGTGCAAACAGTAAAAAAAACCTTATATATAGAATTGAATTTTATTATTTTTAATTTTTCTTAATTATTTTTATTTGATTTTTCAAACCTCGTTCATAGAGGAAAAAGCCCTGGGAGCCAGGTTTTTGATTTTTGTTATTTTCTGCTGGTTCCGGGTGGTTCCGGATCTGTTCCGGGGGGTTCCGGGTAGGTTCCGGGTGTTTCCGGGTCGGTTCCGGGGGATTCCGGGTGAGCTCCGGGCGGTTCCGGGTGGTTCCGGGTGGGTTCCGGGTGGTTCCGGGTGGTTCCGGTAGGTTCCGGCAGGTTCTGCGTTTTACATACACCCCAGTTAGCGTGGGAAAATTACTTGCTGTTTAGCTGGCGGGAGGGGGTGTGGATACAAGTAAGGGGCAGATACTAGTGGTATGAAATGGGTAAATTATGCAAGCATTAACTTTTGCATGTGTTAAAAAAATGTTGCGAAAATAGACAGTGCTGTTTTATTTATAAAAGTATTGCTACAAAAGTTCTCCAAATTTCACGAGGATTGAGCATTGCCAATGATTATTGCTTTCCAAAATCACAAAATGCAGTTGTGGCCACAATTTTGTATTATGAGGTACATGTATAAACTTGGATGGCATGTTTTTCTAATCAAAAACGCCGTCTCAAAACGAAACTATATGTTTCTTTAACAGAAAAATTGAGTGGCGAAACTGTGATTCTGGCACAGCAAACAACAGTAAAAAAAAACCTCTGGCACCCAAGGTAGTCCAATTTGATCCCAGAAAGAAGCATACCAAGGACTGCAAAATGCACGCGAGCCGGGGGCGTGGGGGAACTCATGAAAATTCTCGTCATACCTGAAAACACTACTGCTGATTGCATTGTATTCTCCTCTCCACACTCAGGCTCGGGATTTCCCGGCACGCCCAATGTTGTTTGTTCATGAATCAGGCAAGGTCGATGGAGCTCTCGAGGGCCTTTTCCCATAAAATCCTTCTCAAACGAGCGATTAAAAGATCTTCGTCTGGGGGTTGTACCAACATCTCTGCTCGTACCTCCCACATCGCTATTTGCCAGGGTTTTAACAGGGGAATTACTCCGGTGATGGGCTTGGCGCGGTCTGTTGCGATTCCCTGATGGCGTATGATCCCAGCTCGCAGAATCGTGACCCACTACCAAGCGTATCGCTTGTCCAAATATTCTCGAACCACCATTCCACTTCTTAGCATCTTTAACTTCCGTTGTGTCAGGATTTTCACTAATGTCACGTTCGTGCTTTTGAAGTTTCTTAACATACATCTTTGATTTCATTCATGACATTCGCATCCCTTGAAGTAAGTGCAACTTTGTTCTGCCTCCTATTAAACATCTTTCACGTGCACGGATCACGAATGTCGCTGTTATTAAGAACACGTCTTGAACGGCCGCCCTGTGAGTCTGCAGGACAATTACTTCCGATAACATTGTTATGTCTATTAACAGGTACTTAACACTGTCTCGCGCCAGCTGCGAGCTCATGATCAGAGTTTATATTGTTTATACTGTACGAGAAAGGCTATCTCTATCAGAATCACATCTTCAGAAACTTCTGTTACCTTTTTGAAATCTTGTGCTCAACTTGGTCAGCCGTGTGGGAACAGTCATCGACCGCTGCGGAATTAACCGCTATCTCGATCAGGACCATTGCTGAGAGCCTGAGATCTGTTGGCTTTAGGGATGGACCATTATATTTTTGAGGGGGGGGGGGGGGGTTGGGCAATTTTGTCTTGTTAAGAATTTTTTTTTTCGTCTGTGGGTTGTGCAAGAATTTTTTTTAGCACCTTAAGTTTGTGCACGAATTTTTTTTTTTATTGGTGACATCATATCACTATGGGACACAAACAGAAGCAAAATTGAAGAATTTCTCTTAAAGGCAAACAGCTTTCATCCTACAATCAAATTTACGGCTGAAATATCAGAAACAGAAACGACTTTCTTGGACACTATAGTGTACAAAGGTGACAGATTCCTCAAAGAATCTATACTTGATGTGCGAACACATTTCAAATCTACGGAGACCTTCCAATACACGAATTTCTATTCGTGTCACCCACCAGGCGTCACGAAAGGCTTTATTAAAGGAGAAGCGTTAAGGCTTCTTCGAACTAACTCCTCACAATGGACTTTTGAGGAAAATATTAGAAACTTCGCCGCACGCCTTAAGAATAGAGGCTACCCAGCAACAACAGTGGAAAAACACCTCTCAGAAGTTAAATTTTCTGAAAGAAAAACGTCACTGACAAATAAGAACAAAACCGCACAAAAGAAAATTCTACCCTTTGTCACACAATACCACCCGGCGTTGCCTAACTTAAAAGAAATACTCATGGGGAAATGGCACTTGATACAGAACCAACCACAACTAAGAAATATCTTCAAGGAGCCGCCCCTTCTATCATATCGCAAAGGAAAATCCCTAAAAGACATTCTTGTCAAGGCTAAGCTATAAAGGCTATCAAAACAGCCTTTTCATTGCGAACTGCAGGAGTCGTGCAGGCCCGTCAACACTATTTAAACTCCAATTGTTTTTGATAATTGTGTTCATAATTTTCAAACTGTGAACAATATTTCATAATAGTTGTTTATTTATTAATAGATATATCTTGACATAAATTTCAATACAAGAGCTCAAAAATGATATTTTTTGACATGAATGTTATATTTTATACCAGATTCATTGAAATGTTTTAATACAAGAGATAGATGGAAATAATATATTTATTATATGATATGAAACACAAAGAGGTGAATTATACAAATAATTACAGAGCATTTTTGGTAGTTGAAATAAAATGATGACAAAAATTACAGATTAGTTTTTCATTTGGTCTTACAGGAAGGCTTGCTCGAATTTTTTTCCCCTTGGCCCACTGTGCATGAATTTTTTTTTCTCCACTTTTGCTGTGCAGGAATTTTTTTTTGGTATTTGCCCAACCCCCCCCCCCCCCCCCTCAAAAATATAATGGTCCATCCCTTAATTAAATTGTGCTCAATAGGAAAAGCCCTGGGAACGAGTTTGGTCTGGATATCATTCGTCCCCTTATGCACTAGTCATTTGTTTCCACCGCCCGCCCCCCCCCCCCCCCCACCCCCGCGGGATGCGGGGACTTTGTCGGGCAATAGCGGGGGAATTACTGCAGCTTTGCCATGATTTTAAGCCCCGACCCCCGGGGACTTTACCTAAAATTTGCCTGACCTAAAATACCCCCGGGAACCCCGCGGAAATTTTCAAAAGAAAGCATACATTCATGTGTGACCATAAAGGACGGCATACACTACACAAACACTGTGCAAATGATGCTTTAATGTTGTTTTTCTGTTTGATAATAAATACACAACAAGAGGATTTGATACATTCATGTCATGATGTGTGACCATTAAGGCTGGCATACACTAGGGGACAGGTCCCAGGCACTGGTCTCAGGGACCAGTGAGGGGACGAGACCCTGAAACAAAGTTTGTGGCGTGTACACACTTATGAGAAGCAATTCCCTGCAACTAGTCCCACCTAATAAGCCCAATTTAAAACTGCCCTAGACAAAACTCATGTTCTGCGACTTAAATTTCTACATAATGACATAAGCAGTTTCATGGGACTCGGCCAAGGACGTGGCCCCTAGTGTATTAAGATACTCTGAATTTCTCGTCTTGTGTACGTTCTCAATGCACTTTCTTTGTCCCTTTTTGCTTTGGAATCTCAAATGCCTTTTAACCCCCGTAAAGTAGGAATGTTGTTGCCAACTGAAATTTGTTACACTACGAGCGGTCCGTTTTCTTTTCTTATAGTCCGTCGAGAGCGGAGCAAAAACGAAAAACAGGCCGCGCGAAAGCTGGTGCCTCGCGAGGCCTGTTTTTTTCGCTCCGCTCTCGACGGACTATAAGCAAAAGAAGGGACTGCTCGTAGTTTAGAAATTTGTACTTCCTTCTGAAAAGGCGAACTAGCTTATAGCTATCTTGAATTTATCTTCTAAATTATTTTGCAATCACAATTTTCTAAATCTTAGCCCCTTACTAAAAATGCTTAAAACAAAATGTAGTGCATATGCCCCGTATCGTGACAGCCACCCATATGGCCAGGTTTCTCTCGACAAGAATGAATTCAAGAGGGGGTACCAAACAACTGTGTTTGTTGCTGGCTTGGCCCGGTACCAAACAACTGTGTTTCTTGATGGCATGGCTCACGATTTTCAAGTCTCCTCTCAGCTTATTGGTTATTCTCCAAACACAACAACCTCAGTGGCAGTAAGTACTTTAAGCTGGTTGAAACATTCCTAATAGTTGTTGTTTCTCAAAATGTATTTAGCGCAGAAATAGACAAATTGCCTTTTACAAGGTCTTTCAGCTAGCCCCGGGGGGTGGTGCTTTTGCAAAGAAATTCTGCCCTGGTGGGTGGTGGAATTACCCATAATTAGCATCGCTTGTTTGCAAATTCCCCCGCTATGTCGGGGGGTGGGGGGGGGGGGGGTGGCGGTGGAAACAAATGACTAGTGCATTATCGTGGAAATATCAGCAAAGCCTGCGATCATCAGCCACTTTCCAAAGACTTCTTTTGAGTCTTCGATCATCTACCTCGAATGAACTGTGCGTTCCAAGTAAGTTCGCCATAATTCAAATAAATTGCGAAAAAAAAAGTCATGAACACATGAACAGGTCCGAGTGGTAACACGAATTATTAGTGACCATTAGTAAATCGGAAAGCTAAATGATTCTCGGTACGGTAACCTGCGATCATGCCCCCTCTCCCCAACATAGTCTTCCCGTAGTCGTCCAAAAAAAAACGTCCGGGGGTGGGGTACTCCCTTTTCAGGGCTTAATGGGGACGTGCGGCCAGTCAGGGTATGTTTTTCTGGATTTTTGGAGGGTCTTAAGGAGGCTCGAAGGAGTTTCTCACTATTATAGTGATTGTTAAACGATACAAGATTACAGAAAAGTGTTCAAGATCATTTGGCCAAAGTACAAATACATTTATAGCCCTGTTATTGGGCTATTACTTTAGGAATGTTTATGACGTCATAACGGTTACCATGGTAACACCACAACAGCGGGAAAAGAACACAAAAATAACAGTTTTTGCCAATTATCTGCAAAACTAAGTCGGTGACCTGCCATTTTTATTTCGTTATTTCAAAGCTTCCTTGGTTCTGTATTTTTTCTGCCAATATTAGAAAATTTTGTATTGTAGAATTTGAATTATTTTGAAAAAGGCGTTTTATAAATTAAAAGGAATTCCACAACCAGCCGGATAACCATCGACCAGCCGGATAACCATCGATGGATTTTCAAATAACGCTGAAGATGATTTTTGAGGAGGAAGACGCCGAGGTATTGCAATCAAAAAACTAATTTTTAAAGTTATGCCATCTGGATTGAAAAGCCAAGAAAAATGTTTTTACATAAATTCAAACAGCAGTGTCTTGACAACCGCATGACATGGCAGCCATGTTGGGGGACAAAACAATTAAAAAATTCAAAAAAAAAATCGCAGAATTTGCATGATAAAACAGTTCAGTTCCAAGTGGAGGAAAATACTTTGTTCTTGCGGTCCACCAACATGGTTGCCGTGACTACTCAGTTGGAAACCGGCAATTAATTTTTCAATAATTAATTAACTGCACACTTTTAATTATTTCTTCTTTATTGCTTAACTTTTACGGTTGTGAAACCCTTGTAAACTTAATTGTTTAAGGAGTGAAAATTGATAAACAAATCATATTTTTCCTTTCAATTGTAACTTAATATTAATTAACAGGGATAAATTATCTTGGAACCAACAAGCAGCTAATAATTAATTAAGGGGACCGATTGCATTCCATATACCAGTTACTGCATGTACAGCAAAACTCTTCAAAATCGATCTTTGACTTTTTCAATAAATAAAAAATTATTTGGCAAATCCGACCTTGCATGGAATGCACCTTTTCAGCCGAGCAACTTCAAATGTCCCTGCTTCATGTTGCTTCAGTAAAAATTGTCTTCTCACAAAAAGTAATCAATAAGTTTTTCTTAAATATGCCACTCTAGTTGGGAGAGTCTGATTTTTAAATTTCCATGACAGAGCACAACATAGAACTTCATCAAAACATTAGTAAACTTCCAAATTGAACTACAATGATGCACTTGTCAGTTTTCAACAATTTTAATAAGCCTGAAAATATTTTTCCCCAATGGCCTTTATAGTTATAGCTCTATTTAAAAGCCCTTATATGCCAAAAATGAATGTACATGGCAAGGTCTATGCTCTATTAATACAAAAGATTTTACCATCAGAGAACTGTACAACTCTTGATGGCAGCTAGATTTGCATGCCTGAACTCTTGGAAAAGTTCAAAATGTTATAAATGTGAAGGTAGCAAAATCCATAAAATCACATGAAAAAATACAAGTGTCTGGTAATCCTAAACACAAACATGTTCACGAGGGGATCTTGCCCAGGACTCCGATATGAAACAGATGAAGACGTTTGTCAGAAATTCTGAATTAAACCCCTAAAGGAGACCATTATCTAGGCATGGCTCAAGCTTTTCGTGACCCCAAATAGAAGCCAAAAATACTAAAAATACAATCTAGTTTTCTCCAATTCTTTCATAAACAAGATCTTAAATGGTCTTTTCAGGAACACCCAAAGCAAGACCAAACATTGAGAAGATGCAGTGAGCATCTTGTCTGTTTCATATGGGAGTCCCCCAAAAGGTATTTGTCATTTTAGTCAGAAATCTCAGTGCACAGCTGCTGAAGCTTACATCTCTAGATCTGTTCAGCGTCAGTAAAATTTATGGGTACTCAAGCCACTAGCTAGTAAGCGGCTATCTAACATTGCTTATTTGCTTCCTCCCTTTGTCTGTCTCTGCCTGGACAAGCACAAACCCTCACTCTTAGGGCTTTTCTTCCATATATGAGATTAACTTGGCAACTGCAGAAAAGGCCAAAGAATCACAAATGTCAGTGACGTTAACCTAGCTCATATACCAGTGAATGGTTAAACACTTCAAGCAGAACATCTGAGTGGCTTTTAATTATTAATGTTAACTCACAATAATGAAAAAAGCTTGGTGTTGGTAGAACTAATTTACTTATCTTTCTTAAGCCTGTTGAGTTGTTCAAAGGGTGGATAAAATAATTTATGAATGATTGAGCACTAGCTATCAAGTGGATAGCATTAAATTGTTTTAAATTTGTTTTGACAACACTTGTCCTGCACTGCATGAATAGCTGGTGATTTCCCAAGTGGAGATATATTTAACCCTCGGACGTACAAGCAAACTCATACCCCCACCGTGGTACAAGGGGGGGGGGTTATAGGAACCCCCCCCCCTTGGGTTTTCGTTCTAATAAAACAAATCAAATGTATTTTGCCTTTAGTAGATAGCCCTCTGTGTGCTCTACAAGATAAGATAATTATTTGTTGTCCATGACGTCATATGACGTCATATGACGTCATATGACGTCATTCAATCCGCCATCTTGGATCCGCCATCTTGGATTTCACCGTTTTCTCAGGAAGTCAGAAAATAACGTAGATTGAAGCAAAATGATTCGAAAATGATAATAGAGTGTGAAAATATACTAATTCTGCAGTTTTAGGCAATAAAAGAGGGAAAAATATGATTTTAAAGAAGAATTAGGTCAAAAAACCTGAAATTTGGCTCGACCTACATGTCAAAATGCGGTTGCCATGGCAACGTCAAACGTCATGGAGAGACAGTTGATACATCAAAATTTCTGCGAAGGATGTATGAACAGCTACTGAAAGTTTTAGCACCATAGCGTAAATCTCCTTTTCAAAATTTCAAAAAAACCTTATGGGGGGGTGGCATCCACCCCCCCCCCCCCCTTGTACGCCCGAGGGTTAAGGAACTTGGCCCCTAGTGTGTCGTTTCACATATAAAGTAACCATATACTTCCCCTCCAGAATAGATGTGTAACATGTCCTCCACCCTGCTGCTGGAAATTCCAATTGTACAGATCATTTCTTTCTTTTTTTTCTTTGAGAACCCTCCAACCCCTTAAGAATTCCCTATTCCTTGAATGGGGAGAGGTTTTTTATGCAGAGTTTCTGGAACTTAAGTACACAATACAAAGTTTGACACTTACTCATGTGACTCCAATGTGAATACCATAAGAATAGGTCGTCTGTTTATACTTCCACGACAGGAACTGAAGCACATGAATTGAAAGCAGTTTATGACAAAATCACATCCAGCTACAAAATAAAAAGTCAAAGGAAATAAATAAATTGACTACTTCATGAACATTAGTTGACCATGAATAGAAAACTGGTTTTAAGACAACAGAAGTGAATTATCAAGTCATTCAAATTTATAACAGTGCAAGTAGCAAAAGCAAAGGGAATCGCTATATAGGACGGGGGTGTGACAGCTCTAACAAATGCTGTTTAAGCAGAACCATGTGCAAATAAAAGTCCTCCCGAGAATTTGAAGTATTGTCTCGAAGTTCCCGAAATTTTAACTTTATTGCTTCGTGTCTTCCTGTCAATTTCCCAACTCTCCGGATTCCCGGCAAAATCTTCAGTTTCCTGGAAGAGTTTTGTGTCTGTTCCGAAACAGACCTTCTTAGAGTTGACGCCCTCTGTGTATAGGTGTCACAAAAAGCTTGAGCCACGCCCAGATCAATTCAGGGTTTCTGACGAGCACCCCAGAAATTTTGCCTGGTGGTCATCTCAGGCTCAGATTTAAGAAAAACTAAGCATTCTCTCTCGAACTGTACCTAGCAAAGTCAGGATTTTAACTATCCCATGTCCCTCATACATGTATGTTAACGTGTGGATAGGGAAAACACATTTTACCTTGAGGTGCATCCAGAGGTATTATTAAGCTGTGTCTTCCAGTTTGGACACATGAGGTATAAGCCGTTCTGGGATTCAAGCACCTCAATAAATGCCCTTCATGACCTGGAAAATAAATTAAACAAATTAAAACATAAATTCATTAATTAAAATCATTTTATAGTTGCCACAAGAACTTTTCACCGCCAAATTAGGTCTCTAACTCGGTGGAGATCATTTCACAGTAGATCACTGATTTTGGTTCAGTCAGGACATGAATGGCAAATGATCATAATGACAAAGAAAATAATACTATAGGAATTCAACTCACCGCCGACTTTGTGCGTCTTTATATGGTCTGGACATCTCTCCACAACTTCGGCTCGGTACTGTTTTTGTTCGAAGATAACTGTCGCCCTGATGTGATGTTTTGCAAGTTGCAGGGGAAAAGCTGTGTAACAAAGATATAACAGATCATCAAAATGATGAAACAAAAACAATTGTTTTCCAAATCATTTGCCTACAGATCGGCATAAGATATGAATAATAACTGAATGATATGAATTAAGGAACTCAGAAAAGAGTATACAACGGTTGCAATGGGTTGAATACTCTCATCTTACTCGCGCATTTATTTATTAAACACTAGTCCTGACTTGAACTATGGAAATGGCATGACTTACAATGCATCCTGATGTTTATGGGTACGATTTCGTGTAGCTGAACAAACAGCTTTTCCAGGCTTTGAGAATAGGTATAAGGGGCGGTCTTCTTCGGGGGGTTTTCCCCCTCCTCAATGAAAACATCAAAGCTATAACTGCCCGGAAAGTCATAGATATGATTAGCGTCTGGTTGGACGAACACCGATGGAGGTTGTTGCGCTTCTGTAAGAAAGTAAATTAATGATATCGTGAGCATTGTTCTTCTTTTGATGAATTTTGCTAGTTGGAGGATCTTAAAGTAGTAAAACATAAGCTAGTTTACATCGATCCCAGAATGTAACCAAAAAATTGATTTCTTAGCGCATTGCTAACGGCGCTCCCACCCAGCATGGAGACGTCAGATCCCCATACCTTATTTTTTTAATCCTTTGAATATCCTGAGATTGTTAAAGAGTTCGATTAACGAAAAAGTGTTGACATAGCTTACTCTAAGATGGATCTAAGAATCATTCTTTTGCGATCCAGTTATGTCCCACTGTGAAAACGTTTTTGACATCATTTCGAAAATTGTCGCGTTTCAAAACTTATTGCATACCGGCTTCCACTTCTAAACCTAAAATACGTTAGCTGTATACATCGGTAGCAAAATAATTTGACTATGCCGACGTCAAATGTCATGTTGGCAAAAATACTGCACATTGCAAATTTCATTCTCTACCTTTCGTTGTTCCCTGTTCTTGTGTTGGAGGCATAGGCAACACTGTAGGCAATGGTGGAGCCAAAGTTAAAGGGAGCAGCGATGAAGGCAGTGTTGGTGTTGGAGCCAATGTAAGCGGCACCTGACCCGGCACGGGAAAGCGAAAAAAATATGACGGGGCATAATAATGAAAACCAGTTCGCCAGTTTGAGTTCATATTGGAAAGTAAGGTTCTCCTCGCCAGACACATTCGTTCTGATCCTTAACTGGTCACACCCTAAACCTTTTATCGGCAAACCAGTTAGCCTCCCACGTTGTTCACTTGGCTGTTTCCCAAGATTGTTTTTACTGGGTGATCGGGCAAAAGATTGAATGACTCTGTGATAAGCTCCATGTTGGCCTGACACGATGGTGGCACGCATGTGTTCAAAGACAAAATTCTGATTTGTGGGGTCAATTTTGTTTACTTTTACGGGGACATCGAGGAGATAACGTCACGGTCTCGTTGACCTAGGCGCAACACTAGGGGGGACACAGATTACAGGCAAAATACTACCGGTGATAAACATGTTGGCTTGACATGACGATGTTAAGCCACGTTGACTGTGAGATCTTGCATATTCCTTAATTAATTGTAATCTCTGGTCGTCCTTGTTTCAATTCCATTACTCGGCCGGCTGAGCATTTGACTATTCGCTAATAAAAAGCTAGGGATCGTAGTCAAAGACCCTAATCACTCACCATGCACTGTCATACCAGCTAAGGATAACAATGCGTGGCAATTTAATTATCAATTATCAGTTAAATCTGCTGCGCTGAGAAAGTGACCGGCAGCTGTGTCCCCAGTAATGCCTTAATGAGACTGACGTTATCTTTTTGCCTACGTTCCCGCAAAGTCCGCAAACGTGTCCGATAATCATCAGGGCAGCTTAACATTTGTTAGAGTTTATTGACATGATATGGTTTTTGGATGTGAGCAAATAAAACATGTTTGTTTCTCGCTGTTACACATATTGACACACACACTGCACACCAAAAAAAGCATTTTGTCTATTGGGACAGTAACCTCTCATCGATCAAGCTAGGCAAAAGCCATACATCCTTAACTTTGAATCTATTACTGAAATGTTATTTGAACGACAAACGTAAGGTTCTTTTTATTTGACCTTGTTTGCGACATCTTATTTTCCTAGCTAGAGACATGTAAATTCAGTCCCCACATGGCGATCTGAGAGTTTTCCTATTTTTTCCAGACCTTAGACCTCATTTAGGCAAAGTCACAGCCTTGCAAGTTTCTCCTTTTCCCAACCTGAGATTTTTCATTATAGGCCACATCCTCACTCTTTTCTCATTGCCCGACAGATATATATATAGATTTGCTATACGAGAAGTTCTGTCTAGAAAAAGAGTTATTACTAAAATTACTTTCACTTTATTAAATATCCCTTCCAGTGCGTTCAGCCCTGGACACTTGCGGGGACACGAGTATGGAAACACACCATCACTATGGGGACCGTTCAGATAGTGAGGACATTTTCGTTCTCCGGTGTTCGAGTCGGGGTTCGAGTTGATAAAACGCCTTAGCTGCAATCGGGCTTCAGAGTTTCTCCTGTCACTCGCATCAACTACCACGACGGGTTTCTATCTTGCCAGTAAGCACTGTTTGACGAGGGAAGAAAGAATTTGTTTAGGCTGAAACGACTAAAATCAGTCTCAAGTTTGCCTTCCATTGAAAGCGTTCGGGTGTAACAGTTACACACCGATGACAACCAGAATGACTTCTGATGAATTATTCATTTTTAAGGGATAAAATCTGGAAAGGAAATAAAAACATTGCATTGAAAAAGCAAGAGCGTGACAGGAAAATGCGCATCAGTAATAAAAATGGTTGAAAACAGCAATAAATGGAAAGATCTACGAAATCACATTTTTATAAAGTTCATATTACTTCTAAATGCTAGGGTCAACGGAGGAAATCGCCTCACATGCAGTTTTGACATCAAGACCCCTCCATTTAGTTTATCTGTTACATCGAGTTAAATTGAAGAACGAAAATTAGTGTCCCAAACCGGCCGATCTAGGATTTAGCGAAAAACATGAAGATATTAGAAAAAGGAATTATGGGTCATTGTCCCGTGAAACAATAGATTACTTCATAACATTATTTAATATTTTGACGGGCTCCGCACTCAGTTTTTGTGAATACAAAAGGCCTTCTTACCAAATGTTGGTAGCGTGCAGCATTCGGAATAATTGTTGAATTTTTGAGTGTCCGGCTGTCTTATTTTAAATTGTGGAGAAGGTGACCGACTGGGGTACCCTCTGTTATTGACGAGACACGTTATCAAAACACGACTGCTAAATTTTCTTTGTAGGCACATCTGAAAACATACATCTCTCTTTTGTTAGAATTAATTGATATGCGGTGATATTTGGATGAGAGCGAATAAAAACATGCCCGTTTCTCGCTACTAGTTGGTCCACACATTGACACACACAGAAAAAATAAATTCTGATTTAGTTCGTGGAGACAGTAACCTCTTATCAAGCTCAGTAAAGCTATTGAACGGCGCTTATCAGTGGCCATGCAATAACCGTAACGCTGTTTTTACTTGATCTTGTTGAGTATTACTACACCCAGTTTCAGACCTTTATAGACCTCACTTTTGGCAAACTTTTGACAGTATTTGGCTGTTATAGCTTCAATGTACGCAACGTCTAGATTGCCAAAAAATTCATGGAAACACACCAGGGGACATTAAATGACTTTTGAAGAATTGAACATTTTCAAAGTATTTGTGTTGAATAAAATTATTAAATACTTATAAAGTTCAGCGTTGCAAAAGCGAGAATGCATCCCATCATCAGGTCAACTATTTTCAGCGACTCTTTTTCGCGTGAGGAAGGAAATAGGGGGTCTTCACGCAGGCTATAACAACTGGCGGGAAACACAGCAAAAAAATAAAAATATCAACAAACGTCTCGCCCTGGCCTTGAATATCACATTTTTATGAAGTTCTTAGTAAGTCAGGAAATCGCCTCCAATACAGTTTTGATACCAAGATTCTTCCATTCAGTACACCTTTATCGAAGCAAAATCGAAGCTATAAAAACGAGAAACAAGCTCCCTACCCAGAGATGTTGATTAGAGAAACTGTATATGTAATTATGATTGCCGAATTGTCGAAGAAATGGATTATTAACACAACCCATATTTTTGGGAGAGCATATTCCGACACTAAACACTGTGTGTTGTGTTGATGGACTTATGCGTGTCCTAAGAGTCCCCGCTAATCCCTTTGTTATGGACAAGACAGATGACCACAGATGTTAATCTTCTTGTTGTCCCCGCAAATCGTATTTAACCGACTAACAATCTCTGCAATCTGCAAAGTAAGTGACCTGCAGCTTCGTCCCCACTAATGCCTCGGTTCTTAAATATAATTAACGAGATTGGTCATCCTTGATTCCCACTGTAAAAATAAACAAAACTAATCTTACAGCTTTGAACATTCCAGAATTGTCGAAGCTAAATAGAAAAAATCAACAGAACTTGTTTCTGTGGATAGTTATCCAATGTGCTCAGTTAAATTTAGTTATTTGATGATAATTAATTAAGTCAGCGAGCACGTGCAGTGGAATTTGGAATAGCATGCGATATTTCACATACCATACAGTTATTTGGACCAACGGGTTAATGGGGACTGACATGAGCCTAATATGAGCCAACTTGTTTGTTTGAAGAGTGTTTTTGGAGCTGTAGATTTGACAAATGTTTTGATGAGGGCGAAAATACTTTTGTTATGCTAGTCACGCATAAGCACGTGATATTTTGATGCCAACTATACTGAAAAGCCGACTGAAGCGGACCTTGAGATAACTTTGACAAGTCATCGAAGGAGGTAAGTTCTTGATTGGGATAGTTCTTCATAGCCCTGCCATTTACTTTTTGCTAACCCGAGACTTTTCATAATAGGCCACCGTCATTTCCCGACCGAATCAAATTAAAAAAATCTAGATTTGCTAGCTGAGAAGTTCTGTCTGGAAAAGAGTTATCAAGATGATTTCTTGCAATTTGTTTAACATCCCTTCCCCCGCATAAGACGAGGGAAAACTGGAAGGCACATTATTTCTTGAAAAGAAGAACTTTTTTGCGATCAAATTTCTTTTCCATGTCCAGCTGAGTTTGAACACTTCTCGAAAAGCCAAACAGTACGTAGCGCTGATCGTCTTGTTCATATATTTGGAAAAGTCATCTTATATGTTTTATATTAAATCGCGGTCGCTCTCAGCCCTTTCAGCGTAAACCAGGCCCAGTAAATGGTCGAAACCAAATAAATAACGAATTTCTATGTAGCCGAGGTAAATCTATAACCTCTGTGCTTTTCAAAGTAAACCTGAATGCCGACTAAACGTCCATGAATTACAGAAAGGAAGCAGTGTAGCAATTAACTCAAAGCAGCATCTGACAGCAAAGCTTCCTGTTCGACCCAGGTTTCAGAAGATAATCCCCTCCCTCTGTTTTACTTATTTCCTTTCTCTTGGAGGCGTAAACTGTTAATTTGTTTTAATTTATTGCGAATTTTGTATGGATGGTTTCTGTTCATTTTCCTAACGCTGTTTTGAACTGGTTTTAGTTCGCTCCTGGATTCGTTTGATGGCCCGGCGCAGGACGACGAGATTGCAACCTGAACTGCATGAAAAGGTGGGAACATATTACCTATATAACTTAGGATATATCCGATCATCGATGTTTCCAATTTAGCTCGATGATCTGTGCAAACATAGTCAGTGACTATGGTGCAAAGCAGGATTCCCGCTTTCCTGTTCTCGTAACGGGAAAATTCCCGCCAAATCATTTCGCGGGAATTTTATTACGAGCACCTTAATTGGTTATTGATCTGAACCAATAGAGTTTGCTCTACTATTAACAATATGAGCGGCGACATGGCGGCGGTTAGTCGTTTTCTGCACTGCGACGTCTCAGCGCACAGGATGCATCGAAACAGCGAAAATAAATGTGGAAGATGTGCAATACTTCTTCCTTTGACTAGAACAGCACAAGAAGGGGGCGGGGGATATGGCTGACTCTGACTTTGCATCGAAGTCCAAAAGTGAATGGAAATTCTTAGGCGTACATTGTTGGTGATCTGAATTACGGAACAGCGTATATTTTTGAAGGCCCCAGGTATTTATATTATTAAACGATTATTGGATGATTTTCGTGATATCCAGAATTATTAAGGGCGAGGTGAGTGTTATCGGCTGAGGCTGATAAAACTTGCCGAGACCTTGATAATTATGGATATTACGAAAAAACAGAACTCAATATACTATATACATTGAAAGTCTCAAATAAACATAAAGCAGGGTTCTGTACTCGTGTACCAGTACACTGAAACCGATACAAAAGACCAAACAATACATTACAGCTAACCGAAGAAAATGCAATGATTAAAAAACGAAAACAAAGAAAATGCAACAGTTATTCCCTTGTGCACCGGTATACGAGGACACAGCTTAAACTTAGTTAAAGCAGCAATCAAGGACATAGTACCTCAGAGAATTTTTAAACCTCGTTCTAACAAAGTCTTTTTTTTATCGAGTTTTGTAGTTTTATTTTTGTTGAGGTACTTCTGGAACATTAACCTTTCCATGTCATTTTTATGATTGAAATTATTTAGGTGGAGTATACGAATAAGTGGAAAGTTTCTCGCTCAGATTGGTTGTCATGTTGTAAACTTTTTGTTGGAATACTGCTGGGCAGCTGTAAACGGCATTATAAAAATCAAGCCAAAGTTATGGGAGTGACTGAATTCAGATGGATCACATGCTTGCAAAAACTTATCATCTCGCCTGTGTTCATTTCTCGTACATTATCATGTTACTCAGTGTTAGGCTCGATTTCCACCGCTGGTAATCAAGCCTAATTCAGTGTGTGAATTCTCAGATGTTGGAATATCAAAAGTGAACATTTGATAGCGGATCAATTCCATATTTAATCTCGAACCCAGATCTCTCACAGCTAGACGATAGTGAGATCTGGTAAAGTTCGATTTAAAACACATGCGCAGTAGCAGCATTAGGCCCGAAATACGGGCCTTGCTGCCACTGCGCATGTGCGTCCGGATTGTCGTGATTGTGTTGTGATTCCGTCGACTGTTACTTTTATTAAAAAGTGAATGTGCGGGGAGAGATAGGATTTTGATAACATTTTTTGAACAGTTCGTCGGCCTTGAGGTCAAGAAAACTTTAATTTTATGTGGCTTTCTACAGTTTTCACAAGACTAAAGAGCGCACGCTACGACTGCTGCCGACGTCAATGTTGCTCGCGCAGACAAAAATTACGCTAGCAACTTCAAAAAGAAACGAACAAGGTCGAGCAGTTTGTTCACGTTAAAGTACACTTGGAATATTAAAGAAAATTTTGAAATGCCTTCAGATATGTAATTGAACCTAAGACAGGAAAGACTGATAAGAAAGATAGATAAACAACTGCAAAAAGAGCTCTATTTTTTTTTCTTCAACACTCGAGACGCCTAGCATCATGTGAGCGCGCGCTCAACAAAATGGGCTTGCGTCATGAAACAGCCAATCAGAGTGTAGGTTTTATCTTACTCACAGAAGCCAATAAAAAGTGGCGTAGTATCGGACTTTTCCAGATCTTCACATTTCAGCTACAAACAGAGGGAGATCTGGGTACGAGATTAGTCTATATTTTGCTTTCCAGTTCTTTTTAAAACTAAACTAATATTTTCTTGTAATTAATCTGTCGCTTTAATAGCTATAATTTTGCTCCTTCTTTTCAAATATTTTTATCTGGAGGGAAATAAGGAAAAAAAAGAAAGAAATTTAATTCGCCCCCGTCCGAAAAAAAAATTTGGGGAAGCCTGTTGGCAGAAAACATATACATATAGTTACATGGGATTGCGTTATTAATTTAACCGCTGATTTGTAGAAACGTGTACAACCACCGTAGGCTAAAAAACATTGTGACTGCAATACAATACAGAGTGGAAATATAAAGGGCACTGAGAAAAGCCCTCAGGCTAGTGTAGAATGTTTCAAACTTTTGGTATTAATAATCCCTCGCTAAGGAAATGTTCATTATTATTATTTAATTATAACAGGAACCTTTAAGAAGAATTCAAGATGAAGATCAAGAAGGCCTTGAAGAAAGATTCATCAATGAGTTCATAGGTAGTGTGTGGTTTCAGAAAATATCTAGCCTCCCCCAGTTCAATAGATCGTTTCACTCATGTGAACTTCAACTATATTGGTTTACAGAAAGAGAAGACTTTGTTTGCAAAAAAGGGTTGCATTTTGCAGGGAATTGGTTTGGTACACCAATATGGCTGCTGTTTCTTTGTTTTGATACAGCAATATGGTCACTGTGATGTCATGTGAAAAAAATTCTAGAGAGGTGCGGGTTCAAATAAAAGAATTCCTTCTTTAGGGAAGGTATGGATATTTTGTGGAACTAAACAATGTCATGCATTTAGTCATTGTTTTAATGCTGTGCTGTAACTTTGTGAGGATCTTTGTGAGGTAATAAAAAAAATTTTTTGAAGGGTGAAATCCGCTGGTCGGACAGCTATATCTACAAGCCGTAAACTATGAGAGTTCGTCTTCTTTGTACACATACTATGGTAGCTACATGCTATGTGAAAAAATGCTGTTAGAATCTTCTGTTTGCATCTTGAGAGAGATGTTATTATAACGATAATATTTATTTGCTTTCAGGGCGAGGTGTGTTCGCAACAAAAAAGTTTTTCAAGGATGATTTTCTGCTTGTGTACAAAGGGGAACTTGTTACAGCAGAAGAAGGATATCAGCGAGAAGACTCCTATCATCCAGACTTGGGAAGCTTTCTCTTTTATTTTAAAGATAGTGCCAAATCCTTTTGGTAAGTGACAGTTACGTGAAATTTGAAAAAAAATATGATGAAATTAAAATTGTTAATGGAATAGATGGTGTTTCGTAGGTTGCAAGTGCAAGCTATTTGCACATGCACAAGCCATCATCAGCTTGATTCACAGTATTGATGAAGGATAAAGGGGACCATAGAGGTTTTGTAAATAAGTTGTGAAAGAATGAGAGTTCTTGAAATTGTAATACACTGATTTCATAAATGGCTATACTGAGGCATGGAAACGAGGCGTTTTAGGATAGAAAGCTTTCGCATTACAAGGGAACAGGTGAAAATTACACGAGTTTTGAAGTTCTTTTAGCTCAATTTGGGCAGTAGACTTTTTCTCCGTCGATTTTGAGAATACTGAGTTGAAAATGGGCTAAGGGCCTACTATTAAAGGTTGCGTTTCGGGTTGTAAGCAGAAATTTGAACTGCACATGGCTGGAACTGACAGCGGATCATCAGGGTTTTAGCTCAGTCATATCAGAAAACTGCAAAGAAAATAACCCTCCGGTTCCAGGTTTTGCAACGATTTTTGGTGAGTCTTAACAGATAGGTGGAAATAGACAAGCAAAAAATTATTTTCTTCGCAAATATATATTTTGAAAACTGTGTTTTGCTGAATCTTCCAGATAATAACAACAGTAAATACATGCAAAGGATTTGTTTACAATTTCACAGTGGCACGGGCAGTAAATTTAATGTACTTGTTCTACACATTCAATCTTTAGCGATAAAGATCATCGCAGTGTATCTCGTGCTCGAAAATATAAATGTTTACTTTTCATTAGTGAGATTAGAAGATAGTTTTATTTATTTGTCATTTATAACAAAGACTGATAAGACTTACATCAAAACATTATAGTCCTCGTATTTTGTCGGATTTGTCAACACTGTAACGATTTGCCTTCACACTGCAAAGGTATTTTGCGATTTGAAAACAGATAAACAGAATGGGAATAATGAAGAATAATTTTTTAGACGTAATGTGAACGGATATCAAAAACAACTAGTTCGAACAACTATATGAGTCCTCAATCGCAGCTTTTGTAAATACAAGCTCTGCTGGAAATCCACAAGAAAACAGAGTCTAGAACTTTTGGTTTGCTTTTGCAAAATGTCAAGATCATACCTTGGAAGCATCTATTGGCTTGAAATAAGGTCCAGTATCTTCCTGTGAATAATTTTACAAGACAACAGTTGTCAAAGCTCGATCCTTCCAATAATATAAACACTGTTTTCCTGCAGATCAACAGTCCTTTTCTGCTTGCAATTCGAAAACAGGAAAACTCCATTATAGACTTCAAAAGTTGTCTAGATTCTTGTTAACTCGAAAGCGTAAAAGGAAAACGATCCGGTGCTCCATAAAACAGAAGAAAACTTCAAAATTCGTGCAATTTTCACCTGTTCCCTTGTAACACGAAAGCGCTCTATCCTAAAATGCCTCGTTTCCATGCCTCAGTACCAGTTCTTTTCCGTGCGTCCGCCATTTATGAAATTGGTGAGGGTCCAGGAATACCATCAGTGAGATATATTTAGAAGAGTTTTCAATATTTTGGTAGTTTAAGCTTTTGAGGTTTAATAATATTAATAGCTCAATGCAATCCACTATACACAAAAAGATAGTGCTACCCATTGCATTCTGGGTAGATTGACATGTCGTCCCCGAATTCAATGTGTTTGTATGGGAATCTGACTTCAAATATCAAATGACAGCTTTACATTACTAGGCAAAGGATTGTATTGGCCAAATTTATGGGATGTTGCTGTGCTAGAAAACGTTCAGCCGCAGTCTTAATTTTCCATATACAGTATTTGTCTATGCATGATATTTCCCCGCCAACTTGCAGGTAAATGTTGAAAAGATAAAAACCTGACTGAATGCTTTGTTGAACAGCTACATCCCTCAAATTTTGTCCATACAAGCTTTTGCCTAGTATTGTAACTCTGCTGTTTACAAATTGTACATAATTTGCTAAGGAAATTATTGGCCGTCAGATTACCATACAAACACAGTAAATTTGGGGCTGACATGTCAATCTACCCAGAATGTAGCAGGTGGTTCCATCTTTTTGGGTATTGCAGATTCCAAGGGTAAGGAGTCAAAGATACACTGCAGGCAGTTACCAGGCATTTATAAATAATATAAAAATGTATGATTGCAAAATCTTTGGCAAAGTCTGTTTGGATAAGAAATATTGCAATTTAATGTTCTTTACTGATTGCCAAATTTGCAAACATTTAAGGCCAACAAAGTTTGTTCTCACTTGTCATGGCAACATACATGTAGTAGAAAAATGCTGTTTGGAGCGCTACTAGCAGTCCCTAATTGGAATATGATTCAGGTGCTACATGTATTGAAGGATCATTACCAACACACCAGAAAATTGATTTAATTTCCTCACTGCTTCTTTATTCAGTACTTTAATTTGTTTATCTTTCAGTGTTGATGCCACATTCTCCAGTGGTCTTGGGAGACTTGTCAATGATGCTCCTTCAAACAAGAAAAGTTGCAATTCTGTGATTCGCAAAGTTAAAGAAGGAACAGAAACATACCTTGCTCTTTATGCTCTTAGAGATATCAAGATAGGAGAAGAATTACGTTATGACTATGGTGTTAAAGATCTTCCTTGGCGCAAGCTTAAAAAAGGTTTGTAATCATAATTAATTTTATAGATACATGTAAACCGTCAGTGTTAAAATGATTGCTTTGAAGGACACTCTGTTCTGCTCAGGAACATAGGGTCAACTGTTTGGATAATTGGGAACATGCATTCCTTTGGTTTTAATTTGCTGGTCCTGTTGCTTAGCTGATGAATTTCCATCTAATATCATAATGTAGATTTAGCCAAGCCTTAAAGTAGGGCTGCTATTTTTTGGCCGATTTTAATAGTTTGTGAGAATACTTGAGCCTGGGATCCAATGAAAATCCATAACCTGGTCAAAGGTAAATAAAAAAAATTTTGACCCAGTGAGTTCTGCACTTGAGCCCACGATACAGTCATGCGATACTGATCAGCGGATACCTTAGTGTGACAGCTGTCAACTGACCATGAAATGTATCAAAATGCAAAGATGTAAAAAGCCCGGGCCTTCAAGATGCTTGCTTTATTAATTCCCCATGGAGGCTTTTGTGGGAAAAGATATGGAATTCACGTCACAGTAGCTAGTCCGCAGAGGACAAGTCAAGCTTGTTGAGATTTTTAGAGGTGAATTTTCTTATTTTAGACAGTTTTCCAGTGCTTTATTGAAGCAACTATTTGAGCTACACATCTATTGAAAAATCAAAGAAAGCTACACGGCAAATAAAAATGCATTTTGCATTCAACGAACACAGAGTGGACTTTAAAATGCCTCCAAAGAAATTCACAGTTTTCGCACCTCATTTAAGCGCGTGTCAATGCAGTCATGCCGCCAGCCAATAAAATGCCATATAGAAATCCCTCAAGAGGTCTTGCGATGGAGTAGTCTTTTAACTCATGATTTCGCAACATTACAGCGAATTTACTTATGTCAAAAAATACTAGGAGCTTGTAGTGCAGAAATCACCGGCTATTCAAATCAGAAGGAAAAATAAAAGCAAAACAAGGGGAATGAAATGTAGTGACTTCAATGCGGTGCGATATTTCCTCAGTAATTCGAGATTAAGATGAAGCTTTGCACGCAAAATTGTCAACAGGCTGCTGGATCCCTAACTAGGATTATGGCACCTTTCGCTCTTCTTTTCCAGTTCTCACAAAACACTCTTTCCAACATATCTCGTGTTGGTTTTAAGATTTTGTAATTTTGTTTTCAACAGATTAAACTTGAATGATTTCTCCAACGAAAGAGCCGAAAATTGAATTTTTGAAAATTTTGACCAGATTTTGTTAACAGTAACCTTAACTCTCAATCTTAATTCAGACTCAACTCAACTCCGAACTTGATCATTATCCTATCTCAACCTTTTTCGGACCTTTCCATTAAACCTCTCTGCAGCTGCTTACTAGATATTTTTGCAATGATTTCTTCAAACTGCTTGTTTACATTAAATGTGACTAGCAAGCCAGACATTAAGTGCTGTACATAGAATATTGTTTGTAATAATATAATATCCTGTACATGTATGTACAATGTATGTGTAACAGGCCTTTTATATGGCAGTAGTAATAGACTTGACAATAAAATTTTATGTCCTGTTTCATAATCAAATAGGTAAAGAAGACAGCAAACGAATGGAAGAAACACACAATTTCAGCAATGGCACTGCTGATATGAAACCATGCACTGAAATCAGCACGAAAAATGGTGAGCTTGAAATAATCAAATCCAAGATAGCAGAGCCATGGACTAGACACACTGTACATAACTTTATGAATGTGTTACTGGCATTATTTTAAAGACAACAGGGTCCAAAATTAACATTTCAACCTGGTCGCCATGTGGCAACTTAACTAAAATTTTTGGTCGCCAGGTATTGATTTCTGGTGGCCAAAACTTTTTCCTTTTCTTTTCGCAATAAAAAAGATATCTCTAGGATTAAAATAGCTCCTGGAATCAACAGTGGGATATTTCTTTTACTTCAGTTTTTTTATCAAGATGTAACGCCATGTTGCTCACACCAGGGCACATGTGTACCGTATTTTTTGCACCAGTCCCCTGAATCTCCACAGAATGTCTAAATCTTCAACAAACCTCTTTGCTGATGTCCCGTTTCCATTTTGTAATAAATACGGAATGATTGCTGAACATTTCTGCACCATATCACCTGAATAAATACTCATGGCGAAAGAAAGCACAAGGTCCAATTGTGCGCCCGCAATACGTAAAGTTCTATGTAATGGGAAACTGCTGAAAAATGGTGGTGAGGCCTCGCTAGGATCGTAAGCCTTGCAGTGGTTGTGGCTATTATACAGGAAGTCCCTTTCCATTTTATCGCAGAAGCAGTGTCAAGAAAAAAAGCTAATTGTTGGCTAGATTTAATTTATATTTGTAATAATTGCTTTGGCTGGAAATCAAAGTAAACATAATTAAATTTTACAGTGAAACAGCTGGTCGTCAGTGGGCAACCAGTTGTAAAATTCTGGTCGCCAGCGCTGAATTTTCAGTCGTATTGGCGACCTTGAAGGCACAATTTCAGACCCTGGACAATAGTTATAGAGATCAAAATGTTCTGTTTCATGACCAATTAATTAGGTAAAGAAGACAGCAAACGAATGGAAGATACACACAATTTCAACAATGGCACTGCTGATATGAAACCATGCACTGAAATGAGCATGAAAAACGGTGAGCTTGAAATAATCAAATCCAAGATAACAGAGCCATGCACTAGACACACTGTACAAAATTTTATGAATGTGTTAAAGACTTTTGTTATTAAAGACAATAGTCATAGAGTTCAATATGTTCTGTTTCATGACTAATTAGGTGTAGAAGACAGCAAACAAATGGAAGATACACGTTATTGCAGCAATGGCATTGCTGGCGGGGAAGTGCTTAATATAACAACACATCACGAGATATCTTCTTTAAACAAAAACAACTTTATCTCTTCTGAGTCATTGCAACGGTTTCAAGAGTGGAATCCTGAACTAGAGGATGAAGATTGCTGGCTTAATGATGAGGTGAGGTACTTGTAACTCAACTCAGTGATAAAACAGCTAACAAAAGCAACTTGAATTCCCGATTGCCCTTCAGCCAGGTGGCTTTGAAACTGGTTTGCCTCAAGGGCAGTAAGATGCTTTTCTCACTCTTCTTTTTTATTATAAATAATTTTTTTGATAAGCAGATGACTTGCCTAGAAAATAGTGCTAGTGAAAATAAAATTATTTCTACTTGTTCCCAGCCAGTATGTTTTCAAGCCTTGAAAATGTGCTATTTTGCTTTTTGCAATTGAAAGGCCCGGTGGAAGAAGGGCGTTAGAGATTTTCGCTTAAAGTTAACTTTGCCAAAACAGCTCCAAATTTCGCATGCTTGTTTGTTTACATGTGTTAAAACAGTATTCTACACTTATCTCACCTAGTTTCTGCCTCGTTCTTGAGATATGAAGCCAAGAAAGGTGTCGGCCATGTTGTTGGCCGAGTAGGACTAGGTTGAGTATTGCAAAACAAGATGGCAGATTAGAGAGAGGCTGGTGCGAGTATTGCGGAGCAAGATGGCAGGGAAAGAGAAATAAAAATTTCCTCGTTGTTTCCTTGTTTAAAAAAAAAACAAGGGAAGGAACAGGAGGAGAGGTCGGCTGGCTCAATTTTTCGTCTTAGTAGCGGCCTGAAACAGATAAATTTGCCAGCGAAAAGTCCTTTTTAGCTTCGTATGTAAATTGTCCATTTTACTTCAGATCATGCGATGTTCTTGAGGGAATTTTTCTCTTTGTGTTACTGAAAGATTATTCATTCGTTTCAAAAAAAGATGTATTTGAAAGAAATAATTCTCAAGGGTCTGAAACGGGGCAACAAGCAAACGACGCTTACGATCAAGCGAGTTGCGTGTTGCAGTATATCATGGACAACCTGCGAAGTACCTGTATTTTTCCCTGTGAATGAAACAATAAAAGAGATAAAAGTAATAAAACCAAGTGTGTTTCAGCCAGAAAAAAAAAAAAAAAAAAACACGACCAGGGTGGGACTCAAACCGCGGCCTGTTGGTTCTTATCTCAACCGGTGAGAAAACGCTAACCCATTGTGCCACGCACGCACTTGGAGCTAGTGACTTGCACTGGCACTATTAATATATTTCATTCAGTCGATCTCTTTCTTAATAACACAATAAAAACAGCAAACAAACACCCGAGCAATGTTTCTTTATCTAATTCAAGACCAAATTGCTGAGATTCAGCCACTTTTGAGGAAAATTAACGATTTTCATTTTTGCCAAAAATGGCTACCGCCCTTCTTCCACCGGGCCTTTCAATTGTAAAACATCGAATCAGGAAAAAACCGGAAGTTACATGAAAGCAAGGCTTTGTGGCCCTCGCCATATGAAAGTTATATAATACTTTCTGTAAGCATGTGAGGCGTTTGGAGTCAGTAAAATTGAATTTCCTTCACAATTAGCCTCAATCTTTAAACTTTTGAGGTTTAAAGTATCAAATGAGAAAAATTTAGGTCAAACAGGTGAGAAATGAAACTGGAACAGCATATAGCGGATAGGTTTTGTTTTCAACTTTTCTGGACTTGAATAATTATTCCATTCCAGTTTCTCTCTTGCCTGTTTGACCTAAAATTTCTTCATTTTATATTTTTAAACTTCAAATGTCTCACATGCTTACAGAAAGTTTATAACTTCAAGCTAGCGAGGGCCACTAAGCCTCGCTTTTATGCAGCTCCGGGTTTTTTCCTGAATCGACGTATTGTGCACACCTCCAATGTTCCCATGCAATGTCCTTTTTCTCAGTCATAAAAACACATGAGTATAATTTAAATTGTGTTATATTCTAATTTCTAAGAAAAATAAATTATTTCTAATCATGTTATTTTTTTTCCCATAGGGAATAAATGGATATAATGCTCTTCTTGCCATAAAGTTTCAAAAGATGGTAAGTTTAAATGACCCTTAGACGTTAGACTAAGTACAGTAGCTCAGAAGTTCATTTTTATGCTAAATAGGGATCACCTGTAAGATTTATTGGCTAAATTCTGAGTCTTACAAATTAACTTAAAATAATCATAAATGTGATATGTTCTATATGCAGTGTTAATTCTTTGGTTGTTTCTTTTAATTGAAGGGGAAAGCAGTCTACTTCTTTAGCTCATATTTCTTTCAGCGGTGGACAAAATTGGAGGAAGTTGCACCAGAGAAGGTTCTTCATTCTGTTTGCAAGGTAATTTCAAAAGTGCTTCTGTGTTAATAAGACATTTTTATTAATTCGATATAACAGGTCAACAATATACGGTGCAGGGCTCGAAATTGCGACTCACTGGTCGCCAATGCGACCAAAAGTTTAGCACTGGCGACTAAATTTTCAGAACTAGTCGCCAGCTGGCGACTCGCATTTTGTCCGATAACTAAAGAAAACCACGACACAACTTTTGGTCTTAAATCTTTGTATTAGGAAATCATTCAGATATGGTAACTATTATACAACTCACCTTTCCGTCCACACTAAAATTATGTCTGAATTTTATAAGTAAATCGTAAAAATTGATTGTATTTCGACACGCTAAGTCACAGCGCGCCATATTGTTTCAGCGGCTTCTTCGAAACTGTGATCGCAGGCGCACTTCAACACCATGTGCTTTCATTTGCCGCGAAAATATGGTGGCAGATACAAATCAGTTGAGGGAATTGCGTGAGTTTTTACGTGCAGATGATGAAGATTCAGCCCAAAGGTTAATCCAGACTTTGAATCCTTCATCAGTTGTCGATGTAGGGAAAGTAGATTTCACCAAACTGCCGAAGGATACTCTAGGAACTAGCTTAATTCCAGACATTGGTGATGCAAATGAGACTGGACATCGCGTTGCACTGCAAGCAACAGGAAATGGTAATTGTTTATACAATTCTACTTCGCTGAGCCTATGTGGAGATGAATCACGAAGTAACTCTCTACGTCTTCTTGTTGCAAGTGAACTTTATTTTCATGCCGAGTATTATACGACTCATGAAGTGTTTAAAAAAACTGCTGAGCTTACAGAAATTTCGGAATCAGTGTTATTTCCGGTTGCTTTGATGGCGAGTGGCGACAGAGTTCTTACAGACGGCGGAACGACAATTGATGCAGTGAAGGCCGAAGCAGTGGCTACATGTGAGGATAAACAGTGGGCATCATTAATTCACATGATGGCGCTAGCATCAGTGATCGGGAGGCCAGTTTATTCCTTGTATCCCGAAGTCAACTTCAGGTTTCGCCCGTTAATGATGAACTCGTTAAAGCCCCGAGTCGATACGCTTGACAAACCTGTTTACTTTTTGTGGTCAAGGGACGGTAGCCTAGACAATCGACCAAACGCTTGGTACACGCCAAACCACATTGTTGCAGTAATGTGTGTACCAGATGCGCAACATAAAGATGACGTCAAGATGCCTGCTACAAAAAGCACTGGCGCCAAGCAGAGCTCTCTTTTTACATTTTTTAAGCCGCCTTCAAGTTCATTGAAACCAGGTGCTAAAAGAAAAGTTGAACACAGTCCGGCTCGTCTTCCAGAGAAGATAGTAAAGAAAACTGAAGAAAAAGTTGGTGTGGACGATGGAAAAGAAGTCACCCAAAAGAAACCCTCCACAAACCGAAAGTTTCTACGTCAGTGGCAGGAACAGTTTAGTTGGGTAGTTTACCACGAAGATGAAAACAAAATGACTTGCAAAACGTGTTGCGCTTTTCCCCATTTGGCGGGCAAAACAGAATTTGTTACAGGATGCCGCACATTCAAAAAAGAAAGTTTGCAAAAACATAGTGTTGGTGGCGGTCATCTCCGTGCCCGTGATGCTTTCCTTGCGAAGCAACAGCCAGTCCAAAACTCGCCAATCGCGCAAGGACTGCAAAGAGGAGGGCAGGCTGTAGAAGAGAAGATCAGAAAGGAGATGGAAGTAAAATTTAACACCGCGTATCTTATTGCCAGAGAGGAACTGCCGTTCACCAAATACCAAGCAATTCTTTCCCTCCAAAAGAAGAACGGGCTTGATATTAGCACAACATACGCAAACGATAAAAGCTGCAATAACTTTGTTGCCGTGATAAGCGAACTAATGACTGAGCAACTGGCTAATGAAATAAATGAAAAGAAGTACATCAGCATAATGATTGACGGTGCGACGGACGCAAGTGGCAAGGAGAACGAGACTGTTCACTGTAGATTTGTAAAGGATGGCCAGCCCGTTAATCGACTGGTGGGGCACAAGGCAGTAGCTCATGCTCATGCCCAAGGTGATTATATACTATCTATTGTTTGAATAAATGAATTAAACTATATTAATCAGCCAGGCAAAATCTAGATATTGCCCTTCTGAGTTTTCAATACATCACTATGAATTTTCGTTAAACTGAATAAATAAATAAATATTTTTTATTTGTTATTTTTCCGATAACTTTTCCTTATCAAGGTATTTTGGAGACTGTCAACGGGGCATTTGGGGATTGTGGCATTCCACGGTGGAAGGACAAACTGGTGGGCATGGGTGCAGATGGAGCGTCTGTAAATCTGGGAAAGAAAGGTGGAGTCTCGGCGCTGTTACGACAACACTCACCCCACCTTGTCGACTTTCACTGCCTCCCCCATCGACTGGAACTGGCCCTTGTTGAGGTGCAAAAAAGTTGCCATCAGGTGGAAGTCGTATATGATGTTTTACAATTGATATGGAAAACATATCATTACAGCCCTAAAAACACAAGAGAGCTGCACGCCCTTGCAACTGAGCTTGGAGTCAACGTATTGAAACCAACCCAGGTCAGTGGAACTAGGTGGCTCCCCCACATCAGCCGTGCCCTGAACGTCTTGATCAAACCAGTCGGAGATGGCTCTGGTCAGTACGCTGCTGTGTTGTGTCACATGGACCATCTCAGCACTGCCTCAAAGAACACTGACATCAAAGGGCGAGCAAAATTCATCAGCGAAAAGATGAGAAGTGTTTCTTTCGCGGCATTTTGCCATTTTCTTGCTGACATGTTTGGAATCATTTCAAAATTGAGTCTAAAGATGCAAAGGAACGACTTGATACTTCCGGTAGCGGTATCACTCCTGTACGAAACGGTCACCAACGTTCAAGTACTGAAGAGCCGGCCTGTACCAAATGGTCATTTGAAGCGTTTTATGAATATCCTTGAGGAGTCTGATGGCGAGATGCAGTTTCAGGGAATTACCTTGAAAGGCACCCTCGATGGTACGCCAAAAAGAGGAGGCGCCCGCCCTGATAACTTTCAGTCATCAGTGGGAGAGGCAGTTGATCTGTGTGTCAGTGGCATCAAGGAGAGGTTTGGTTCCATGCTTACCTCAACCTCCAATGCTCAACCTTTGACCCTTAGCACCACCCAAGTTGTCAAAGATATGCTTGTTTTCAATATCGACTCTTGGCCCACAAGCTCGGAAGATCTCGTAGATTTTGGAAACAGTGCGATCGATCGCCTGACCAACTGGTTTGCTCCTCTATTACAAAAGGCTGGCTGCGAAACTGATGTCATTTCCGAAGAGTGGTTTTCGCTTAAGGTTCTAGTCAATACCAGTTTCCGTGACAAGGATTATTCAAGCCTGTGGGGAATCATGCTGACGAAGGTTCCATACAAGAACGATTTCCAGAATGTTCTTCATCTCGTGGAAATCATGCTTGTACTGCCCATCTCAGCCGCCCAGTGCGAGCGCGCTGTGTCAGCACAGAACAGAATAAAGAACAGTCTTCGCGTTGACCTCGATTCGTCTACGCTGCAGAATCTTATCAGAATCACAGCTGAGGGTCCACCAGTTTCGGACTTTGACGCAACACCTGCTGTTGACAAGTGGCTTGCCAGGGACCGGGCTGCAGGGGAAAGACAGCGGCGTCCACAATTCCACCGATACTGATATTTCATTTTCGGTGTCTAAAACACTGACAGTTGAAAAGAATGTCGCTCACTTTTGTATTGAACAGTTTATTGAACGGAGGACACTAAAGATAAGTTAGTACAGAAAACGAACAATGATTTTAAATTAGAGTGGTTTTCAACTGAGTACCTACTACACCCTACACTCTGTTTGGCAGGACAGAAAACTTCTACTACTAAGCCAAAACCGACTGTGAGTCTTACCTTCATTTACCTGTAGTGCGTGGCCAGTTAACAAAGGTTGCACGTTCTTTCTTAAGTTCTGTTCAGAGCAGAGAGTATTTTCTTTCATGTTACAGCATTCAGTTGAAAATGCTCTAGGTGTATTGTATTGTTGTTACAGTTATAAGTTCTGTTGAATTGGGCTTTAGCCTCGTACAAAAGGAAAATTTCTGCATGCATTTAAAGAGATGCCCAAAAATTACAATAATGATGTGTACCGTAAACGGTGTTATTTTAAGTTGTGGTACTCAAATATCTTTTGAAGGCTTCTTGAAGATTTATTGTCGTATAAAATTAACAGTAATGAGTTTGAAACTTTTACGGGACCTTCACCAAGAAAACGGTACCCTAAATGTAAGGAATTTTGGAGAACTTGTCACCTGCCAGTTGGAAGGCGGACACCTGCAAAACTGACTGAAAGAAGGTGGTTAATAAACGGAAAGAAAAAGAAAAAAAAAGTACCGGAGTGAATAGTTCCTAGCGTTTGTTAATACTTTAACTTAAGAAGATAGTGATTCAATTCAAGAGGTGCTTCCGTAATAACTCCCTAAAACGTTCTGTCTAAAATGAAACGAAGACCTAAAAACTGCACTGAGCCCATTTTTATTTCCTCCCGGTTGGAGACTGGTACGAGGAATGTGGTTGTGTAGGGGCCTGGGCCAAGCATGGCGTTGTTTGTCGGCAGCGAAAAGAGTCGAGGTCAACCTCGTTCCCAGCGTCTCTCATCTTTCTCTCGCTCTCTCTCTTGGGGGGCGGGAAGATGAGAGACGCTGGGAACGAGGTTGAGTCGAGGTTAGCAAGTCGAAAGTTAAGAACTGCTTTTGGAAGAAGTAGCAAAGGGAAAATACACAAGGACCGGTGCTTGTCTCACAATGAAAACTACGGACTTAAAACGTTTTATGCTTCGCTTCATTTCAAATGTTTATGGCGAAAACCATCACCTTCGGACCACAGACATATCACCTGAGAACAACGGTAGTTTATAACAAATTGTTACTCGTGTTTTTTCTAATTGTTTTCGCTCTTCAATTGTGGCTTTTCTTGCATACAAAGTTATGTATGAACCGTTTTCTTGTGTAAGTTATATATAAAATAAGTTGGCGACCAAAATTTACGATCTGGCGACCAAAAATTTTCCGTTAGTCGCCAGCTGGCTCCCGAACGAAAAAGTTAATTTCGAGCCCTGCGGTGGAACCTCAATTTAACAAAGTCGCAGGGGACCAGCCAAATTCATTTGTTAAATCGAGGGTTCGTTATATCAAGGTTCTTGTTACTTAATATTTTGCTATTACTGGGGCATATAATACTGAAGGTTACAGAAGGTTTTCGTTAAATAGAGGTTTGTTAAATTGGGGTTCCTTTGTATATGGATTCTGGTAATTATGGTAGATAACATAAGCTTTTAATTCCGCAACTACATCCTTGACACACATAATTATATCACAATAATTGCCTTTTGGCACAGAGAGAAGTTTGTTAAGAATATGAATGAAAAGTCAGCAACAGTAAAAAATATGCCTAATAAATCTTTCTGCCACCCTATGACATCATAGTCACCCATACCAGGCTGGTTGGTTGGGTGGATGGGAAGCAAAACAAAGCAGCACATTGCCAAATCTCTGGTGTATGCTTGAACTTCTACAGTCAAAGCTCCCTTAACGGACACTCGTAAGCGGACAGCTCTACTTATGGCCGCCTAGTCAAACCCTGTTTTTTTACTAAAGTCCCATACAAACTCTGTATTTTCACATTCTTGTTAGCGGCGAGCTCCAGTTACGGACGCTTTTTGGTGCTTTCGAGACCTTCAATTGTATTAGCCTGATATTCTAGAGTGTTACACAACTGTTTAATTGCTTTGAACAGGCATTAATGTCCAAAGGGGGCACCATCTTGATGCAATACAAATTAATTCAGCTATAGCAGTTATTTGGGTATTTCTGTTATAATCATAGGCCAGTTTGTTAGAGAAAGAGGCTTGGGTTATTCCAATAAACCATAAAGCACATTGGACAGTAATGGCCAGTTTGTTCATTTAATGTTCATTTAAATTTTATACAACTTAAATTTATTGCTGGCATTATATGTATGTTGCTTGGGCTTGCATACACAAAACACTGTACGACAAAAATAAAATATGGGTAATGGGTTTATGTGTTCTCTGTCTTTCCAGATAGTGAATTTGGTCACTAAATCAATATGCCTCTATGACTCTCTTGACTGTGAAAGAGATAATCCTTCCGATACAAAGCACTTTGAGGCTGTGAGGTAAGCCACATTTTAAGATTTAATGAGAGGAAAAGATGTGACTGATACATGCAGTTGCCAATGGAACTAACCTTTCATCCTCTGTAATTAAAAATTCTGGTTTATTTACCAGTATGGGAACTTAACTTGTCTCTGTGATGCAGAGGATAATATGTAATATGTATATAGTAAAAAATGAGCTATAGAAGATCTTAGGTTTCTCTTGCATTAAAAACTTCCAAATGACCATGTTTTAAAGCACCCTATCATGCATTTAGCTGCAAACCTAATAGAGCAATAAGTATGTGCAATCAAGGTATGCCTACAGTATACAAAAGTAATGCAATGGCAAGCGATTATTGATGAATATCGGGATATATCTACTAATTTGACCCACAACATTAATTGTCCTGTAAATTCATTATTCAAAAAGTTCATAACCTGTATCGAAGAAAATGGATTTCTAGTGAATGGAAGCATCGCGTTGTAAATGAAACCCCCAAGCAATGTAATAAATTTGACTGTGGAATTTTTTCTTTAAAGGCAAGTTAAGAATATCAGTTGTTATGTAATCTATGTTATTTTTAAACAGTCATGGACGTGTATCATTGCATGTTTACTTACATTCTTATTCTACCACACCTATGCATGTATACATTCTGACTCACATTGCAGTTCCATTTCTCTCACATTGGTTCCCTTCAGTTAAAACCACTTCAGATCATGTTTTACACATCTTACAGTTTGATGACTTTCATATTGTGATTCTGTCTTTTTCAATCATGATGCAGTGATCATTAATTTTTCAACTGAGATGGTGATCCCATTATTTTGTTAAAAAAATTATGCATGTTTTAACAAACTAAGGCTCTGCACTGCAAAAGTTCTGAACATTTTTAACCCACTGGCTCATCTTGCTCTTACATAACATAGGATTTTAAATGCTATATGCTTTACTATGTCCTACTAAAAAAAATAATGCCCTTTCGAGGTCTAGAAAAGCAGCCAGGTAAATTGTCCTTGCCTAACAGCTTTGGCACCCATGAGCAGTATTTTTAGACCTCAATAATTATTGTGTATTGGTTTCATATAAAACATAGAAACGGCATCTTCTAGTTGGTATATGATCATGTTTATGTTTACTGAATTTGGTTGTGTGGCTGAGTGTGAACTATGTCATAATCACACATAGCTACGGTACGTTAACTGGTCTTTTGCTTTTCTCTAATAGTTTGTCGACTATGTCATTTCTGGGAAACCTTTGTCTTTCACCCAGGTACATGTTTAGCTGATACATGTAATTATGTGATAAAAATGTGATTTTTGAGTTTTGCTGGCAGTCTGCCAGTCAGAACTTTAAGCAGGCAAATGCAATGGAATGTGCGTAACAATAGTAGAATGGAATTATTGGAATGTCTTCTTATCCCCTTTCACTCCATGCGGAGCATAGGTCCAAGGAAACTTCACGCCATCTCCTTCTATCCCGGGCCAACTTCTCGATTTCGTTCCAGGTGTAGCCTGCCTTGGCCGCCTCCTTGTCCACGGTTCTCCTCCAGCTTTTTCTAGGACGACCTTGTCTTCTCTTCCCCTGTGGGTTCCACCTCAGTGCATATCTGGTAACATTGCTGTTCAGTTTTCTGAGGGTATGCCCTATCCAACCCCATTTGTGCCTTCTAATCTGGATGTCGATTCGTTCCTGTTCAGTTCTTGCCCACAAATCTTGTAATTGGTCATCTCATTAATTAGAGATTTGTGCAGCCTTTCCAGCTTCATACATGGTCCTGACATTCCAGGTACCAAGCAATGTTGTTGTCTTAGGGGTGAGGACGGGAGTCGGCCTCGTGGCTTCCTTTTGGCTTTTACCACGGTGCGTCATGCTTGTCTCCGAGGAGACGTTCTCCTGACCTAAGACAGATGTGATTTTGTGCCTGCTTCCTATGGTTTCTGTAATCAGTGTAATCCACTCGGTGGGTGATTAGCCCTTTAAGCTTCACCAGAGCCCCGTTAGCCAGGCGTTTGGGGGTTCTGGGCACGCCTTCATGGCTACCGTAGCAGCCTGGGGGAAACAGGCACCCCACCATACTTTGCCCTGCAAAGCAGTCCCCTACATACCTGTTTCCAGCTACTGTGACGAGGACGAGGGGTTGGACTTTGGTAGCCTATTGGAATGTGATTTGTAACAATAGGTCCATTTCAAACTTGACGTCACATCACGCGACTTTGCAAACAGGAGGAAACTTTCAGTTTGTTTACAACATGGTGGTCGTGAAAGAGAGTGTGAAGGGTGGGTTATTACGGGGTTATTTGAGAGTCTACAGCAGAAGGAATCAAAGGAAACTTAAGGTATCTTGAATAGTTAATATCCATTGAAGGACGAGATCAATACCAAATTTCACGTAAAGAGTGGATTGACAATGCTGATTGCTGCCAGGGGTAACTCGAAAACGAAGACCCCTAAAACAAAGACCTAAAGACCCATTTACCCAAAGATTCTAACACCCCAAAACTCAAAAACAAAGACCCTTATTTTTCAATATAAATTTAAAACAAAAAAATTAATACCTTAAGTGAACATTAGTTCCAAATTTCTCCAGCCAATTGCCTGCAGTTGATGTATCCACCATATTGAACTGATTAGCTGTGCTTTCAGGCTTGGGTGGAAGTGACTTTCACTATAACTGTGAGAATTTGTTGGTAAAACCTCAGCCTCCTTATCTATCCAAATGCGAAAAAAATAATTTTGTCACGTTAGAGTGTTAGCGTACAACTGACTGATCCTCCCTCCTTGTACGACTTTATGTGATTCCTTTGCTACAGTGCAATACCACTAAAATGCGGGGACACAACATTATTTAATTCAAATTATTCCAACCACTTTCTGTAATAACTTGGAATGTTTGCATTACAAAAGATAACATAAAAGATAACTAAGTAGATTACCAGCAGTTCCTCTTTTACCTCAGCCCGTCAAGAAGAAGTGTAAGAAACCCAAACATAGAGTGAGGGAGGGCAAGATCTCTAGTTTTTGCTCTTCCTTTGTTACTTTTCGCCTTACCCTAATGTACTAATGTGACAAAAGTACTTAAATTTCATTTGGCTTGATCTGGAGGCTATCGTTTTACCAAAAAATTCTCACAGCTATAGTGAACGTCACTTCTGCCCGAGCGTGAAAGCGCGGTAACTCAGTTCAAGATGGCGGATAAATTTTTTTGCTGGCATCGACTGGCAATTGACAAGATAAAGTTGAAGCTAATCTTTATTTGAGGTATTAGTTTATTGTTTTAAAATATGTTGATAAATAGGGGTCTTTGTTTTCAAGCTTTGGAGTCTTAGGGTCTTTGGGTTGTTGAGGTCTTCGTTTTAGAGGGATTCGTATGGTGTACTGTGCTTTATATGGCTGTGTCATACCAGTAATCAAATTAGCCTTTTATATAGGATACTTTTTAAACTGAATAGATTGAAATAAATAAGTGGCCTGCTCATTTCCTGAGTGTGAAAATCATGATTGGTAAGGATTAATTATGTGCCAGTCACAGACTTGATACATTGCTCTGATTGGCCAATATTAATATCTCATCATTTTGGCTAACTTGATTGGTTGTGGCTCAACACAATGAATGAATGTCTATCCCGAACCCTGGCCTATAAACGTTCATGTATGATTTTGAGCATATTTGAGGGAAATACTGCTGCAGTTGGAAAAGAAAGGTTTCAGGTGTAGCTTGAAAGAGGAACAGAAGAAAGTTGTTAAACATTTGTATGAAAGGAAAGACTTGGTGGTACATGTAGTTTCCTGTAAGAACACAGTTGACTTTCTTTAGGTATATGCGACTTTGCACCTGAACTAATTAATCTGTGTTTATAATTATGTACACACAGGATGATATGCCAAGGTTTAGACTGGAAATGGCAAGCGAAATCATGGCAACCCGATTACGGTTAGTCAAACTATAATGACCATAATGTGATAAATAAAGAGGGTTGATAGACATGGTTGCTTATACAGAGCTACAAGACATCATTATGACAGGATTATACAAGTGTATGGCTGTTGTGAAGGCAGCAATAAAAATCAATTTACATTTTAATATGGCACATTAGTACAACTCAGTGTACCTTACAATAATTATTTACATCTTTAAAATAAACCAATATAAAATAACAATAAACCATTATAATAATAAAATTAATAACTATAAACTACAACATTAACAATGACTAATAAAAAAATTCTCGTAAAAAGAAAAGTCTTCAGCTTGGTCATAAATGTGGTCATATCTGCTGCTTTGATTTCTTCCGGCACCAAGTTCCATAGTTTCGGAAACGGCAAGAAATAAAGAAGAATGGTAAATTGAAAGCTTGGGGATGAAAATATCAAAGGTGAAATGTTCAGCATGTCTCATGAACCTAGTATAAAGATTACACCTTTCCTATAATCATAATGTATTTCTTTTGCAGTAAAATTAATGGTTTCCATAAAAAAGGTCTATTTGATGAAACCAAGCTCTTAAATCAACAGATCTGAAGATACAGAGCCTTTAAGTGATCAAAAACATAAACCAGTTTGTACACCTAACATTCCAGTTGTGTCCCAAGAACATCAATTGAGAGGTATTGATAATACTTATAATAATTAATTTTTGTTTTATTTAACTTGGTTGTTTATCTTGGCAAAAAGAGGCACATATGTATGCTTACAAGTGAAAGGAAAAGATAGCAGGTCTTGAGACTAACATTTATGCATACTTAAGGCCAGAGACTAATGACAGCTTCGATTTCACTAGCCAAAACATTTTTTTTTAACTGGCCAAAACTGTCAGTATGAGAGGAAATAGGTTTGTTCACGGATTTGTGAACACAAGATAAACATCATTCATCTCTGCCTCCTTTTCTGAAACTGCATGATATGCACACATTTTACTTGCGAGTGTGCATTTGTCCTAAAAGTAAAAAATATACTGCTGCTTATGTGAGAATGCATAGCTCGGATGACCCAAATTTAGAAAATAAGCTTCAATTAAAACGGTCTTTCCTCAACACCAAATTTTTCTTTTTTAGCACGTATTCCCAACGAACATTTGCATGCAAGTGAAACGACAGAATATACGCAAACAGATATTTTTATATTTTAAAAAAGATAAAAGAAAAATGAACTTAGTTGGGTTGTTTGAGTTTCCTACAATACAGATTTGAAGTGGAAGTGGAAGTTGGAAGTGATTTTTGTGGTTTCCTGCTACTAAGATGACTGAAATTGTCCATAGCCAAAATGGCTAGTGAAAGCCAAAAACCTATTAGCCAAAACTGAATTATTACTAGCCTGTGGCTAGTGGGCAACCGTTCGTCTTGAGCCCTGACTGACAGGAAAGTAATATAGTAATATGAATTAAATTATCAGCCCAAATCTTAAACATTTATGAAATGAAATATTGTATTTCTTTTTCATCAGAACCAGTTTGCAAGAATGAAATTCCAAAAAAGGATGATTTGGCCGACTGTGACAATGACAGGGTAAAGGCAGTGTGTTATTTTCAACTTCTTCCTAAGTCTTGATACTTGTAGTGGGGAAACAAACATTTTTAAACATCAGCTTTGGATTGATGTAATAATTTAACATTTTCATTAAGTAATAATACATTGTGGTACTTATCTGACTATACCTGAATTGTATGGCAGCTTTAAAATTAGCAATTTCATATGGTATCAATAAAATATTATTACCGGGAATTACTTAAAGATGATTTCCAGTCTGTACTGCACAATCTCACTGAAATATTTACAAGTCGAGTCTCTTACAAGTGATTAACATAAATTTATCAATATAACATTCAATCCTAATTTGATTGCTGCTTCAGCGAAATAATAATAAAAATATAGGGTACTTTTGCATTCTCGTCGCGAGTTTCGTTATCGTATTTGTTGACAGCGGGTTTATTTCAGAAGTTTATCTTTTGTCTATATTCTACATATTTGTGTGCTTTTGAATAGATGACGCTCATGGCTGACTTGTTGAATCAAAAGCACACAAATATGTGGAATATAGACAATTTAAGATAAACTTCAGAAATAAAGCAGCTGTCAACAAATAATTGAGAACGAAACTTTTATGAAGAATGCAAAAGTACCCTATATTTAAATTATTATTTTGCCTGCTTAAAATTGTTCAATGCGCTTAAAATTTTCAGAGATGCCACATTACATCTTTGACATTTGATCAAAAGGTTGAAAAAAATTTTATCGACTAGTTTTTAAATTGATGCTAACAAAGGAAAGACGCTTCATCTATGCGTAAAATGAGCATTATTTGAGAACCTACTTTTAACTACATACAGTAAAATCTAGTAAAGCAAACTGGATGAAACCTTCAAGGGAAGTTGTTCTATGCCAGAGGAATGAAATACGGCGAAGGCACTGCTCCTGTTTGTCAGCAAGTCACTGGTATTGATGAATTGTTATAAAGTGAGGTGAAATTTTAAAATTTTGTTGCAAAATATTCAAACCCATTTTTTTCAGAAGTAGACAATAAGAGACATTGAGTCGTTTTAAAAGTTTAGGTCTGGATGTTGAGAAAAATACTGATTTTCAAAACCCATGACGTCATTGTTTTGTTGCTATAGTATCACTGATGTCAATCAAATCTACTTTTTTAGAGAATTTATTCAATTTCTAGTAAATGGGAAAAGCAGCTTGTCTGACCGACCTCAGACAGTGAAACTTGTATTAGCCATCTAAAGTTGGGTTGGTGTGCTTATGAAAAATCCAGATGGGCCACCTTTACTTCTTCATGCCTAAATAATAACAGTAAACTGCAGACTTGTTGCACTGACCAACTTTATGCTAACTGGAAACATTTCACGAGACAAGTCACCTGCAGGCCTATACTGAGGAAAAAAGACCACTATGCAAATCTACACATTCAATATGGGCACTTCCATAATAATAACTTACCTGTACTAAAAAATCTAACAGAAGCCTGAGTTAGTGCTAATGCAGTGTCTTGTTGTTAGGAGTTTGTTCCTGATAGTGCAAGTGAGGCTGAAAGTGAAGTGAATTGTGCACCAAGTTCCATCCACCCAGCTCTTCTTATTAGGGTACCTACAGATCTAGAGGCTTCATTAGGTATGGATTGAAAAATTTTGCCTAATGTTAACACTCGGGGGTTGGGAGAATTCTCGAAAGTATCTCTAATTCCCTCATGTTTAGATGAGGCTATTTCGTGATTGCTCACTCTTCAGGGGATTTTAATGACAAGAATATACATAACCATCGATTATATACATACATTATGAAATTTACATAATTAATTTCTTGAAGTTGTTGTTTTTCTCTAGTTGAAATGTTTCTTTTGCTATTATTTATGCAGAGCACTCACTGCAAATATAATTCTTTATGAAATCAAAATAAAGGGCATCAGAAACATAATAAAAATAATAGTAAGTTAAATGGTTAAGTAAGTTAAGTGATTTTATGCACTGTGGACTTTTTTCCAGACTTGACCAACCAGAGTCAAATTCCAGAAAAAGATGACGAGTCTAATTGTGGCAGTTATGAGGTAAAGGCATTTTGTTGTAATCATACTTCAAAAGTCTAGTCTTCTGCAGCAGGGAAAATATTTAATTATAGGAAGTTGTAATGAAACCACAGTATTGTTGTTTCTCTCTACAACAGAACACAAAGGTTGTATGCAGTTTAAAATTAAATTCAGATTTCAGCCTAGTTTGGTCCTTAATTTTCTTTGTCTCCTCACCCTTGTTATTCAAAATCATGAATAATGTTCCCATCCCCGCTCCACCTGCCCCTGGAGCTTTTGTTAATTCTTATGTTATGTACAATCTGCCCGGGTGGGGCATTTGTTACTATGGGGTTTTTACCTTTTTTTCCTTATGGTATAGTAATATTATTTATAATACTACCACGCAAGTAAAAGACCTGACAAATGAAGAGTACTTATACTCCCTCTTCCACCTCTCATGCTTCTTGTGGCTTTGCCTCTTTTGTCTCTCTTAGCATGCCCCACTCACAGAGGTTTCTCCCCTTTAAAAGAAAGTAGGGGAAGAAAAAAAAGCCAGGTCATGTTGGTGCCTGAGCCCAACTCTTAGGAAAATGCTGACCGAAGAAAAGAGTATGCCTTTTTTTAGAATCTCATTGCAAGTCCTCACTGTTCCATTCAATTATTTGTTTATTTGCTATTTTTTGTGATTTTGGCTTTGCTCAAGATTATACTAATAATTTGACACCGCCGTGTGGCATTTGCGCGCTTTTTTTGGCTGACATGGCGCTTTTGTATAAATCAGGTGTTCCTCCCTAGGGCATTTTCTGTTTTACAATGACAAAATGACAACTGCCTAAGGGTAGGACATGATTGACATGTGAGAAGTGTGGAATTAGTATAGGTAATCGCATGGGGCCGAGTAAATTAAGGATTAATATCATGCGTGTTTTCAAAATTTGCAGAAATTGCCCGAGTCGCGAAGCGACAAGGGCAATTTCTGCAAATTCTGAAAACACAAGTGATATTAATCCTTAATTTTACAAGGAAACATGCGATTACTTGTTTATAACATAGAGGGCAAAATTTTCTGAAAATTGTCGATGCTGTGCAGGCTTACGTACAGAGCGAAGCCTCATTCAAAAAATATTCCTCTTGATCGAGCAGATCTTGACGTTTGGAAGAGGATAAAGCTCACAATTATATGCAATGAAAGGTCTGAAAGTCGTGAGAATAATAATAATAATAATAATAATAATAATAGTAATAATAATAATAATAATAATAATAATAATAATAATAATAATAATAATAATAATAATAAAAGCAAACACTCAATAAACGTAGGCTAATTTTATTCACCTGCTTGCACATTTTAAAGCTTTCCTCTGCGAGCGGCTTCACATGTCAGTCTTCAACAAAGATAACAGCAAGCCACGACTCCAAACAAACTTGTAGAAGTAATTTGTCCGGTAAAATGTGACCTTCTTTCTCAGAGCAAACTTTTTATATGTCCTCCTTTATACTCTGGGTTGCTGATGATGAACCCACAAGTGAAACGGAGATCAGTCAGTTGCAGTAGTTGCCGGTGTCCCAGCGGATTTGGACCCCCCCGTTCAAATCGGCTAGCGGATTTGGACCGGGGGGTCCAAATCCGCTGTGACACCGGCCGCCATGAGTGAGTTTCGTCGCACACTCGCAAGTGTCTGATGCAATTTTTGTACTGGTTTTCAACTGAAATAGTCCTCTGTTTCAGCTTTTGTTTCTTCGTTTTAACATATTACCCGGGGGTCCATGCCTTTTTCATCACATATCTGCAGAAACTGTAGTCAAATTCCGAAGAAATCAATGTGCAAGTGTGCGCTGGTTTGAAAATTCTGCTCAAAATCCCGCCGTTTTGAAGCCAACCAAGTGCAGCGCGCTCAGCCAATCAGAAATGAGTAATTTTCTTGTTTGTCCAATCAGAATCAAGTAATTTTGCCCGGGGCAATTATCAAAATTAAGGAAAAATATAATGCCCTCTGTCTTAGCAATCAGCATTCAGTAATTTTGCCCTCTGTTATAAAGTTTATAATGGTATAGTGTAATTGGCAATAAACAGGGAATAAACAGGCCATGCATGAATTACAGATGAATATTTTACAAGAAGTAATTTTAAAATAAATAGTATTGATAATGAAGTTGAAACAAGAAAAAGATCGAACTAACGTCAAAGGTTTGCATATTGGCATCTTAATCTAACTGGTAGATCTCAGATCTCGAATTACAGCAAAAAGTATGGAAATGTCCCCACAGTGCTTGTGTGTGTTTATATTCTTGTCCCCGTTAGTACTAGTGTTCAGCAGTAAACAATGGTTAATGACAATAGATATTTAATTTACAACCTTTCTGAACGCGGCATTATTGTACAGTAGGAAACTTTAATTAGTACTAAAGCGAACTACAGTATATAAAAATCAAATTTGAGTGTACTTAGTGTGATCATGTTAAAACCAACTCATTGTATAGCCTCATTAGCGTAGTTAAATGCTAATACAGTGACTCGTTGTTAGGATTTTGTTGCTGATAGCGCAAGTGAAGCAGACAGTGAAGAGTTCAGTTATCCTGCTTTGGTGAACAGGGTATCTTCCCAGGCTTCATTAGGTATGGACTGGAAAAGTTTCATAAGTGATGAATACACCTTGCTGATTTGAACTTATACATTGCACTTTTAAAAGAGTGACTGATAAGGTGTGATGCACATGATAATACTATTGATTCAAGCTATTATGGTAGATTGCCTTTAAATCTAACCCATGATCCTTTGAAACGAAAGTTTTTGTTGCACAAGGTGGCTTGAATAATTCTTCAAGTAGGATTATCCTTTTTACTCTACAGAGCCAAGCCTTCACGCCCCAAAAAGTAAACACAGGATTCCTTTGGGCGATTTAGAGGTCAATTCGAAAGAAAACGAGGAAGTCGAGGATGTAGACGGTGGAATTCAAAACTCCAGCTGTAAGCTAGCCTAATAATCACGTGTATATCAACACATTGATGTTGTTTTCAGTTAAAGTAGACTGTTCACAGTCCTCTGTTTTCTTTTTCTGAATTTTTCATTCGATGGCTCGTGTGTCAATGTGGAGGCGACGTGCTTTTTCTAGTTTGTGTTTAGAAAATAGAACGGCTGTGAACAGTCAATTTTTCATGGCGTTAAAGGTGGATATGTATATGATTTTCGCCAGCCCATCTACTGCATTATTCATGTGCATACCTGTTCTATGGCATCCAAGATATAAAACATTTCCTTCGTCTAGCATAATGAAAGATTTAATATGTCGCTCTTAAGATCTTCACTGTTAGTTTCACCCGTGCTAGAAGGATCATCATTATCAGAAACTTACTACTTTGGTGTGTGTATCCGCAGCTAACAAGCGACAAAGTGTCAAAAGAAAAAAGTTGTTTTCCAGTTCCTCTTCCTCTGATGAAGGAAACAGTACAGTGAAGCTACCAGGTACTAAATGCTTTATACAAACCTGTGTTAGGTCAGCTGTATTGAACAACCCACCTTATTGGTGTGTTGCAACTAAGCATTAGAGCAAACTTGTCCTTTGTTGTCAGGTTCCAGTATTTTACTGATGCGATAAGTGCCACTTATTATTCTAGCAAACTAATAAGTGCCACTTATTATTCAAGAAAAACAAACTTTGTTTGCTAGAATCATTCATGACTATATTTATAATTTAAGTGCAAGATGCTTCCATGGCGTCATGGTACCTCTTCGTGCTTTTTAAGTTCCCACACTTGAGAATTTATTGAAACGGGCGCTGATCGACATGATATTTAACAAAAAAGGGCGAAGTTATTAATGCTCAAAACTTACGTATTTCATGGCTGGCAAAATAACTCTAGATCCTTTTATTTATACTGTATAGTTATTTATGTTTTATTTTCCTTATAAGATAAAAAGTTTCCAAGAAAACGAAAAGAGGTTTTGGTGGGCGTTGAAGTGGGTAATTGTGAAGAATCACAAGAGGTTTCTTTGTGCGATGAGGATAACAACAACAGTGTGGTCACAACAGCAACGCCATTTAAAGGAGGTAAAGAAGTAGTCCCTGGAATTTTGATTTATTGAGGACACAAAAAGCAACATAGGGCCAGCTAAATGTTCTGTGGGAACCTCCCTGCTAATCAGAATTGAAAAAATTGATACGTGCAACTCATTCGTCCTTTGTCATTATTATCCTCAACTTTCAAGAACAACAGAACACTTCAAAGTGGAAGTAACCTTAATATCATTTGTTGTTTTGTAGCAACAGGCTGCCAATACATTTGGAATTGTTGTGGCTTTAATATTAGAGCGTATCAAAATTGCAAAGGGCCATTTATGTTATATTATTTTATTTTGATTCACACAAGTCGTGCAACTGAAAAATTGGAAGATGGTATAAAATTCCGTCTTGAAGACTTCCTGTCTTATGACAGACTAATTGATTGACGGTCTGACCTATTTTTAATTCAATTAGTTTGTAGGCTTTGCTGCGTAACAGTAGAGTAGTCCTGATACGTCTGCTTATTAGTTTCTCGTTTCATGCTCGAAACACAATACTATAGTCAAACCTGTATTAGGCGGCCACCCTCGGGAATAGACAACTGGTTGCTTAATAGAGGGTCACTCGAAAACAACGTTAGACAGGGTAGAGTTTTTTTAGCGAAGCACCATGGATAAGAAAATTTGGTGGCTTTGACAGCACGTATGTACATATTTAACTCGTGTCATTATCATTTCAGTATCTTTAAGATGTGCACAGACCAGTAGAGACAAGAAAAGGGTTTATGACAAGAAGCAAGCTTGTTACTATTGTGGCAAATCATTTTCTAAAATCGCCAGGCATTATGAGCTAAAGCACCAGTCTGAAAGAGAAGTTGCTATTGCCCTCTCCTTCCACAAAGGGTCTCCAGAAAGGAAGAGACATCTTGAGAAAGTACGGCTATTGGGTAACTATCACCACAACTTAACCGTCTTAGAAACTGGCAAAGGCGAGCTAATTGTCATGAGACGCCCCTCCTCTACTGGAAAGAAGTCCAGTCCTGAAGATTTTCTTCCCTGTCCGTCTTGCTGTGGCTTCTTAAAACGTCAAGATTTGTGGAAGCATGCTAAATCCTGCAAGTTTAATCTGCAGGATATTAAAGATGTCCCGAATGTAAAGTTGCTGACCGGAGTAAGGTTCAAACGACAACAAAATCCGGTAAAACACAACGTTTAATGTTCTATGCAAACCCGAGCATACAAAATCATCTAGAACAGCTCACAACCCCGAGCACATGTTTTTTAGCGATTGCTATTGGACCAGAGTGGTCACGTGGGCTGACGTTACACCCTTCCTTTTGTAAAGAAAGAAAAAGCTGATAAAATGACAAAAAAGTACAACGGTGTACAAACTGATGTTTTCCTTAACGAATAACATATAACGAAGTTCTCAACAGTTCAATGTTCCTAGTTGCTAAATAAAACTGAACAAGGTCCTCAACAAACAATAATTATGACATTTCAAAGTCTCTGAAACGAGCGGGTGTTTTAGTCTGACGACCACTCCGTCTTGCTATGACTTCTACGGGTGGACTCTCAGGAGGTGGGACACTGGCGGGTGATTCCTCTTGCAGGGGTGGTGCTGCAACTGCCGGCATTGGGTCTACGACTGTTTCAGTTGGTTTAGGTGCTGGCATTCTTGGGATACTAGGTTCTTCCTGTGGAGGAGGGATCATAGTTGGCGATTCCTGGGACTTCTTCAAATGTCTCCGATTTCGCCGGTACACTCTACCATCTTCAGTACGTACTGCATATGATCGCACATCCACCTGGTCCTCGACATAAGCTTTCTCCCATTTTCCAGATCGGACATTTGGTAGCATTCGCACCACATCTCCCTTGTGTAACAGTGGTAGTTCACGGGTACCTCTGTTGTAGTATCGTGTCTGGATTTCTTTCCTCTGGAGAAGTTTGTCTCTCACGCCCGTTGGAGGTGTGGGTTTCAGGAGACTCGCCATGGTGGGAAGGAGTGTTCTTGTTCTTCTGCCACAAAGTCTCTGTGCAGGCGAACTGCCTACACCTTCTGTAGGTGTGTTTCTCCAGTCAAGGAGGGCTAGATAGAAGTCAGATCCGGCCTCTTTTGACCTTTTCATCAGCTGCTTGGCTGTCTTCACAGCATTCTCAACCCGACCATTGCTTTGGGGGTAGTGTGGAGAACTTGTGACTAGCTCAAATTCGTAAACTGCAGCAAATTCTCTGAACTCCTGTGCGTCGAACGGTGGGCCATTATCACTCTGGAACACGTTTGGGATACCATGGTTGGAGAAATGACGCTTAAGTCTTGTGATGACTGTTTTCGCGGTCTTTCTCTCTAGACGGTCGACTTCGAAATATCCAGAATAATAGTCTACTGTACACAGGTAGTCCTTCTGATCTACGGTGAAAATGTCGCAACCAATTTTCTGCCACGGACGCTGAGGAACATCATGTATTATGAGGGGTTCTCTTTGGGGTTGGCTGGCATAAGTGTAGCATGTGGCACACTGTTCAATGTAATCGGTTATCTCTTGATTCATGGAGGGCCAGTAAACTACCTCGCGGGCTCTCCTCAGGCATCCTTGTACTCCAATGTGAGCACTGTGTATTTTCTCTTTCACTTTCTGCCTTAGACTCTGGGGAACAATACACCTTGGGCCCTTGAAGATGATTCCGTCCTGAACTGCCAATTCTTCTCTAATATTGAAGTACTGGGAGACTTCTAGCGGTACGGACGCTTTCTTGTCAGGCCAACCTTTTAAGATCACTTGCTTTAGGATCTGCAGGGTGGAGTCCTTTGCAGTTTCTCTCTTGATTTCGTTCAACTGCGGTTCTGAGATGGCTAAATAGTCTACGGCATGAATGCTTTCAACTTCTTTCTCAGTCTCTGACCTCTCAGGTTCTTCAGCACTGGAACTTAGATACGCTCTTGATAGGGTATCTGCGAGATACATCTCTCGGCCTGGTCGGTATCTGATCTCTACATCATACTGCTGTAAACGAAGAAGTAGCCTCTGAAGTCGTTTGGGAGCAGATGCCAACGGCTTGCTTGAGATGGCGACCAAGGGCTTGTGGTCTGTGTGGAGGATCACTTTCCTACCATAAACGTACTGATGGTTATGTTCTAGACCGAACACTTGAGCCAGAAGCTCCTTCTCAATCTGAGAGTAACGTTGCTCTGCTTGCGTTAAGACACGGCTGGCGTAGGTAACTGGGTGGTCTTCTTGTGTAAGCACAAAACCGATTCCTTGCGAGGATGCATCTCCGCTTCCTTCTGTTGGTTTTGATGTGTCGAAATACATGAGAACTGGTGCTGAAGTGACTGCTTTCTTGATTTTGTCAAAGGCTTCGTCTTGTTCCTTTGCCCAATACCACGGCACATCCTTGTGTGTTAGGCGTCTGATGGGCTCACACATCTGAGAGAGTTCACTCAGGAATTTTGACAGGTATTTAACCATGCCAATCAATCTTTGAACAGCAGGTACATCATCAGGTTTCTTCATGTTGATGATTGCTTTCACTTTGGCTGGGTCTGCTTAAGACCATCCTTGGTTAAACGATGACCAATGAACTGTACGTCCACGGATTTGAAAGTAAACTTGTTTTTGTTAAACTTGATGTTTCTCTCACGACAGCGGTCGAGTAGGGACTTGAGATTTCGATCATGATCTTGATCTGCTTCGTGGTCAGTGTTTCCTTGGCCAGTGATCAGAATATCATCGGCGATCTTGAAAACACCTTTCAGACCTTCCAGGTTTTGATCCAGTTTCATTTGGAACAGCTCTGGTGCTGGTGTGATGCCGAAGGGCATCCTGAGCCATCTGTAGCGGCCCCATGGTGTTTGGAAAGTAGTCAGTCTGCTAGACTCTTCGTCCAGTTCCACTTGAAGGAATCCCTCTTTTAAGTCGACTTTGCTGAACACTCTTGCTTTTGAAAGTTCTGGTAGAATCTCTTCAATTACTGGTAGAGGGTAATGGCTCCTCTTCAAAGCTTGATTCAAATAGTGTGGATCAACGCAAAGGCGTATGTTTCCATCTGCTTTCTGTACTGCAATCATGCTAGAGACCCATTCTGTAGGCTCTTCAATAGGGCTTATGGCTCGTCTCTTCGTAAGTCGGTCTAGTTCAGTTTTCAGTTTATCTTTCAAAGCGACCGGAACACGTCTTGGTGGCATAGCTGAAGGCGTTACATTCGGATCCGTTTCAAGATGAACTTTTCCTTTCATGCGCCCTAGCTCTTCTCCAAATACATCAGAATATTTTCCCATAACACTCTCTCTGGTAAGTGATGGTGTCCTCGCTTCTTGATTAGCATCTTCTCCAACATTTAGGATGTTTTGAGTTTGCACAGTCAGTAATTTCATCTGCTGAGCAGTTTTCAAGCCAAGTAGAGGGGTAAAATCGCCATGAACAATTGTGAAGTCAACCAGATAACTCTCCATGTTCTTCGGGTTTACAAGGCAGATTTGGGATGTTCCAACAGCTGCCATAGTTGATTTTGAATACATCTTGAGAGTGTGATTCGATTTCTTGATGTTTGACCCTTTAGGAAGGAACTTGATGGGTAACACGTTGCAAGAAGCGCCCGAGTCGACGAGCATTTTGACGGCTTTATCTTCAATCTTCATTGTCGCCATAATCTTGCTCGAATGTTCCTGTTCGATAATATTGACTTCATACTCAGATTGCGAAACTGATAAGATTTCATCTTCGCTTTCTCCAAACTCCACATTATTCACCGGCTTTCTTCTTTGTTTTCTGCCGCTTGACTTCTTGTGCTGCTGCCACGGCGGCTTCTTTTTGACGCTGCATTTCAAGGCGAAATGATTCTCATTCCTGCAGTTGGTGCAGATTTTTCCAAACGCTGGACACTTTGTTCTTGATTTCTCATGACTTTGGCCACAAAACCGGCAATCTTGTATCATGGGAGGCTTTTCCGGCGGTTTTGACGACTTTGACGGATTTTTAACATAATTCACCTCAGAGAGTGGGGGTGGGGATGAACTTTGCCCTGCCATGGCTTCCAGTTGATTCAACGTGGCTTCTGAACTACGACACATATCCATGCATTTATCGAGGGTGAGGTCCCGAACTTGAAGTAATTTCTTCCTCATACTGCTTTCACGTACTCCGCAGACAATTCTATCTCTGATTAATTCTTCTTTAAGAGTACCGAAGTCGCATGTATCGGCCAACGATCTCAAAATGGACGCGTACGTTTCGATCGATTCGCCCTCTTCTTGTTTCCTGTTGTTGAAGAGATAGCGTTCGTATATGATGTTCGTCTTTCCCAGGCAATATGATTCCCATAGCTCTAGAATTTTAGCCATACTCTTCTTCTCATCTTCATTCTGGAAAGGAAGACCATTGTGAATTGCCAAGGCTTTCGGCCCGATACATGTGATGAACGCAGCCACTCGATATTCGTCGTTCTGCTCGTTAAGTCGTGTTACTAATTCGTAAGCGTTCCAAACTTGCTTCCACTGCTTCCAATTGTGCTGCAGATTTCCCGTTAATTGAATATTTTGAGGCGCTGGTACGTTGCTCGTAAACATTGGGGCTGGATGTGGTTCTGGAGGATCGGCGGGCATGTTTATATCGATTCACTCGAAATGCTTTTACTTGCCGAAGACGTTCAAACGACGCTCCAAACTCCTGACACCATGTAAAGTTGCTGACCGGAGTAAGGTTCAAACGACAACAAAATCCGGTAAAACACAACGTTTAATGTTCTATGCAAACCCGAGCATACAAAATCATCTAGAACAGCTCACAACCCCGAGCACATGTTTTTTAGCGATTGCTATTGGACCAGAGTGGTCACGTGGGCTGACGTTACACCGAAATATCAGAAGGTACAACAAAACGCGAAATTGATGCTGTTTCCATCTATTTGCAATGGCAGTAGCAGTATACTGAGTAAATTATTTGCAACGATGAAAAGTGATGAAATTTCATTGATCGCCAGAAATGATGGGCTCATCAAAGATGTCGGTGAGATGCTTCTTGAGAAGCATGGAGAAAAACAAAACAACCTTGTTTCTCAAAAAATCAGGGAACTCGCTCGGCTTGTGATGCAACTTCGTGAAACCGAGCTCCGGCCTGAGGCCCAGCTCTCTGAATTCATTAAGCCTGACAAGTTTGATGTCGTTGTTAGTGCTGTTAGGAACATTTCAAATTTTCACTTAAAAGAAGGTGTTCAGAATGTGGCTACCCCCTCTCTGTCGTTAAAGCTGGGTCATTCCCTTAAAAAGTGTGTTTACATTCTTCGGGGCCAGGCGTTGCGCAGGAAAGATAAGGACATGCAAGAGAATGCAGACAATTTTGAAAAACTTTTGGAATCAGAGTGGAGTCATCGGGTATCTCACCATTCTCTCACCGCTCTCAGTACAAGCAAATTTAACAAAGTACAGCTGTTGCCACTGGCAGATGATCTCGAAAAGCTACGGAAGTATGTCCTTTTAAAGATGTCCTCTAGTGTACAACTCCTGGAAGAAAAGCCTAACTTAGAAGCATGGAGTGATTTAGCCCAAGCAACTCTAGCCAGGCTGGTCATGTTTAACAAAAGAAGAGGGGGAGAAGCGTCCAAGATCCTTCTGGAAAGTTACCTGAACAGACCAGACTGGACAGAAGTAAACAGTCCTGAAATAATGTCGGCACTTAGCAGCTTTGAAAAAGAATTGTCCAGAAGGCAAGTGAAGATACGTAACTATTACTAAGAGTGGAGTTGAATGTCTTAGGCTTTTATAACTGCATTGGTCACAGATACATTACTAATATAAGTATGGGTAATCAAATAGCGACGAGTACGATGAGGTGAAATTTTCCGAGCCCTTAGGCGAGGGAAATCATTTGAACTTTGACTAAACGCAAGTGAAATTATTTCCTAATTTCATGAGTATTCCATTTGATTATCTTTTAATATCAAAGGGCGACAAATAGGCCAATTTCGATATTTGAAAATTCAGCTTAAAACAATAGACATCAACACGAGGCTCTGGGGAATAAAGCCCACAAACTCTATAGTTTATTCCCCAGAGCCTCGTGCTGAAGTCTATTGTTTGAAGCTAAATATTAATATATCGAAATTGGACTATTGCGCTTGCATTTGTGGGTTTTTGACTTGTTTATTGTATCGAGAAATTTCGCGCTAAACGTTGCCATGGCAATTTTGTAATTTCCCTTGTGAAAACATTAATACACGCTAAAATTTCACGCCAAAATTAAGGAGTAATTTGTCACCCGTGGTATTATGCTCTAACAATAACTAAAATTAACGTCAATTTTGAACGTTGTTTACGGGCGATTACATTTTAAGGGTATTGAGAACACAAACGTTGCTGCTAATTTCTCTTGTGTTTGTTGTCTTCTCTGGGTTCAACTCGGAACTAACATGCTTTTCTTTTTCTTTTTTAAAAAAGTTGTTATTTTGGCTCGGAATGGGACGTCAAATAATTTGAAGGAAAACAACACCACACCAAACTATTGGCAGTGCGGTTCTTTATTAGTTTTAGATGCTTTGCTTTAAAATAGTGGTGAATATTAGTTAAATGGCATCCATGTTCACAAAACAATATCCTTGCGGAACGACTTTTGCCTTTGGATAAGTAAAGCTTGTGGAAAGCACTTTATTTACGAAAATTAGCGAAAATACTGGAAAAAAAAAAGAACGTTTTGACATCTTCATGATGTCACTGTCAAGTTTCAAAATGGATAGGTCAATTAAACAATTGTTTAAACATGTGCATAAATGTACGTTAACAAGCGAAAATAAGCTAGACTACCTGATATAATGCTGCATATCAGGAAACTTAAATTACCTCTTGATTCTCAGTCAGACGTGATCAGGGCGAAATTGTTTATCTAAGTATGTTGACCAACCCCCATTTGTGTCTTTATCAAGGAGAAACTCCACTTGGTTGTAAGGGTGAACTTTCCACAGATATACACAGATAAAGATAATTATTAATAAATTGTTATATTTAGACTAGACATGGTTGAGATTCACGGCAAGAGAGGCAGAAAGGTTCCAGTCATTTTGACACCCGAAATGATCAACGGCATTGATCTTCTTATCAAGACGAGGGAAACAGTGGGCATCGCAGCAGATAACCCGTACGTGTTTGCGAGACCCAGCAGACAGTCGTTAGAGCCCATGCGTGCCTGGGATTGTCTCAAGAAATTAGCCACACAGTGTGAACCACCCCTGTCAAATCCTTCAAATATCACTAGTACCAAGCTGAGGAAGTACATAGCAACTATTTCACAAGTACTATCTCTGAAAGAAACAGAAGTCGACTGGCTAGCAAGACACCTTGGCCACGACATTCGAGTACACAGGGACTTTTACAGACTTCATGAGTCTACAATTGAAATTGCTAAAGTTAGCAAACTGCTCCTAACAATAGATCAAGGGAAAACAAGCAAGTTTGCAGGAAAAACCTTGACAGAAATTGATCTGAATGGTAAGCACAAGAGATCATTTCATGCTAATTTAAGGAGGAATTACTGATGCTAAAAAACAAAAAAAGAATAAAGTTTGATCCCTTTATCTGTTACATAGTCATCTTAACTGTGCTAGAACCAGTAATAAAAAAGTTATGACTAGAAATGTCAAACATTTTGCTAACGAAAGATTTAACGCTGGTTTAACAGTGCTTTTACTGTCATTTTTTACTAGAATCTACTTTCATACACTTGGATATGTGCTTTCCCGCCTTTCCTTTTAGTATCTTATAACAAGTTAGTTTCGTATGTCTGAACTAGAGCAATAATGGTGTCTGTCTTAGGTTCACCTTCCAAACATGGACAATGCAAAACATGCATTAAAACAAATAGGAGAAACAAGTTAAGTGGCCGTAGATCTCAGATGTTAAAACATGAACTGGACGCCCGTGACAGTATGTAAGATTATATTATATTCTCAACACTCCAAGTGTTTTCTCCATCTGACTCGGCAACTTTTTGTTAGAAATCGCAGAGCCAAGACTTTCCGACACTGATGATGAAATCAATGAAACTGGTGGTGATGTAGATGACAAGACTGATGCTTGCGAAGAAGGAACTTCTTCAGGTTCGTAAAGTGTTTCCTGCATTCATGAAATACTGGCAGTGTTGACTTAATTAAGGTAGCTGACAATAGTTTCCAGCTCTTTCCACCATTTATACTTTGATGGATCAATACAACCACTCTCCAATAATGTTATCACACAAATACCCAGTCATCAGTTAACAAGTTGTGAACATCCTTTTTATATACGAGGTTACCATAGCAACAATGCAACCCATTAGAAGCGTCCTTACTGTTGTCATAGGAGATAATATTCTAATTTCTTTGAAGGTTTAAGTCTTCTCAGTGGAGAGTTATTTTGTATTTATTTGTCTCATCGTTTTTCTGTTAATCACCGTGTAGTAATGGTTTACCGACACTATCTTGTAATACTAGGACGCTCTATCAAGAAGCAAGTCACGAGAAGCATGTCCCAGAAATATCCGACCAAAGAAGTGGCTGGCAAATCATCACGAAAGTCGAACAGTAAGATCTGCTAGATACGAAATCATTTGTTGATATTCCTAAAAATTGAAAAGCAACGTTCTCTTTTATGGTGTCATTGCTGCCAGCAGTGGCAACAAATTTCTTAAGTGCATTTTTTGGTTGAGGTAAATCCAAACCCTTGAAAAACATGGTTTTTAAGAAGGCAAATCAGAGAAATTTACCTTTTCATCAGTGTTTTTAAACAAGTCTAAGTGTCCCATGCAGTTTTCATTCACGAGAAGGGCCATTTTGTTAACTTCAAACACGAAACACAGTGTCAACCCGAGCTGCGACTTCAGGGCTACCCTGTAGATCTGTTAATTCCTACAGGTTTTTGATCAGGTAATTTCTTCCAAGAAAAGTGGTGGTAAATTTAGTCTTGTTGTCCTGAATTTATAATGAATACAACGTTTTTTGTTACTTCATGTCATTAATGTATAGATCTTCTTATTCTTCTTGACTTATTGATAACAGAAGGCAAAGGAAAAAGGGCGAAGAAGTGTGTTTCTCCTAAAGATTCAGGCAAGGAGGATGGTAATTGTTTAATCAATGCTATCGAATTATGGGCCGCGAGAGAATAGATCAGAGGTAACATTTTAGTTGCCTATAATAAAACGCTGTGAAAATTGTCGACGATAAAGATAGTTAGAATAGGTTTCTCCCTTTATCAAAACGAACTCTTGTTGAAAATACGACGCGCAGCGGAGTATTTTCGACGAACTTCGAGGTGATTGGAAATGTGATGAAATTCTCAATCGAAACTAAAACTACAGATAAAACGTAGGTATAAAATCTTAAAATTTTATGCTTATTAAGATCGTATTTCCAAACCACTGTCACGGTTCTGATTTTCTTTGTTTTAACTCGATGAATTGTTAATGAGTTTGAGAAAAAGTTTTCAACAATGAAGCACAGAGACTAGACACTATGTTGACGAGTGGATGAACGATAGTTACCATAAGTTCTTCCATAAAATTAAAATGTAATCGATATATTCAGCCCCTGGGGCGCAAAATACCTTTCCTCCATAGGGTCCTTATCAGGGCCGTACCTTGGATTTTCTGTCTGCGGAGGCAAACTCCGCATACCTTCACGGGGTCTCCCGTATACAGATTCCGGGCCAATAGAGCTATAAATAGCCCAGAAAAGTCAAAAACTATGTTAAAAAGAGAACAATTTAGTTTTCCTGGCGGGGGCAACTGCCCCCTCTGCCCCCGCGCTATGGACGGCCCTGCTTAAACTCTTTGTTGACTAGTTTTAGGTGTCAAGATACGACAACATTCTTTGTTGTCTGGTGGTTAGCGGCTCTAGTCTTTGATGTGTACTAATATCATTTTTTATTACATTCTTTTAGATATTGCTTATTCGGAATTTTCGGAAACGGATGGGGAACTTGATGATTATGATGATGACAGCCCGGTTGTTGAAGGTGATAAGAAATATATCGTCGTGAGAAAACAAAACTATTTAGAAAACTACATGGTGCCATAAATCCTTTTCTTCCCCCTTTTCTAGAAGCACCCTTTGTTATCTGTTACAGTTTTGAAACTGAAGCGTTGCTGAACCGCGTTTGCTGATGAGTTCCGGAACCCAAAGGATGATTAGAGAGGATTTCTTACAGTAAACTGTGCAAGAAGATCTCTAGAATAATCGGGTGTATTACTTCAACTCTGCGAATACTTCACGGATTGAAAACGTAATGCACTGCCATTCTTGGGTGTTAATTAAAAGTTGGGAAGTCTCCAGAGAAAGGTTCCACCATCTTTGGACAGTTATGTCAGTGTTGGGAAGGTCCCCCTAAGTTGGTTTGAACATCACACATTGTAGGTGAAGCCGGAAATGTAGACGAATAATGTAGGAATAAGAGTGAGTTGGTTCACGATTTCCCCCTGAGTACACTCTTATCTTTGTAGAGTAATTCTTAAAATCGAGATTTATTTAAAATTTTTATTTTCAATCAACACAGAACAAGAGAAGATAAGGGGTGACTGCTCTCAGAAACATAAAGATCACGATAAGGAGAATTCAAACACTGCCATTTCAAAGACCAAGAGTAAGTTGGCCACATTTCTTTTCTTAAAAAAAGTAGATTTTAGTTGAAAATAAAACTTAATGTAATCGTCCCTCGTTAAGGAAGTCAAAAGCACTATGAAGATCTGCCAGTGTTGTAAAGTCTCTTTGTCCCTCCTTCCTGTGTCTACTGAGATTCTCTGACGTTTTGTGTATTTATATCTAGTTGTCAAAGGACCTACAAAGACGGCAAAAATTGGTGGGAGAGGTCCAGCTAAGAAGGTTCACGATTTCCCCCTGAGTACACTCTTATCTTTGTAGAGTAATTCTTGAAATCGCGATTTATTTAAAATTTTTATTTTCAATCAACATAGAACAAGAGAAGATAAGGGGTGACTGCTCTCAGAAACATAACGATCACGATAAGGAGAATTCAAACACTGCCAGTTCAAAGACCAAGAGTAAGTTGGCCACAGATTTCCTTTCTTAAAAAAAAGTAGATTTTAGTTAAAAATAAAACTTAATGCAATCGCCTCTCGTAAAGTAAGTCAAAAGCACTATGAAGATCGGCCAGTGTTGTAGTGTTCCTTTGTCCCTCCTTCCTGTGTCTACTGAGATTCTCTGACGTTTTTTGTTTTTATATATAGTTATCAAAGGACCTACAAAGATGGCAAAAATTGGTGGGAAAGGTCCAGCTAAGAAGGATGCTAAAAAAGCAGTCAAGAAGTCAAGTCAAGAAGTAAGTCTGGAGTTGTTACGCATTGTCTATATTTTAAATGTATGCAGAAGTCTAACTGAACAAGGTAGGACTTTCTAATCTAACCAGCTGTCTTTAATAGAACCTAAAGCCAATAAAGCCTACTGCAGTGCTTTTAGTTTCAGGTTTTGGACCTCATTCTTAAGTAAAACGGTTTTGGACACGTTTATTACTTTTATTGCAATTCTAACCTATTACGCCAGAGAGATTATGAAACCCTTTTTACTTATAGTTTGGCATTCATCTATCAAAACACAAGCGATGCGCGTTTATTACATGTACCTAGCACCTCGGTTGTTACCACGTTCGCGTTTATCCATCAGTAATATGCAAGCAGGATATCTATTACACTATAAATGCAGCTGCAAATTTCCTTTCAGAATGGCTTTTTCAGGTAGGACATTCAAAATCTTCATCCTTTTACTCGACACTGGAGTAACTTTTCATAGTGGCGTTGTTTTAGTAACGGTTTTGAGAGACACTCTGCCCGTTTTCTGCGTGCGTACCCAAGTAGGAAATTTTAGGCATTAGGTATCCCTGTAAACTTATTTTGTCTTCCAGCAAAGAAACGGGTTTTCTTCACTTACGTAAGCGTTTTCGATTCGCAGAGTCGATTACCCATACGCAGTGGACAGAAGAAGAAAAAGAAGCTGTTTACAACTATCTCGCTCCCTGGATTAGACGAGGACGTGTTCCTGGCAAACGTGAATGTGAAGATTGTATTGCAAAGGCAAATGGCGCCTTAGATCGCAGGGAATGGACAGCCATAAAATATTATATAAAGAACCAGAATGACAAAAGAAAGAGGGTCCTCACTACAATAAATAACAGTTTGTAGTTTGGTATTGTTATCCTGTAACTTTTCTTGTTACTTCAAAGGGGATTAGCATGGTGAAAGAAATATTAATGTTTTGAAATAAACAGAATATTATTAAGCTTTTTTCTTTATTAAACCCATGTGAGACCCTACAAGGTTTTTTTCCGTTTCTTCTTACACTCTCGCACGGTATGTGAGCGTCCGGGCTTTCCGGGGTTCAGCCTTCCAGCTGAGCATCAGCCAAAATTTGCTCAAAACAACTCGTGCAGATTTATTTGAACGTTTTCGATTACCTGCATGTAGGCATTCGTCACCATTAACCCCGTTGCTAATTTATCAACTGAGCTCGGTAGCTAGCTAGGTTGGTCCCTTTTACTCTAATGTCAACGTTGAAATTATTAAGATAAACGTTTGGCTGTTTTCATTGCGCCATTGTCAAGGTGTACTCACCTCAACAATCATGGCGTCATTTTTTATTGTTTTTGTGACATGTTGTAAAAGATAGACTGGTGACAGGGCGGAAAAACGAAATACGACCTCCCGTTTTAAGGACGCAGATGGAAATATAAGCTCAATATTTTGTTTACAAGCCCTTAAAGGGCTAAAGAACAAAATGACAAATGGGACCAACAGTTGTTGAATGCGAACCTTGAGATATAAGGCCCTGTACTTCGGGAGAGGTGAGATTTTGATCAGCAAAAAAAACTTTTTTTTTTCAAATATCCATGAGTCGGTTTAGTGAAGATGAACAATTTTTTTTCTACGTTTTGACCTATAAGTTAACACAAATGTAACCCTTTCAGTATTGATGTAAAATTCAACGTCAACGTTTTTCCACCCTGTCAGACTGGATTGGATTTGTGCAAAGAGAACTAAATTTGTAAAGTTGGAGTTATGAAACGTGGATCTGTAAAGGCTAGTTTTCATTAGTGTCGGAGTCGTAATTAGAATAGCAAAGACGCTCAGCGTTGTAATCTAGTGAAATCCGCTCAAGACTACTTCTCTATGATCTAGTCAGAGTCTAAGCAAAAGCGAAAGAACTAAACCAATCGCAACGCGTTAAAAGGAGCTTTGTATAGCTGTATTGTAGCACTGGCTTTTACTAAGACGTAAACGTCTAAGTCGTACGCGTAGTCGGAAGAAAATAGAAGCGTTCTGATTCGTTTGCGTCAAGTCAACCACTCTGAAATTGATTTTCACTGAGCCACAAACGCCATTACGACTTCGCTAGTAAAACCCAGTTTGGTAAGCCATAAGGCATTAACTTGTAAACCACGGAGTTAAAAAAACTGGATTTCTAGACATTGATTTTTACAACCAGGACCATGATCCAATTGCAATTTTACGTGCCTCGTATCTTAATCAGAATGTTTTGGTTACTGTTTTTATCGCCCAAATTTGTCAGTAGATTTGTTTTTAAATTTTATTCAATTTTCGTAACGTAGATAAGCAAGATGTATCTAGTGTTGTATCCAACGTTTGATAGAGGTTCAATGACGTATAGCGTGTAGAATGTCGCAGATGTTCTGGAGAATTGCCGCTCGATAGCATCCCTCAGTAATTATAAGTAGGCGTGTTATTTTAGGGTGATACTTTGTCTCCTTAATTTCAGTACATTATTAAAGTTTAACTGATAGGTTAGTGGCATCAGTTTATAATGTATTTGTCAGAAATTTGTTTAGAGGGAATATAAAGTTGTGCTTTGTTAATGTTTGTTGGTTTGTTTTTATCCCCCTGATGTATAACAAAGCAATGTCTGGTCCCTAGGGAGAAATAGTAAGTTTTGTTTTCATTCAAGTCGATGTTTCCCCGACTTCGTCTATGGTCTCTGCAAACAGAGACGACTTAATTTGATTCACAGGGCTTGTCTTTGCTTTCAACTATTGCCATTATTTGAACCCATTAAACGACCCAGCGCTTGCTGCTGACATAACTTAAGCCACGTGGGAAACAAACTTTACTTCACACTTGCAAGAAAATGCTTTGAAATAAAAAAAATTTTTCTAGCTTTCAGGACGCACATTTTGAACCCGAAACAATTTTCCCAGTTCACCGTATTGAAGCAACAATGTTTCTGCAACTAATAAACAATAAAAACCCGATTAAACAATAATTGCGTTCAAGGAATGAGAACGCTTCCTAATAAAGAAAGTTAATTCGGGCAAATATTTGGTCCCCCGAAGAATTAAACAAAGTTCCCTTTCCCTTTTGAACCACTGAGAACATTGATGTGACAAATTGGGCATTGTTATGATGTGAAAAATAAGGGCTTTTGTGTTTTTCAATCTTGATCCCCTCTATTTTATTTCAGTTTGGTGCCAGATTAAGGAAACTGAGAGGATCCCTTAGGAGAGGTCATAAATTCCGCGAAGTTCTTATCAAAGGTGTTCTAGAAGACTTTCTAATTTTTAAGTTATCCAACGAGTACAAGTTGGGTGTATTGACGTGTCCTCAGACGTACTTTCAAAGGCATAGTCCCCACAAATAAGGTGTATTCCTATGTGTACCCATAAGTACTGTCTAGGATGTAGTTCCCACAAGTAGGCAAAGTTCAGTTTTTTGCATGTCCCCACAAGAGTGTCCCCGCAAAAAATATTGGCCTTTTGCTTGTTTCGAACAGATGTATAAAGAGGCCAAAAAGTAAGCAAATAAATGCCAAAGTATCATTTGGATAACTGCTGCGGAAGAGGGTGTCCTCGCAACTAGGGTCTGGAAACATGGTCCTCACAAGTAGGCTGGGGCGTGTATACATACACACACATACATACATACATTCTTTTATTTCCTAATAATTATTTTAACAAATTGGACATGCCCACAGGTAGCTAGCTAATCTAGGTGGGTCATGTCTTAACTAAAAAGAAAAAGGTAAGTATAGAAGTTAACAGAAATCAGGAAATTAACCAGAGAGAGTACATATACAAGTTTACAGAAATCAAAAATCTGGAAGTTAACTAAAAAGAGTAGGTATAGAAACAAAAATTCAACAATATTACAATTAAGACTATACGTTATTCTGAAAATACATAAAAACCTTAAGAAAATTTGACCTTTTGAATAATGTTTCGTATGTCAAGATAGGAGTCTTCAGAAGACAGAATATTGAAAAGTACTCTTTTAATTTTTCTTTTAAAGTCATGTTTAGAAAGATTCCTTAATGTAAGAGGCATCTCGTTCCAAATTTTTGTTCCAATTCTAGAAAACGAGTTCAGTTGAATAGAGAGCCTAGAGCTTTGTGTGTAAAAGTTGTGCGAAGCAGAGGATTGGGTATTATAGGGGTGAATATTAGATATGTCTTGAAACGGGTCTCGAATATTTCTAGGTGCATTTCTGTGTCTAATATCAAACATCAGGTTAGCTGTAAGTTCATAATAAGAAAATTGTAGCGGTAAAATACCGGCATCGGAAAATAGAGGAATTGCATGCTGATTGCGGTCAGAAAAATAAATAAAACGTAGATCTCGTTTTTGCAGCTTGAGAAGCTTATCAAGACATGATTTACACGCCTGGCCCCAAACGATCAGTCCATAGGTCAAATAAGGCGCAACAAGAGATCTATAGATATTTATAAGAGTGTGTTTTGGAACAAAATGCCGTAGTTTAGATATTAGACCTATGGTTCGACTAATTTTAATTGTTATATGATCAATATGATGTTTCCAAGTTAAATGACTATCGATTAGTATCCCAAGATATTTTATAAATTCCTTACATTCTAACGCTACATTTTTATTCTGCTCGTTATCAAAGATCATAATTTTGGGTCGACAGGTAAATTTTCTTTGAGCAGGAGAAAATATAACGAAGTTTGATTTTTTTATATTCAGGGTCAATTTATTTGCCGTTAACCAGTCATACAATTTGCAGAGCTCCTGGTTTACAATTAACTCCAATGACCTAAGATTTTTGTCAGCATATAGGATATTCGTGTCGTCAGCAAACAAAAAAAACTTAAGCTTTTCAGAGCATTCGAAATAAAGTGTATGCTATCTGCTGCTGATCTAAAGGACTGTGAGCACACCATGACCAGAGCCTTAGACCGCGTTTTTTTTCCCGGGCTTTATGTATCAGGCCATCAGGGTTGTTTTAAGCTACATATTTTGCTTTAATTTGAGAGAATGATGTGAGATAATGGACGACCAGAACGGTGGCGGTGGCGGGTGGGGTTTTCTGCTTAACTATCCACCCTCATTTGAGTCTCATTTTGGTGACGAAGTATAGTGACTTTATTTATCCTTTGTAAAAACGCCGTCTACCAGTTAGAGGTAAGTGATCAAACTAAAGGCAAAGAACATAAGAGAACTAGCAGTATCTAATTGTGTAGTATGACGCAGGTTAAAAAGTATAACTTTCTTAAATTGAAAACTTGAAATCTGAAAACGAGAGTAACTTTCTGCGCCACAAAAAGTGACTTTCGTACGACGTAGTATCTTTAAAGTCAAGGAAAGAGCCTGTCCAAATGTCTTAAATTACATGTACTTCTGGTAACAGGTAACTTAGTCATAACAATTCTTCATATTTCAGCCCCTTGTGTTCGAACTCCGAATCAAACAGTAAACATCCATAGAGCTTCAATCATCTGACTCAGGTTTATTCGCCCGTTAACCACTACTTTTCCAGACGAAACAAGCACAACGACGTACACTTCACAAATTGATCTTCGAGCACATGCTTTTCTTTCCCTCGCAAGAGGGGGGTACAACAATTCATGCAATGTCTACGTCACATCCGGTCTCGAATGCGATCACACAATCACATCCGCTTTCCTACTCTTAACAGTTCACAGTTCAGAAATAATGGCACAAAAATCTCTCTAAAACAAAACAGTTTAATTAAAATGTTCAGCTTTCGACACCTTGTGGGCCATTTGCTTGTGCCGGCAGAGCTCTCTAGTCACACGCATTGAACGCGAGACTCACGCAAACGAAATCAACATTACACTCTCAAGCTGAAAACTACTAGCTCTCACGGTTCCTTGCTGTTTTACTTAAGTACCTACATAATAAACTATCTTTTTGCGCATTTCTCTGATCAGTGGGTAAAGTACTTCCAACAACTCGTCGGTGCAGATGCGGATCTGGTTGATGTGCCACAACGGGTTGGAGACGGCTTCGAAGAGGGAGGCAGGTGTGGAGATGGCAACGGTGATGGATTTGTTGAGGTTTTCCCCGAACTTGCCCCAGAACGAGTTGAGCATGAGTTTGGCTGTTGCCTTTCAGCCGGGGTTCTTGGTGATGAGGGCAGGGTCCAGCGAGATACCCTCGTGCTCCTCGTAGTTGGCTACGTACTCCTGCTGTTGTTGCGGAGTGGTGACGCCACGAGGATATCCCGCCGATTCCTGCTTGGCCTTCAACCACGTGTTGACGTAGTTGGCGAACAGTCCGGTCTTGCGCCTTTCTGAGGGAAAATGCCACACTTCGTGGATGCAAGTGACCACGTACTCCATCTCTACGGCCTTGACGATCTCGGGCGTACACCACGTGCCTGTGAGCATACGTTCTTCGTCCGTGTGAGAGCAAACGCAAGAACGGTCCGCGAACGGTTTGGGCATTTCCGTGGTCACGCAGGAACGGCAGAGAGGAAAGACCAGTTTTCCACCGCAACGGTACGACAGTACAGAATGGAAGAGCTCGTACGGTGGAAGGAGGGTTACTTTTGCCATGCCGAAGTAATGGTGGATGTTCTGGTCCTCGGGGTGAGTGGTGATGGTGGGATGACCCACAGGATACTCGGCGTACTTGTTGACCCAAGGGTAGAGCAACGTGACGTCCACGTACTTGATGCGTTCCCCTTGGGTCTTGTTCACGCACGAGTGAAGGGTGACGGCATTGGTTCGGCCGCCGAAGAACGCGTCCCGTGGTCGGAGCGGGTCTTCGTTTCGGATGGTGAAGAGGAAATCACTAAGGCCGTGTCCGTCTTCACCTTCTTGTCCCACTCGCATTCCCAGATGATCACGAGGTTGTACCCTGCGCTGGAAATATTGTCTTCTTTGGCCTTGGTGTCCTCGCGGAGTTCGCCAAAGGTACGATCGCTCACGTTGTTCTGTTGATGTCGTTGCGGAAAACAAGTGAGACAACCGTGCCATAGACATCCGTGAAATTCGTAGACCGTGTTGGTGACGGGATCGAAGCCGTCGACCAGATACGAACGGGCCGAGGTGAACACGCGTTCTTCACCGCCGTTGCGGGCGTGTCGTATGCGATCCCCTTGTTGTTCGCAGGACGGAGAAGCATTCGCTCTCAATCTGTGTTCGTGCCAGGTCAACCATTTTAGAGCCTTGATGGATTGGTTGGGGGTCGCACCGTGCCAACCGCGAGGAGGTTCTACCGCGATGGCGTTTTGGGGAAGCTGTTTCTTTTTCCAGTAGCGATTGCATGCGGAGGCGATGGTGATGCACTTCTCCATCGGTTTAAAATCTGCCTTTTCCTCGAACTCTCGCTGGAACTTTTGGCAGCCTGCCTTCAAGAGTTTTACGTCCGAGATGCAGTACGCTTCCATCCCAGTTTTGAGAACGAAGTGGTAGTCGCGGTCGACCTTGTCGGCGTACCACGTCTCGAAGTCAGCTTTGACTTTGGCAGACATGCCTTCAGGGTCGTAGGTTTCGGCTGGAGGCATCGGTCCCTCGTATTCCTGATGGTCTGCGGTGCTGAAGAGATGTGGGAAGAAGCCCTTGCACTGTTCGGTGATGCCGAAGGTGTCTGGAAAGGCGGAGAACGGGAATGGCAGAAAGCAGATAGAGGCCTTGAATGTGATGTCGCCCGTGGAGAGGGAGAAGACTTTGGTCCCGATGCTGATCTGTTTATCCACGGTACGATGGGTGTCGTACAGGTACTTCAGAACGAACATGCCGTCGTACCCTTTGAAATTGTGGAAGACGCAGATGACCTTACGGTCGTCCCCGTAGTCGTCGAACGTCAAACCGTCCAGGTACTCCATGAAGTTCGCGGTGCATGACGGACCGTAGAAGGATTGGGTGTCGTCCTCGTCTTCGGGCTCTGCACACACGAGGATGGGTGTCTGAACACCGTCGGTGTCGGTGACGGCTTCGTAGTCGGCGTACACGAAGAGGGGTTTCGGTTTTTCCACCCACGCCTGACCATCCTCGTCCATCTTCACGATGCCGCGTGCACCCACTTCGGCCAGAGGCACCTTCTTCAATTTAGGCTCGTCTTTTTCGGGGTCGATGGGTTGGATGTAGCATTTGTGGGAGGTCAGCTCCACCTCTTTTTCGCAGAAAGGGCACTTGTCCCACCCGCACTTGTGTTTGCGCCACGATCGTCCACGTTTCTTTTCTTTGGAGGCAGCATCGTAGGTCTTGCAACAGCAAAGACACTTTTTCTTGGTTGCGCACAAGGAACGGCTCTTCTCTGTTTCTTTAAAGTGTGACGTGAAACAGGTCAGGCCAAAGAAAAGACGATGGCAGAGGTTGCAGGAAAGAGAGGGTTTAGGGAACGCACCGGGTGGAAGAGCAGCTTTGGCCGAGGTGAAGTCCGGGCAATTGCTCTTCTCGCAAGACCGACACCGTTTACCTTTGCAGGGATGATGGTCGATGTCTTCCACGTTGTAGCCTCGATCGCAGTCGTGGCAGTAATACGAGCGCGAGAGAAAACCGCCGTACGAGTTGCACCCGTGGTAGTGCGCGTCGACCTTGATGAGTAGGATCTGTTTGGGGGCAGACGTTCCCGCGTAGACGATACAGTGTGGTTTGTCCACGGACATGACTTTGATTTGATAGTCCGGAAGAACCGCTTGAAACTGTTTGAGTTCGGCAATACCGCAAGGGCCTTCGGGTACACCGGCCAACCGGTGTAAGTCCTTGGCCAAACGTGTCTGTGCGGGACGACCTTGTCTCAGGTTCTTGTAGTTCGAACCACTAGACCCCTCGTCTGCGTAGGGACGCATGGTGACGATGGCCCTTGCACACCACAACTCGTCTTCGTTTTTGATGACGACGACAGACTTTTTGCGCGCCAACAATTTTTCCACTGCCTCGCGTCCGGGTCGCTGTTTCTTCCCATTACCACTCCCACTACCAGGGGTACGAATGAAGGTGGTCTCCATGGTGAAACAATCATCGGCTTCAAACTGTTGGTTCGAGTTGAGTTTGGCCGCGAGGGAGTGGAGATACATGTCCAATCGATCACTGCCATCCTCGAACTCCTCGACGGTGAAGGATGTGGACTGCAACGCGTGTCTGAAAGCGTTCGACTGCAGCGTGAAGTGCAGAGTGGAATGGGGCTGCAAGGTGGAGTTCGAGTCGATCTGCTGACGAATGGTCCTTCGTAGGGCTTCGGTCACTTCACGGCCCAAGTCATCGCGAGGCGTCGGGTCCCTGTTTTGGCGAGAAAGAAGAAGATCTTTTTCTTTTTGTGTCGTTCCTAAAGGAACGGGCCGAATCCAAAGGAGGGTCGTTCCTAAAGGAATGGGCCGAAGTCGTCCTACCTTTTGGCGGGATGGACTCAATGATCTTGAACGTGGTCTGGAAGACATCGTGAGATCTAAGTTTTTTTTAATTATGCGCCTTTCGTTCGCGCCTCTTATACCTTTTGGTCGGATCGAAAGGCACCAAACCAATCACAGACCAGTCTGAAAAACAATGAGGATCGAAAGGCACCAATCGGTGCTTGTGAAACACGCTAGCCCCAACAACACTCAGCTGGTTTCCATGGAGGGCGTGTTTGTACAGACATAAAAAGAGACTAAAACTAATAATATAAGATTAATAATATCGTAGATCATAAAAATTCAACTACTATAAACTAAGTATATATTATATACTAAGTACATTATTAATTACAAATATTCAACTATAACACTAAACTAAGTTCATATTATAAACTAAGTACAAAAAGTAGAAAATCAACACATGTGGCATGACATGACCCAATTACGTTTAGATACATTTGTTAAATGAATGTATCGATTCCGCTAGTTTTGCTTCATTTGGGAGTTGTTTCCAAAGCATTGCGCCGCTAACAGACGACCGAGTGGAAAATGGGGTGCCCCAGTACAAGACCCTGCAAGAAGCCCTCCACAAGGAGGGGGTATGAGGGGGTGGGGGGCATCCCCCTAACAGACGACCCAGTGGAAAATGGGTACGAGCGTCACGCACACCAAAAAGGTACGACTTGAAACTTTACGAGTCACTCGAGTCATCACGATGCCGTACAAAGATTTAGTTAAAAAGCGAGAGCAAGTTAGGAGGTGGCGTGGGGGATAGATAATACCGTAAGGGAATGGGAAAGGGACAGAGAAGTTCAACGGGTCGTGAATGATGTGAATAAAGACTTCGAACTCGTAAATAGGGAATACCAAGACACGAATCGTTTTCACGAAATGCTGGCCGGGGAAGAGTTTCGACATCTTCGCCAAGCCCAACAACAATTTTTAATCACCAACGAACTGTTTGAATATATTTCCCAAAACATAGATGAATAAAACAAACGGTTGTGTGTTATTTATAAGTGTGTGTCTTCATCCATAACCAAAACGCTTGACATTCTACCATGCTATAATGTGCCCTAGTACAATTGAAATGAAAACCGCATTCGGGTAAGGGTTCTACGATCGTTTCTAAAACTCGTTCGAATTTCGGACAACCGTAGTCTTCTAAATTTAAACTAGGAATGTTCAGTTCGTTTAACAAGTCTCTTTCTACGTGACCACCCTTGTAAGCCACCACGTAAGCACACCTTAGCGTCTGTAAGGATGAGGACGCTTGTTAGACGCTTTGCTAAACCCCTTCGGTAACTCGTCCGCCCACTGGAAGAAATCGCACTTGAAGGAATTACGACACTTGAAGTATAGTCTCTCCCTGCCCGCCTTGGTGAACGGGTAGAACGTCTCGTTTCACCGAAGCATCGGCATGGCACCCGCCAAAGTGAACTCGGCCAACCAAGAAGCCGTGTGGAACGTGTTGTACGCAAAGAGCTCGAAAGGGAAGAAACGTCGCGGCGGCGGCGAATTCAAAGCGGGCGACAAGATACGTCTCAACATGAAATTTCGTCGTTTTCAGAAAGGTTACTTGCCCGGATGGACGGAGGAAGTGTTCGTGGTGCGCCGAGTGAAGCCGGGACCTCCTCTGACCACTTACAAGTGACGACGAGGGACGAATACGACGGCACTCCTCTGAAAGGCACGTTTTACAAGCAGGATTTGCAAAAAGTGTCCGTGGGAGACGACGACCTGTTCAGGGTGGAAAAGATTCTGAAACGTAAAGGTACAAAAGTCCTGGTGCGTTGGAAAGGATGGCCAATCAAATACGATAGCTGGATCGACAAGAAAGCCCTGGTGACACCATGAAAGACTTTTACGTCAAGTTGACGAGCGGTTCGAATCGGTTCGAATTTCCGGACAAGCGAGCAAACCGTTTTAAGAACAGACTACCGTACCTGATGCAGTTCAAGGAACCCGGTTGGAAAGTGGACATGACGGACATTCACGTGCCCAAAGCACCCTGTCGACTGGACATGAAAGATCCCTTCTTGTTCCGTTTCGAGTGGCACTTGAAGTACGGCGACGGAACTTACGCCGGTGTCGACGCCACGACGCTGGAGATCACGCGTGACGATCTGGAACGGCTGCACCCCAACATCGCCAGCGGTACCCAACTTCTGCAAGCCGTGAGACGTCTCTACTACAAGACGTTGCAAGACATCGACGTGGCGGACGCCGACCTGGAACGAGACGGGGGGAGAGTGAAACTTTACACCCAACTCGTGTCCGACCGAGACGAATTCGTCTTGGACAACCGGGAGACGTTCACGGGGGACGCCGATCGTTACCCGGCCGTGTTCGTGGGATTTCAATTGGCCCGAGACATGGGATGGATCGAGGTGACGGGTCCGCCCGATGCTCCCGTCCACGTCCTGGGCGACAATTTACGCAGAGACTTTCCCGACGACACCGTGCCCGGTGCCACCGACATCGACGAATTTTACAAAGTGGACGACGACGCCCTCCAGTTGAGCTGTTTCTGCAATTGGGTGTTTTCGTACCTGGACGAAAGTTACGAAAGAGCCTTCCGGTCCGATCGACGCCAACTGTTCGTGCCCTCCAGCGTGGTGGTAGGTAGGTAGGTATACTTTATTTAATTAAAAGAAACACGCTAGCCCCAACAACACTCAGCTGGTTTCCATGGAGGGCGTGTTTGTACAGACATAAAAAGAGACTAAAACTAATAATATAAGATTAATAATATCGTAGATCATAAAAATTCAACTACGTGGGCGTACGCATGACGAATCTCTTGGGGGACATTCCGTACTCCTTGGAACGACGCGGCTACGAGATGCAACACGTTCGATATATACCCGTACGCGGAGAACTCTTGGACATTATCGAGATCGTCGTGAAGGAAGAGGAAGACGACAGCGACGTTCACTTCGAAACCGGGAACACCGTGGTGACGTTACATTTCAAATATGCCTGGTGAAGAGTTTTACCTCACGTTACCCAGCGACAGCAGTCGACTACCCAATCCCATCCGTTTGGAAGGACAAGGTTGGAAAGTGGGATTGAGCAGCATTTCCTTACCCGTTGTCAAAGTGACCATTCCGGCCGTGACCGATGATCCCGAGACCATCCTCTTCGTGTACATGCCGGCACGACCTATGGCACGCGATTAAGCCACGGGACCAGCAGAACAAATGTAAACGACTTGAACAACGTGTTTTCCACCTTTATAGCCTACAGTGGCCCCTTGTTAGGCAGCAAGTACCTCGAAGTACGAGACGGCAAGCGTGCCTACATCACATTCAAGTGGGAAGGAGAGGAACTCGTCTTGGACAACAAAGAGACGACTCGCAGAGCAAGTCCTCCAGTTACATTCTGGATCAACAGAAACCTGGCCATGAAGATGGGATGGCTGGCAGACACGCCGCTCGGACTGGGTTTGGGACCTAATCTCCTCATGGAATTTGAGTCAGACACGATTCCCACCATCAACAAAGACAATGCCGACGTGACAAGTTTGGCGGGAAATCCTAAATTGTGGGAGAGTAGTGGACAGTTTCTCAAATTGAGCTTGTACTGCAACTGGCGATTCATCAACTTCAACAAATCGTTTCGACACGTGTTGGGGACCACGACGACACGATCTCTGTTCGTGTACTCGGACGTGGCACAGAGTTCGGTGGTGGGTGATCAAGTCACCGATCTGTTGCGAGAAGTCAACTACGTGAGAAAAGGACAAGGCAGCGCTTACTTCGAACCACGATACAATATATTCCGGTGCGCAAGGACACCTTGGACATTATCGAAACGCAAGTGGCCGAGACGAACGGACCCTTGACGACATTCGGTGTTGATGGCAGGACCATCTTGACGTTGCATTTCAAGCGAGAATGAGAGGAGGTAGTTTGACGCGCTACGTACCCGACCAAGACGACAGCGGTTTCATCAAAGACATAATTTCCTCCACCGCCCGAGAAGTTTGGCGAGGCGAGGTTTAAAAAGGGGGCCGTTGGGTCTACCCGTCAACATTTCCTCTGCCGGAGCCGAGAGAGGAGCGAAACGCACGGTGAAACGTACGATAGAAAGAGAAGCCATCAAGAGACTCAAGAGAGGCCTCAACGATCTGTTTGGTTCGTGATGAATCCCATCTATTCCAGACGCGCGAAACGGATAAAGAAAATAAGTCAACGAGTGGGACGCTTTGGTCCGGCTCCGCCGCCGCTCGATTACCTTGGACCGACTTGGTGAAACAACTACAGCGACAGTATCCTATAAAAAGCGAGGTCAACGCGGAGATACGTTCATTCCCAGACGTCGACGCAAATGATGACAGATCTCGTGCCTTTGACCGGATCGGCGGGCGTGTCCAATCCGAAATTGGATCTGTTCCGCGTCCCACCCACCGATGTCAGCATCTCCAGTTTCCGTATGGTGCCCATCCAGACCTTTACCACGGGGATCAACCCCGTGGACTTTCAGGTGGATCCGCAAGAAGATTACATCGATTTGAGTCGCAGTTACTTCGAAGTGGAGTTGAGGTTGAAGAAAGCAGCGGACGGTACCAATTACGCAGCGGGAAACAACGTGTTTCCCGTCAACAACTTGGCACACACCTTGTTCAAACAGATCAACGTCAAACTCAACGGACCCTTGATCAGCCCTCAGACCGACACGTACCATTACAAGGCCTACCTCAAAACATTGCTGAACCACGACAGAGACGACGGCGACACCATCTTGAAACCTCAAGGCTGGTACAACGGCATCGACTGTCCCAACACGTTGACGGCCAACAACCTGGACGATGCCGCGCCTCACGCCGACTTCGAAGCTCTGTCGGTCACTCAACAAGAAACCGTGAAAGCCCTGAAAGCCGAAAGAGCCAAGTACGTGGGAGGTGCCGTGCATGTGTTACGCTTCACACCCCACATCGAAGTGTTTCACATGGACAAAGTCTTGGTGCCAGGCGTGCAACTCCAGATCCAGATGTACTTCAACAGCCCAGATCTGTTCACCGTGGGTGCCGCAGGGCAAGCTGCGGCTCGACTCACCAGCCAAGACGTCAAAGTCAGACTGTACCTCTGTCAACTGAGACTCAATCCCTCCGTGTACTTGGAATTGGAAAACAGACAGAGAACGACCAGGAAACCCGTCAGCTACACCACCGTGAGAGGCGAAATCAGGACCTACAACTTGCAAGGCAACCAACAACGCTTCGAGATCAACAACCTGTTCCAAGGCAGAATACTGAACCGCTTGGTGGTGGGTACGGTGTTGACGACGGCTTTCACCGGCACGTTGGCCACCAACCCCTTCAATTTCCAGAAATTCGGTTTGCACACCATTCGCCAATTGGTGAGAGGAGAAGAGTACCCTTACGAGACGTTGGAACTGGTGCACGACGACGACAGCAAGGATCTGAGAGGATACTTCAGGTTCCTGCAAGCCACGGGGTGTCTGTGCCGAAAGAAAGGAAACATGGTGAGGAGCGAGGAATGAGGACAAGGCAGGAACAGCACGCTGTTCGTATTTGACAACGCGGCCAACGGATGCTTGGACAGTCCCGTGTTGAATCCCAAACAGAGCGCAGAGGTGCAGCTGGTCCTGAATTTCGGTGCCAATCCAGGAGTCAACATCACCGTCGTGGTGTACGGCGAATTCGAAAACCTGTTAGAAGTCGACGCCAACAAAGCCGTCCTGTACAACGTGTACGAACGCTGATGGAACGTGTGGCCCTGAACAACGTGCAGTTGGACCATTTGGCAGAAGCAGACCCCGTGTTGAAACCGCATTTCCACGGGACCGTGGCGTGCGACGAATTACCGCCGACCCCTCGCAAAGACGTGCCTAGGGGTTACATCGTCAACACGGATCCGTCCGACTTACCGGGTCGCCATTGGATCTCCCTGTGGACCGAAGGCAACGTGTGCGAGGCGATGGACAGTTACGCGTTACCTTTGGAGGCGTACCAGACCGAGGGACGGTGCAAGCGTGGTTAAAGAAACATTGGAAGTACGTGATCCGCAACGGACAGAGTTTACAGTCGCTGTTCAGCAAGAGTTTCGGCGATTACGCCCTGTTGTATTTGAGTTCGAAAGCCAGAAACGAAAGCATGCAATGCTTCGTAAATCGATTCTCGAAACACGATTACGCGGCAAACGACCACAAAGTAGGACAGATGTTACGAGAAGAAATAGTAAGAGCCTTAGGATGGCAAGACGTCTGTAAACGACCTCACTTTCAGAACACTGTGCGATCGCACGGCGGTGTAAATCACTTGTTTTGCAAATGTTAATAAAGACGTGTGAAAACGATACCTATAGTCACTCTGTACCCATGGATCGAGGAGAAACGTTCACCTTCAACTGTCCGTGCAGCATCTTGATCGTGGGACCGTCGGGCTGCGGTAAGACGGTCTTCACTTCCAAACACTTGACGGAAAACGCCGACTTGTTCGGGTCGTCTCCCAAGGTCGTACGATACTGTTACGGCGCGTGGCAGGACAAATTCGAGGACATGCAGCGAAGAGGCATCAAATTGCACGAAGGCATTCCAGACACCAACGATTTGAAAAAGTGGTTTCCGAAAGGAGGCGTACTGGTGATGGACGATTTGATGGACGAAGGAGGCAGCGACAAACGTGTGCTCAATCTATTCACCAAACACTCTCATCATCAAAACATCACAGTGTTGTACTTGTGTCAAGACATGTTCCCGCCCGGCAAGTACGCCAAGAGCATTTCCAGAAACGCGCATTACGTAGTCGCGTTCAAGAACCCTCGCGACCAATTGGGATTTCGAAACTTGGTGCTTCAAGCATTTCCGAATAAGTGGAAAGACGTGCACGATAGGTACAGACGAGTAACAGACAAGCCTTTCGGTTACATGGTCTTGGACTTGCATCCTGCCAGCAGCGACGATCGACGACTCCTCAGCAACTTGTTAAAAGACGAAGGATACGTGCGATGTTGTCAGTTCGAAGACGATGATGACTTATAACGACCGGCCGAAAGCAGCAGCGTACGACTATCGTTCTTTCTTCTTGAAGAAAAAGACACCACCATCCGTGGTTCGTATCGGGAGGCGTCGTAGAGGTGTGTTCGTCGGTTGTTTAAGCAACGCCAAACGAAGAGATTGGACGTACTTTCATCACGTGCCTGTCCGCGACCTAGACTATCTGTGATGCAGCTACGCGACATGTCGTGGTGCAGGTTCGTGCACCGATGCAGGCGACACTTGAGACAGATGAAGCCCGACGACATGGATCGCGACGCCATGACGCGAGTGGTGACGACGTGTAAGACGTGGGAGGACGTGGACGATCTGGTACGAGCATATAACGAGACTTACCTCAGAGAATTGATTCAATCGTTACGCGATGACTGAGGAAGCGTTACCTTCGGTGGGAGTGGGCAGATCTCCCGACGTACCGTCGATGGGGAACCTCATTCACATGGCGTTAACCATGTCGCCTTTGAGTCCTCATCCCATCGACACCCTCGATTTGGATAGCCTGGATCCGTCTGCAGTGGATCTTCAACAGTTGCAGGCCATGGACACAATACAAGACCAAGACATCATGGCTGCCTTGAGTCCCGCACACGTGGACCAGATGATGCCAAACGCCTACGGCACGCCTGGCGTAGGTTCTCCACCCACACCCGTTTTCTCGACTCCTTCTCCGGCAGGCGTAGGTACACCCGCGAGACCCAAGGTCCCGCACAAGAGCCCTCGTAGGCGTCTTCCCCCGAGTAGCAGCAGCAGCAGCAGCAGCAGTAGTAGCAGCGACAGCCCTCGAAGACCGACGAGAATGAATCAAGACGAATTGCATCGACAATTGCAACTGTTGTTAAACGATCAAAGTCAATCGGCAGCTGGACGACGCATCGCCGGCATCACGACCACCAACACCATCACCTCGACCTACAAAGACAGAGGCAGACCGAGCGTGCGATGCAGTTCTACGCGAGTGAGCGATTGAGATGGAACGACAGGTGTCTCTCTTGAACGGGACCCATGCCAAGTGCCCCTTGGACCGCAAAGTATTGTACAAGTTGGACGGACTCTGCGTTTTACCATCGTCAATGGTGGTGTCATCGTCAGATGTTTTACCATTTCAAACGGCGTCACGGTTGTTTGAACGCGTTGGCTCTAATCGTAGTGGCGGCAGGGATCGTCGTGGGTTCCGTGTTGGAAAACAGTATCCTGATCGCTTGTTTGTCGGCGGCAGGTACCGTGGTCAAGGGATGGAACGATTTCAAAAAGTTTTCGTTCAAAGTCGACATGTGTCGTTTTGCCTACACCACCTACGACAAGACGTTAATCGAGTTGAGAACCTACGCACGAGGTCTTCCCATGGACGAGTTGGACGGATTCTTGATCAAGATGCAAACCTTGGACGACACCATCACCGATTTCACCCCGCCCGTGTCCGACAAGTGCATGCGTGACTACGAAAAAACATTTCGTTACGATCACGTGGATAAAGGCGAGAGCACGACGGTGTGAGAATCAGTTTCAGTAATGAAGGGGAGACGAACAGGTCGTGGTAGAACAACGCGAAAGAGACAAAAAAGGAGGACTCTTTCCCCTGGCGGCACTCATTCCAGCTTTGGTTGCCGGAGGAAAGGCCATAGCAGCGGGTGCTCTGTCCGGAGCTGCAGGGTACGGTGCGAAAAAAGGATTGGAAGCGTTAGAAAGAAGGAAAAGAAAACAAAAAGCCCCCTCGCGGTCACAATTGAGTTCTGCAGCCAAGAAACAGGCAAAAGTCATCTCGCGCTTCGTGCAAGGCATCCGGTGAGATGAGACAGAGGACTAAGGCGAGAAAGACACGACGCAGAAGACGACAACGAGGCGGTGCATTGCTCAGTATACTGAAGAACGCTGCGACGATCGGGTAGAAAGTCGGAAAGGACAAGAGGTATAACAGAATGGGTGCCAAGGGTGTCACGGGTAGTTACAAAAGACGCTCTGCTCAGTGGGAAGTATGTACGACAAGACATGTTGATGAATACCAATGCCGATCAGATCAACGCCGTAAGCGAAATGGTCTTGAATCTGCTCAAGAGAAACATGCCGGTGAGCGAACAGGCGATACAGAAGTTACGACCTCATAAAACCAAACTACGCTAACTGGCCAAACGCAAACACTCGGTCAAACGACGACGCGAACAACTGTTGACGCAACAAGGCAGCGGGTTTTGGAACGGTGTACGCAACGTCTTCAAAGCATGTCACTGCAAGAGCGGTTAAAAGGGTGGAAGCAACGCGTGGCCTACCTATTGTCGGAAACAAGAGAGCTACGAGAATGTTTGGAACGTGTGGAAGAAAACAGAGACAAATGGTATAAAGCCTACCACGATCTACGCCAAGAACATAGCTCCTGGAAGTACGCGGACGAACGTTTGTGTCCCGACTGTAGAGTCCGCGATGGAAAAACGTGCGAGTTGTGCCAGGAGTGTGCCGACCGCGTAAGAGGACCTTAAAGCTAACTCCACCGCGATCCCTTTTTCAGTACCAACGATGATGACGCGAGAAGTACTCATGATCCCGTCCTCGGAGTTCGACCGATTGACGAATCACTACAAGGGCAAGTTGACACAGAGCGCACTATTGAACAAGGCGGCTCGACTGTCGGCCGAGAAACAATTGTTGGAGAAACACTTACCTCCGGGTCTAGCAGTGAAGAAAACAAAACCGATTGCCAAGGAAGTGGGTACACTCGGCCGACGCATCCGACAAGGACCCGTGACCGTTCGCGGTGTACCCGATGATGAGGAAGACGACGACGTACTCTTAAACGCCCCTTTGGAAAACATGCTAAAACAAATAGTCAAAGCCAACAAGGCGACGGCTGCAGCAACAGCAGCAGCAACACCCGCCGTAGTGGTTAAAAGGAATCCTCGACGCAATCCAAATCAGTTCCACGCAAGAAAACGATCAAACGACAACCTGCCACACCGTCCACCTCCCACGCAGAACAAGAACCAAAATCGACTTTCAAAGAAAAACTGACAGGTCTGTTCAAGAGGAAGAGAAAAACAGAAGCCGAGCTATTGAAACCGGCACCCGAGTGGGAAGATTGGCACAAAGGCAAGAAACTGAGACGTCCTTTGGAGCCCGAGTATGACGAAACCGACGAAGAAGAGTCGGACGAGGAAGAGGAAGACGACGACTAGTGGATGGGGATTCGACATCCAGAAATTACTGGCAAAAACGGAAATGGAATTTCATTGGCCCGGATATCAGTTCATGGGACCTGGCACTCATTTGAAAAAGAGACTAAAACGCGGCGACAAGGGCATCAGTCGTCTGGATCGGATTGCAAGAAACCACGACATCGATTATTCTCGTGCCAAGAACCTACAAGACAAGTGGGCAGCGGACGCTAAGATGATAAGTGCGATAAACAAGTTACCCGGCAAGAAAACCATGACAGAACGCATCGTAAGACGTATCATGCAAGCCAAGAAAAAACTCAAGTTGTAATAACGCAATAAAGTCTTCTATTGTAAACCGTGTCGCTATTACAAACAATATTTAATTTTCAAAATGTAGTTGTACAAATGTTCAAAAGCAAAGGTTGTAGTTGGAAAAAATTAAAATGTTCATTAACAGTCTTTCAACAGTTCTTCAGCCTCTTTGATTTTCAACTCGGATGCTTCCTGGAGGGTGTGGTTACCCACGATGCTCCTCCTCCTCCTGCAAGATGGGCATTGCATTTTTTCAGCAAAAAACTCAGTTCTTTTCTCATCTTTTCCTCGTATTCCGCCAATTGGGCCTGCTTTCCCCACTCCAGAAGGGCGAAGTAATTGAACTGGATTCTGTCGTGCATCTCGGGCAGCGAACTTTGACTCAACGTGATTATTTCGTTCAGGGTTCTGGGTAGCGGCATCTTCACAGCGACACGATCGACAACAAAAGACTTTGGAGGCCGATCGGGAGTCGTTCCTTTTTTATAGGGTACTTCACTCGTACCCATTTTCCACTCGGTCGTCTGTTATGGGGGTACCCTCATACCCCCTCCTTGTGGAGTGCTTCTTGCAGGGTGTTGTACTGGGGTACCCCATTTTCCACTCGGTCGTCTGTTATGGGGGATGCCCCCCCACCCCCCTATTTCCGTTTTTTTTTAAAGCACCGATTGGTGCATTTCGATCCCACCAAAAGGTATAAGAGGCGCGAACGAAGGGCGCGTAATTCAAACTTTCCAGTTCATCATGGACAAACACAGACCACGTTCAAAAAGAAAACGATCTTCTTCTCCTTTATTCTCTGAACAAGGCGAATGGGCTCACGATCCAAACCGCGTTATCTTAGACGAAAACAACCGCAAGTGCACCTCGCCAACGCGTTACTACCACGAACGCGATCATCCCTACCCTCACAACGCGGAAGCCAAACTCTGTCAACCCTACCAAGGTAAAGGGTGCCCATCTTGCGAGAGGTCCGAGTGCCCGGACTTCGACTCGACCAAATCTCCTACTCCATCTGGCACGTTCCTTCAACCCTCTCTTCCCTGCAATTCTCATTTCCACGGGACCAAAACACTCCGTGCCTTGTGTGATGTAAAGAAAAAGTGTAAAAAATGCGGCAAGACCCTAGAGGCTGAGAACAAAGAAAAGAAACCTGGACGCCCGCGGTTCAGTCACAAGTGCGAGTGGGTTAAATGTCCGCAATGCGAAAAACAGGTGGAACCGACCTCACACTCGTGTGTCAAAGAAATCGTAACCGAAAAGACGGAGGCGAACAAAAAAATGTGGAGGCGCATTTGGCAGAAGCACTAAGGGATTTTGTAAATATCGTTGCGTTCCGGCTACAACGAGTCGGGGTGGCACCCCGATGATACCCTTTTCCGCTCCTTAAGAGTGGGCGACCGGAAAGCCATGACGTCATCCCATTATCGATTTTTATCGATTAGGGTTAGCCCTGGAAATCCGTGAGACAGGTCCAGGTCCTCCGTCGGGGTCTGGGGCGCAGTTTTCCACTCATGGGCACCGCCATCTTGGAACTACGACCGCTACTACAAAAGTGCATTGGGGGTAATGTCGTGTCTTTTTCCCGCGAAGTTTAATTATGATAATTTATTTGGTTTTTTTTTGCATCACGTGATTAGAGTTTTGTCAGATGTTTATGACTTGATGAAGAGCTTGCACGAATTTTAAACTTCTTCTTCTCTTTCTCCTCGCGTCTTTCTGGATTAACGATTTATGATGTGAATGCACATATAGTGCGGTGCACGGTAAATTCGTTTTATGCCTGATGTATTACGCTGGTGCAGCGATGGATGGGCTGAATAAAGAGTGAGTAAAGAAAGCTGGAAATTCGTGTACTTATTCCACGTGTTCGCCGAGCGATTGATTCCCGGGAGCGGTTTCTCCCACATTTCCCTTAAAACTTCGTGAAGACGTCGAAGTTGGATTGTTTTGGATCGATTGATTGTGTGATTTGGCTGGACTGATATTATCCTGCGGAGCTAATCGTCGTTCAAGGTACATTTCAGCTGAAATTTGCATTGTTGTTGTCAGTGTGTTGTCGTCGTAATTCCTCGCAAGATGGTGGACGGTCAAAGTTATGTAATCTTAGAATATTGACACTCTGGACGCCACGAACGTATCGAAGTTAGAGTGATCTGGTTTAGCATTGGTTATCTATGTACGTGAGAGCGAACTGCAGTGGCAAGACTGTGGAGGGACTCGTCATTTTGAGGTACATTTTTGTTGTTGTTGTTGTAAGCTTAATTCAATTCAAGATGGCGGAAGGCCAAAGGGATGCGATTTCCGAGACTGTCGAAACAGTAAGGAAAGGAACCTTGAATCCCTTCATTGATGAATCTGTGATTTCGGAGAGAATTTTAACGTTAAAACGATCTAAGGGTGGGCATCTTGGCGAAATTACGAAGATTTATCGTAAGATAGATGGCTACTTGAAACATTACAAATTTTCAGTTGAAGTTGGAATCGAAGCCGACCGTTTAAATACTCAGTGGAAGCGATATTCACATGTCTACTATGAGTTGATCAAGTTGTTAGCGGCCGAAAGTGTTGAAAAGATGCATGAAGAGGATTGTTATGCTAAGAGCAGTAAAATTTATTATGATTACGTCAAATCAATTGATCAATACATGATTGGTGTAGAAGAACAGTTTACGAGTGTCGCCGATGGTAAAGGCCCTGGAGTAGATGATCCTATGGATCTCACCGAGATATTCTCACCTAATCTGCCACTATTCCAACGTGGGGAAGATGATCAAAGTATTTGCTCTAGCAGCTCGCGAGGTTCTAGTCTAGCACGTGAAGATGCAAAGTTGCAGAAGATTCTTTCTGAAAAGAAAGTAGAGCAGTTGAAAAGAGCTAAAGCTAGAAAATTAAAGGAGGAACAGTTAAAGTTGGAGTTAAAGTTGGATAATCAAATTGCAGAAGCTGAGGATGCTGCAGAGTTAGCTAATACGAAAGTTCAGTTTTACGAGGAGCTGGAAGATGCTGTGAGTGTTGTTGGTAGAGAGAGTAGTGCGCATGACATCAGGGGTGAGGAGCAACCCGAGGACGTTAAACCTAAGCTCACTTTCGAAGACAATGAGGATCAGCCAAAAGGGCTAGACATTACGGAACGTAAACCTGAGTTTAAATATGAAAGGTATCTATCACAAGTACCATTACCTGAAAATTCAGTGCCTGCAGATATTCCATTATTCAGCTCTACTCCTGGTGGAGCAGCCGTATCAGAAGTTAATGTTAAAGAGTCAAATTTGAATCCAGTTGCTAACCCATTTGTACAGAGAACTTCACCACCAAGTGGTGATCGTCTGTCTGGTGATGCATCTCTTCTCAACATTACTACAGAGACTATGATGACCAAGCTTACAGCTAGCATAGACTCAATAGTAACTAAATCTAACCTCCCTCCTTTGGATGTAGTCACGTTCTCTGGTAACCCATGCGAATACTTCAGATTTAAGGCGCGTTTTGACGAAATGGTTGGTACTCAGAATATTTCAGAAACTCAGAAAATGTCACGTCTTTTGCAATTTCTTGATGGCCAAGCTAGAAGTGCTGTCGCAGGATTTGAAGGAGTACCTGGTGGATTGTCAAAGGCTCTTGAAATGTTGCAGCAACGTTTTGGGCAACCGCATATAGTGACAAAGGCATGTGTTGATGCTTTGATTGATGGGCCAAACATATCAAGCAATGATGGACCAGGATTGCGGAAGTTTGCTGACCACTCAAGGACTTTGTATGAGACCTTAACGTCAATGAATGCCCTCTCTGAAATGAACATGACAAATTTGGCAAAAATGGCAGGAAAGCTTCCCATCACATTCCAGCTGAAGTGGCGAGATGAAGCTCAGCGGATCAGGGAAGGTGGAAGGTTCCCAAGTCTCAAAGATCTAGTGAAATTCATTGAAAGGCGTGCTGATGCAGCTAATGACCCAGTATTTGGAAAGGTTGGTGAGACAAATAAGTTTGTGTCAAGAAAAAACACAAGAGGTGGTCGAAAACCGTCGCCTCCAACCTCTAGTGAGTCCAAAGTGATGACCATGGCTACACAAGTTGGAACCAATGGGAGTAAAACTCCATCTGTCTCAAATAAGGATTCAAACGCTGCAGCGCAGAAAGGTGTTCAGGGAGGAAGATGTTATAGTTGCGAGTCTGCACACAGGATAGAACATTGCCCTGACTTTATGAGCAAATCTGTAAGGCAGAGAGTAGTCTTTGCAAGGTATAAGGGACTTTGTTTAAACTGTATGCGAAAGGGACATTTTGTTAGTCAGTGCCAGTCAACCTTTAGATGTAAGCACTGCCAGCAACCTCACCATTCCTTACTGCACAAGGCAGCAGAGGACAAAGAGGAAGCAGCTGCAAATTCCCCAGAAAACACAGGACCAAAGCAGCAAGCTAAGGTGAATGCCACAACTACAGAGCCTATTGAAGCATGTAGTCACATGTATTCTATGTCATTAAGGACCAAGGTTGCCTTGCAAGTTGTACCTGTTGAGGTGATGAACAAGGAAGGACACTCTGTTACTACTTATGCTCTGCTTGACACTGGGAGCGAAGAGACATTTCTTTCCAAAGCACTTTCTGATAAAATTGGGTTAGAAGTCAGCAACTGTGACACTTTGGCTGTGTGTACACTGTCAGGAGAGTCTTCAGTGAAGGTTGGCCAAGCCAATGTCCAAGTGAAGGCTGTCGACGCTTGCGAAGATCGCACTGTAACAATTAAGAACGCTAAGGTTGTAGACAATCTTAATGTCACAGCGACAAGAGTGACAGACTTGTCAAAATGGCCTCATTTAAGTGATGACAAGCGAGTGACAATGTTAATTAATGCAAATGTTCCTGAAGCTCAATGCATGAAGAACGCAGGAAAGGAAGGTCAGGAGAACCATATGCTGTTCGCACTGTACTGGGATGGGCTGTGCTCGGACCAGTGGATGCTGCAAGTGCCTCGTGTCTTCAGCCAGTGAATGTTAACTTTGTTAAGTATGGTGATGAGATGTTGGATCACCAAATGAAACAATTCTTGAGACTGGAGGACATTGACATGAACAGGAGCTCCAAGAAGGGCATGTCAGTTGAGGATCAAGAAGCACTGAAAGGAATGAAAGGCTCTGTTCGTGTTGTAGAAGGTCACTATGAAATTGGAATGTTGTGGAAAAGTGACAGCCCTTGGATGCCAGACAACAAGCAGATGGCAGAAGCAAGATTGCAGTCTTTAAAGAGAAAGCTGAAACGTGACGAAGGATTTCACAGAAAATACAGAGAATTTATGAACAACCTCATTAGTAGAGGATATGCCCGGAAATTGACTGAGGAAGAAGCAGCGCGCCGAAGTAGACGGACATGGTATTTACCACATCATGGTGTATTTCATCCTCAGAAACAAGACAAAATCCGAGTTGTGTTTGATGCGGCTTCTATGCATAACGGAGTATCACTCAACAACCAATTGCACCAGGGTCCAGACTTAACCAACAGCTTGTTGGGTGTTCTGCTGAGGTTTAGACAGTACCCCATAGCACTTGTAGCTGACATAGAAGGTATGTTTAATCAAGTCAAGGTACCACCAGAAGATGCTGATGCATTGAGATTCCTTTGGTGGGAAGACAGTGACCTTGAGAGACCCTCAGAATTTCAGATGACAAGCCATATCTTTGGTGCTACCGACTCACCCAGTTGTGCAAACTTTTGCTTGAAGAGAGCTGCAGAGGATAGTCGAGGAAAATTCAGTGATGAGGCTGTAAATGCTGTCAACAAGGACTTTTATGTGGATGACTTTGTCAAGTCATTAAGGACAGTTAGCGAAGCAAGTTCGTTAGCAGAAGAAGTAACCTGTCTACTCAGTGATGTTGGATTCAGGCTGACTAAATGGATGAGCAATAACCGTGAGGTACTGTCAAAGATACCTGAGGAAGAGCGGGCAAGGCCAACTCTGGATTTGGATCTTGAGAACCTACCAGTAGAAAGAACCTTAGGAGTTCAGTGGGATGTGGAGAAAGATGTCTTCCTGTTCAAGGTTCGTGAACCCCACCAGCCATCTACAAAGCAGAATTGCATAGCCGTTGGAATAGGTGGAAGTGTGAGTTGTCTGCCTTGTCACAAATTCAAGTGCCGCGATGCCACCTGGTTGATGGCACAGCATGTCACGTATCCCTTCATCTATTCTCAGATGCTTCTGAAGATGGCTATGGCATGTGCGCCTATCTTAGATTTGTTTATGCCAGTGGAACTATAAGATGTTCGTTTTTGGTTGGAAAGTCCAAAAGTTCCCCAGTGAGACCAATTTCAATTCCAAGGCTTGAGTTGCAAGCAGCCACTTTGTCTGTAAAGATGTACCGAGTACTTATGGATGAACTGACGTATGAGATAAGCAAGGTTACATTTTGGTCAGATTCACAGACAACACTGCAGTATATCAAGAATAAGACCAAGCGGTTTCAGACGTATGTTGCCAACCGTGTAACTGAAATACGCGAAGTTACCTCACCTGATCAGTGGAGGCATTGCCCGGGGAAGAGCAATCCTGCCGATGACGCGTCGCGTGGTCTAACCCCACAGAAACTCTCCAGTCAGCAGCGCTGGTGGAGAGGGCCCAACTTTCTTTGGGAGACAGAAGAATGCTGGCCAAGTACAACACATGGAGAAGTCCCAGACAGCGACCCGGAGGTACGGACTTCAGCAAATGCTTACCCCACTACTGTAGAATCACATCCAGTTGAAAGCCATGTTAGTGAATGCAGTAAAACGGATTCAGCACAAAAGGGGGACCATGGAGGCTTAAAGAAACTTATAGAAAACTGCAGTTCATGGCGAATCTTGCAACGCCGAGTCGCGTGGTTAGTGCGATTTTGCCATTGGATCCAGAATAACCGGGTCGCCCGTTCTACCGGACCATTGACTTTAGAGGAGTTGAGTCAGTCAACTCAAGTCATTGTTCGCAGCATTCAGAGTGAATGCTTTCCAGAAGATATCAAAGAAGTGAAGAAGAGTAATGAAGTGAAGAATTCTAGTAATCTGAGAAACCTGAGACCAGTGTTGGTGGATGGAATCCTCCGAGTTGGAGGTCGATTGCAGAACGCTGTGGTGTTGTCGTGGGACGAGAAGCACCCAATGATTCTACCAAAGCGTCATCCTGTGAGCCATTTAATTGTTCGTCACTACCATGAGTCTGCTGCCCATAGTGGAAGAGAACAAACTTTGTGTGAGGTACGAAGGATGTTCTGGATTATTGGTGGAAGAAGTCTAGTGAAGACGACTATTAGGAACTGCATCAAGTGCCGACGAATGAATGCTAAACCTTATGGGGTCCCTACCGAAAGCAAGGCTTGAGGCGTACCATCCTCCATTCACCTTTACTGGTGTTGATCTGTTTGGGCCACTAACGGTTAAGTGGGGCCGCGGAACTGTGAAAAGATGGGGATGCTTGTTTACTTGTCTCACAACTCGTGCTGTCCATCTGGAAGTAACACCATCACTTGAAACAGATGATTTCATTATGGTTCTCCGCCAGTTCATTAGTAGAAGGGGACCACCCAAAGAAATTTGGTCCGACAGAGGGACAAACTTTGTGGGAGCAAACAGAGAATTGAAAGAGGCCATTGCGGGTTGGAATGAAGAGAAAATTGAACGACATTTGCAGCAGAAGGGGATAAAGTGGGTCTTCCAGCCACCTGCCGCACCCCATATGTCGGGAGTATGGGAACGTCTTGTACAGATTACGAAGAAGCATTTGAAGAGTGCAGTTGGAGATGCACTTCTCACTGATGTTGAACTGAGGACACTGTTAGCTGAAGTGGAGTCTATTGTCAATAATCGTCCTATTACCGCTGTTTCAGATGATCCTGATGATTGTTTAGCCCTGACACCTAACCACTTCCTCTTGCAGAGGGCTACTCAACTCCCACCTGAATTATTTGTGAATGAGGATTTGTTCTCCAGAAGGCGTTGGAGAAAAGTGCAGTTTCTTGCAGACCACTATTGGAAGAGGTGGATTCGAGAGTACGTGCCAGCCCTCCAGAGTAAGCCAAAATGGTTCAAGTCAAAGAGAAATGTGCGGATTGGCGATCTAGTACTCCTAGCAGAGGATAAATTGGTGCGCAACCGATGGCCAATGGGGCGTGTGGTGGAAGTGTTTACCGGAGAAGACGAAGGAGTGCGGTCTGCTAAAGTCAAGACTGCAGGCGGCGTGTTTCACCGCCCTGTTACCAAAATATGCCTACTAGAGGAAACTACCAATGATAAGTGAACATTGAACTGTCGACTGATAGTAAGAGATAAGATTTCGTTGAGTTAAAAGAACACTTTGTTAAGTTTAGACAAACGAACTGCGTAATTCAGCCCGTTTGTGGGGCCGCTATGTCGTGTCTTTTTCCCGCGAAGTTTAATTATGATAATTTATTTGGTTTTTTTTGCATCACGTGATTAGAGTTTTGTCAGATGTTTATGACTTGATGAAGAGCTTGCACGAATTTTAAACTTCTTCTTCTCTTTCTCCTCGCGTCTTTCTGGATTAACGATTTATGATGTGAATGCACATATAGTGCGGTGCACGGTAAATTCGTTTTATGCCTGATGTATTACGCTGGTGCAGCGATGGATGGGCTGAATAAAGAGTGAGTAAAGAAAGCTGGAAATTCGTGTACTTATTCCACGTGTTCGCCGAGCGATTGATTCCCGGGAGCGGTTTCTCCCACAGGTAATGAGCATTTTTTAATTAGATTCTATTGTTCTAAAAAGTCACGTGTGCTGAATCCGGCTCTGTGATTGGCCGAAAAAATTTTGGGAGTCTGTTTGGACTGGAAAGTGCTTTGTAAGCCACTATTACTACTTGCATCAAGGGTATCAAAATGATGTTATTATAGAATTTTTAAGTGTATACCATATCAGTTTAAGTACTTAAGAACGCCGTCACGGATTTCTAAAGAGGTTGACCCTTACGATGTTCAATTGAGGAAGAGACAAAGATTTAGAAGGAGGCTGCATCTCAATTATGGCCCAAACTTCTGCTGGCATACCTATGGTAAGTTAGAAGTATTTTCCCCTTTCTGCGTTCACTAAAAATTAGTCATTTTGCCAGGGAAGATATGGTGACTTAGCTGATGGCTTGAAACTTTATGGAAAATAAACCCACAGAATCTTCTTAACATTCCACAGAAGGAAAATTGGTGTTCGCGTTCCAAGTGAAAATTTGCAAACTGTCAATGCTAATCCCTATACAGTACATACCTTCTAAAAGCTTATTGAATATATATAGATCCTAGGTTTGGATTTTGTTTTGATCATATAGACCGTAATAAGCAACATCAGCATTTTTTTCTGATTTTGTGCAACACTTAGGTTTATTTGACAACGCATTTACATGAACACCTGAACATTTATGTGGAATTTGATCTGCATATGTTGATCTTAAAACGGAGTCTCAGGTTTTTCTTTTGTTGCTCCATTACTTTTTAGTTAATTTTTAAACTTCAAAAGGCAATAAAAACTCCTTTATTATGGAGCAACAAAAGAAAAATCTGAGACACTCAAGACTCGAACCTTGAAGTTCGAGTGAATCTATGTTTGAGTCTCGAGGATCAACTTTGAGTAGTACTCCACACTTTATTCGGGTTAGCATTGATGATTTGCACATTTTTACTTGGAATGCAAACACCAATGTTCCTTCTGCGATACGTTAACAAGATGTATGTATGCATGTATTTCGTGGGTTTATTTTCCAAGGCCTTTCCTTTAAATATTTCAAGCCATCAACAAGTCACCATATCTTACATGGCAAAATGACTAATTTTAGGGACCGATCGTTTATTACGTTCCAGGGGGGGGGGGGGGGTGGTGGTGTTTTAAAAAGTGTGTTGTTTCTAAACAGTACCCCCCAAAAATAATTACTTAAGAAAATTATACCCCCTTCGCAATTCTAATTTTAAAAAGTGTACCCCCCCTTCTGACCATGCTTTAAATAATGCAAAATGCTTCGTTCCTCACACATGCATGTTTTTATCCTATTTTTTAATATCTCTTTTATCTTTTCACTCGTTTATTGCTTGTATTTCCACCTTGTTTGTAATAAGTTTAGCTGTTTGTGTGTGAATAAAACTGTTATCATTCTTTTTATAGTTTAATATACCTGTAGGTAATCTAGTGGGTTACGGTACATAATATGGTGCATGATAAAGCCCTCACACGGGTGTGCACATTTAGTATGGCTACTATCCAGTGGGAGCGAGCACGAGCGCAAAAGGTGCGAGTTTCTTTGGGGGTCTGCTCCCCCAGAAAATTTTCTACAAATGTAGGCCTCTAAGATGCCATTTCCTGCATTCTGAAAGGTAACAAGGCTAGGATCGTCCCAGTTGTAAAACTTTTAGATTTCCATTGCTGTGTCATAAAATTTGACCCCCCTCACGTTTCTTGCAAGATAAAAATGTACCCCCCAAAATGGATCTTGTTTCAAAATTGAAACCCCCCCTCCAAAACCACCGCCCCCCGGGAGGTAATAAACGATCGGTCCCTTAGTGAACACAGAAAGGGAAAAATACTTCTTACTTACCATCGGCATACCAGCAGAAGTTTGGGCCATAATTGAGGATCCGCTTCCTTGTCAATCTTCGTCTCTTCTTCAGCAGAACACCGTAAGGGTCAACCTCTTTAGAAATCCGTGCAACTAGGTGTCTCGGCTCGTGCAAATGGTATTTACCATATTGCTCTGTAGCCGAGAGACCCACACCTCGTTCTTGACCCTCCCATAAGCGCGAAGACGATGCTCTAAAGTGCTTAAAGTGATTGTAATGTTTAATATGGTATACACTTAAAAATTCTATAATAACATCATTTTGATACCCTTGATGCTTGTTGAAAATAGGCCATTTCCGAGTTCGCTTGTGCCTCTATTTCAAGGCGAGTCTAAGTGCGAAGTCTTTGTAATGAAAATGAGTTTTGATTCATGTGGAAAGCAAAACTAATTACCATCACAAAACTTTCGCACTTAGACTCGCTTTGAAATAGAGGCTCAAGGGAACTCGGAAATGGCCTATTACCCCTGATTATTTGCTTTTCTGATCTGTCATCCGCCATCTTTATTCTGCGCAACACGAGAGGAAGACTGAGTACTAGTTTCCATGTCGCTTGTCTTGTCATGCGCGACTTTTTATTTGCGGGGATTTTTATTTGCAGCAACATTTTTATTTGCAGCAACATTTTTTATTTTCAGTAACACTTTTTTTATTTGAAGTCACAGTTTTTGGGGGTGGGGAATTGTGGGGGGTGGGGCAAATCCAAAGTGCCTTCTCGTTGTTCTTCCTAGTTCGCATATATATCGGTTGAAACAATTGTGCCGTACAGCGCTAGGAGACTGCCTATTTCAAGGGGAAATCTGTTAAAATTGTAGCCGACTGGTTAGAGAAGAATAATCTTTTAAAATTTAGATATGCTTTTAAGGGTTTTTTGCTTTCTCTTTATTGTTCTGTTCGCTGGTTGCAAGCTCCTTTCTTACCTATTCAAAGAAGTGGTGAGACGTACGGGTTAGATTTTTCCTTCAGTTTTCTTTATAAAATGTACACAGATGGTATTGATCAAAATCTTGTGACAGTCAAATGAGAACATCAAATGAGGTTTAACAATCGGTATTAAAAGTGAAGGTAATTTGTGTTAAAATAAGAATATATCACATCGAGTATGTTTTTTATCTTTTTCAGCATTTTTCTTTTCACTCCTGCCTGTAAGGTTACAGGTTTATTGTCGATAATACTAAGCTAAACAAGCAACCTCCAGTGTTAAAAATAACCTTGATTGAGCCTCGCTTGTTAGTTCGTTGCAGGCTTCCCCAAGTAGGCGGGAAATTTCATTAGTTTCTGGGTTGTTTTCAAAGTTAACCAGTGCGCAAAAAAGTCTTCATCAATTTCAAGTGGATCTGTTTTCTATCTGATTTACTGTGTTGTGAGCTTGAAGAAGATACCCATTCCCCGCCATATTGGATTGAGCCCGCAAATGTTCAGCAGAAGGTTCTGTTTTAAAGGGTTGATTATTCAAGCATGTCGGAAGTTAAAAAGCGAAACAGAACAACAACCAAGCATGTTGAAACTAGCATAAAATGACAACTGATCATGTCGGATGGTAGGCGTGAAATTGAAAATGCGTGATGGGAATGTCCTGTGAACAATAATGAACTTTATTTTGAGTTGCAACTGTATCTAGCACTGACGTACTAATTGGGGACACTGTAAAGCACAAATGAAATCAAATCAAATTATATCACATACATTAAATCAAGTCAAATCAAATGTAAATGTTGGTTTTTGTGGAGAGGGGAAAACCGGAGGACCCGGAGAAAAACCTCTCGCCGGGAGCAGAGTAGAGAACCAACAAACTCAGCCACGTAATTGAAATCGAATGGAACGATTTTTCTAAGATTTTCGCCAAATGTAATAGGATGCTATTCAATTTATTTCAGGCCAAAGTCATCTTACATCAGGCCAGGTGAACAAACTTTTTAATAACATTGAGGAACTAATACGATTTTGTTGTATTTTAAGACCTTAAAACTTCACCATAAATTTTCTCGAAATCGCTCCTATAAAAATTCTTCAAATTTGGCAGACCTCAAGAAAAGTACGTCAGGTTAAATAAAGATCCAGGAAGGGTTTTCCAAAATTATCCCTTGATGACAGGATATTCGGTCTCGAGTAAAGTGGGGCATGACGTCACTACGTTGCTATAGTAACTCCGATCACGACAAAATGAACTTCATCTGAAACTTTGGTCTTTCTCTAGTGCACCTGGAGCAATCGATTTTCTGTCGGATACTCTATGGTGGTACACTAGCTACTCAAAGTTGAAAGGTATCGTCACTGAAAAATCCGATCGAGCCACCTTAAGGAAAATAACATCCCACCTTGCGCAGGCAAAAATAGAATGAATTTTCCAAGTAAACCAGACTTCGCTGATTAAATAAGTCAGAATGCAGACTTTTAGCCCTTAGATTGCCTTTTCAAGAGCTTATGTAAGTTCGAAGAGGAAATCAATACAAGAGTTCTGCTTCCCTCGGGTCAGAATAAACCTTGGAAATTTGAAATTATATTGTTAAAAAGTCTAGCGAAACCTGCCTTTTTACTTTAGCCACATCTGAAAAGTGCCTGATAGCCCCATTCTGCACGCCAATCATGTTTATTGTCTTGTCTTCTTTATTTGTTGTCTTCTATGGGCTTCGTCGTTTTATCTTGTCTCCCATTCCTCTTTTATTTAAAGATCCTATTCAAAGGTCCATTTTCCTTCCTTTTTTGCATGGAGGAAGTAAGAAAGTAAATTTATTTATTATATATATAGCGACAATTTTAGGTAATAAACCTTGCAGATAGAATTCTATATCTGCTATATATATAGATTACTTCATAGAAAGTGCGACGTACGGATTTTTATTCACGAGTTGCAAAACTTTGGAAAACGAACGAGTGAGCTTGCAAACTTGCAGCGCGTTGTTTTCACAACCTCGTTGGAAACCATTTGAATTCCCGCGCTCTGATTGTTTGGGTCGTTCTACTCTTGATGCTGATTGGTTATATGTTTCACATGTGAAGAAAGCTATACGCGAAGCTGATTGGACGTATATATAGATTACTTCATAGAAAGTGCGACGTACGGATTTTTATTCACGAGTTGCAAAACTTTGGAAAACGAACGAGTGAGCGCAGCGAACGAGTGAGTTTTCCATAGTTTTGCGACGAGTGAATAATAATCCGTACAAAGCACTTTCTATGCTGTAATTTGTTTATTATATATAACGAGTACTCAACCATTGCAAACTTAAAGCGATTTTTCTAGTCTATAATTAAAGAGTTAAACGCAGCGCTACGAGGAAAACAAAGCTGCAAATGCATTCTGATGGCTTTCCAAGCGAGATCTCTTTTAAATAGAAAAGAAAAATTACGGCAACGACAAGCTATCGTAAAGAAGAACTTTATTTAAATAGCGGTATAAAACACACTGTGTTCATACTTTTTAAAAGAAAAGCTTTTGCTATCGCATCGAGAAACGTCGCCATAAGTGAATTAACTACTGCGTGCAAATCAACTGGCGAATTTTTGAACAAAAGTTGTGATAACACAAGGAGTCGGTTCATTAAACAATAATTACGAAATCCATATTTAAAAGTGAAATATTTACTTTACCCTGGTGTTCCCAAGAGTGCTTGAATTTTCTTAGAACGTCCACGGCTGCGTTGTATCAAAGCTACAATGAAAGTCTTTCATTTCTTGGCTTTCCCTTATCGACATTTAGTT
>OX393564.1:11223400-11485900 GCA_947652115.1 Blastomussa wellsi | reverse complement strand
ATTTAAACCATGAGGCACGGTGACCTAATGGCTTGCGCGCTGGATTCCGGATCCTGGCCGGGACACAGTGCCTCTCTCCTGCAGTGGACTAGCATCCCATCCGGGGAGGAGTAGAAATATTCCTAACCCCTTAATGGTGCAAAAACCAGGATAAAATCCGGGCAGTATGAGCCACTTACCTACACACCCATAGTGTAACAGTATAACATACTCACTGCATACTCATTACGTCATCGTATAAGGTTAAGTTATGGGAAGAGTTCGCGACTGCTGAGGCAATAGGCATGCAATGAGGGTAACACGTAGAATGCTGCCAACCGTCACCAGGGGAGGTGGGTTGGTCGCGAAAGTTGGCCGTCGTCCTGGATAACGGTTAAAATGACCACGTTTCAAGCGGAGCGAAGAAATTTATACTCCCAGACCGCAACGCATCAACACCGCAACAAGCATGCACGGAAACAGAGAAATTTGAACACATCGGCCATGAGCTATTTGATTAAGCAGTGAGAATAATACGTCACATTCAAATGTAAAATTCAATTTGTTGAGCTCTCTATTGGTACAAAATACCCTGTAGTGTATAATTCATGTTGAGCTAGTTGAGCTGAGTTGAGAGGGTATTTTTTACCAATAGAGAGCTCAAAAAATTAGTTTTTCAACTGATGTGTTATTTATACGCATAAGAAACAATTCTACATACATGTGAATGTGACGCTTTTCAATTGTCAAAGCGACGCCAAAAAACAATAAACGGCAAACAGACGGTTGAAAAATATCGTTGATGTTTGTCTCTGTCCAACAAAAACGAGTTATTTGTCGATGGATTAACCACAAATGTCTTTGAAAGGTTTTCACGACAGTCTAATTGTTCTCAGAATATCCCAAGAGAGGACCTAAACCTTATTAAAAACCAGTCAAACTGAAAAAAAATTGTAATTTATTCCGGATAGCAAAGAGGTCTCATTTTGCCCAACAACTAGTTACGCTGCTTGAACATTTTATAAACAAAAGGATATTTTTTAAAGTCCGTAGTCAGAAAAGATCGAACATCATCGTGATACCATACTGGCGCCATCCATGGAACAAGCCTGCCCACATAACCAGACCCTGTGATGTTAGTGTACCGGTTTAAGAGTTGAAATATCGAGTGCTGTTCTCTGTTCTTTTTACTGTTTTGTAAAGTACTTCAGGATAATATCCGATGACAAAATTCTGACACGTAATGAAGGCTCCTCGAACTCGCAAGGGACAAAGCAAACATGGAAGAAAACTTGGCTTAAACTTGGTCACCTTGGATACCGAGAGCAGTCTTTGTGATAGTTTTGGTAAAGAGCTAAACGAAATCCACGGCCATTTTATATATAATGAAGAAAATGACGCAATTCAACAAGTTTTGAAGTTGCCAGATACTTCTGTGAATGATGGTACAGAACACAAATGTGGTTTAAGTTTACCACCCATCACTGGGGAAGACAAAGGCTCAAATGAATATAGAAAACATGCCGGTGGCGGCCAGACAAAACTGCCGACAATTAACACCGACCAACGAAATTACTCTGTTACGAAATCTTGTTGGCTGGAAAGGCATGATGTGTCTGCAATAAGTTGGAAAAACGCTTTGGATGTGTTGGAAGATAAGGCTCTAGATTGTCCGTCAAATCAACACAAACGGCTCAGAAGGGAAACTACAAAGAAAAGCTGACCAATGAAACATTTGGGAGAACCAATTCAAACAATGTAAACGATCAAACCCAACTAGTAGGTTTTCGTTGGGAGTGTGACGTTTTCGGAAGGATTTGCATTCAATACATCATTATCGCCTATCGATAGCTTACAGGGCGCATCACGGCAATTGCATCAGTTTGTTCGTAATGTAAACGGACCTAGGGGACCGCTCATTATTTATCGACTGGGGAAGATTTTGGGGGGACCACATGGTTTTCAAATGTATGGAGGGAGGACCAGCCGTAATTGACAAGCATTAAGGGGCACCAGAAGAGCGAAATTCTTGAATTAAAGCTATAATTTATGCTAAATTTAATCTCGAACAGCAGGATACTGGAACACGATTAACGATGCCGTTTCGCAGACGTCACTTTTCCGCTTTAGGAAATAGGAGACGGCTGCACGCAGGCTAGTAAGCTCCAGAACAATGAAGCATTTAATGCTGTTTTGTTTTTCCGGCACCCGAGCTATAATTTTCCTCATGTTTCTTTGTATTTTCGAGCGAATGCCCCGCATTAGCCTCGCATTCATGTTTAGAAGGGCCGTCGGGGAATACGAATAATGTAAATTAGGCTGAAAAATTGTTCTTCATGTTGCTGGATATCTCTAAGGCAGCTTTATGTTGGAATAACATGATTTTAGTAATCCTTTATTGCTAGGATGATTAGCTAGGTCCTTTACTGAGTATTGTGACACAAAATAGCATTAAAGCAACGTTTAAATTTTAAAGAAAGATTTGATGATTTTTGTATAACATTTTAAAATATACTGTTAGAATTACATTTTATTTCTTAACAAGTCTGCGAAGTTTCTCTCTCTTATTTTTGTTATGATGCTTTTTCCAAGGCTTGTAAGGCACAGCACCACTTTCCTGAAGGGGAGGCAAAACTCCATGTCCTGATCCCATAGTGTGAAACCCTCGGGTGAAACTGCGAATTTGTTCCTGATAACAGCAAAATAAATAAATAAATAAATAAATAAATAAGATACTTCTTTTAAAGATCTCTTGAGGCGGGGATTAATTGCGTGGGAGCTTGTTTTGAACTATATATCAGTTAGGGTACAAAATAAATGTAGTAAACATGTAATGTGTACGTGCTATTTAGTTACACAATTCACAAATACTATAAAGGGTAAATGTGGTGGCTGAATTGCTTTGAAACAGTAAAGCTACCTTGTTTCTTCCTCTTTGTATAATGTCATGATAATTATACCACCTGTCGGCGATTTGTAGTGTCAAAGGCCCTTTAACAATTGCACGTGATTCAAATCGTGTGGCACAAACATCTTCAGTATTTCAAGTATTTTCTCAAAACCAATACCATATGTGTTAATCAAAAGGTGGTTCGATATTTCTGAATTGATGCCAGGCAAATGCTTATAAAAGGAGTAATGCATGCCCATGTTTTTTGCTCGAAATCGCCGTGGCCGAGCAGGGGTACAAACCTTGACGCATACTGTCTACTACGCAGGATATTTTGTCATGGTTGGCGGGGTCACATGACTTCAGTATAACAAAATACCTGTTTAAAGAAATTCTTGTCCACATCGCTTATCTAAGAAACAAGACAAAACACACAATTGGGAACGGGGATCTCAGAAATTTGACAAACTTACAATTAAGAAATATTGAAAACAAAAAAAACATTCTGATGTTTACTGTTCGCTTGGCATGCCTATAGAGTGGTAAAGTGATGACGTCAAACAACTAACTTTGTGAAATTATGGGATTAACCGATATATTCTGAAAGTACATGATGAAGAATTCTTACTTGCCAAAAATCAGCATCTTATTTCAATTTGGGGGTGAGCAATTGACCCTTTCATGCTTCAGTGGCTCCATACAAATAAACGGTTTAGAACCGAGACAAAATTACAAGGATTTGTATGGAGTCACTGAAGCATGAAAGGTCAATTGCTCACCTTCAAATTGAAAAAAGATGGTGATTTTTGGCAAGTGGACATTCTTCATCATGTACTTTCTGAAAATCTTAATGAATCCAATAATTTCAAAAATTTAAATATTTGTGACGTCACACTTTACCACACTATTGTGGTTTCTCAGTTTTCTTTTGGATCCCAACAACTTGCGGTTCTCTTTATTTTGATCTGATCCCCTGATGATGGATGAGGTTCACCCCAAACAAGCAAAACTCAAATGATTTCTTGCTTTATCCCATTTAATCAACTGATCTTCAAAACATCTTTTCGTATGTAACTTATTATGAGGGAAGGGGAGATTATTTCAAACCAAAACTCAGTTAAGCAAATATAAGGGAACAAAGTGATCCTTCTGATGTTTAGGTAGCTTTAATTAAGTGTTATTGTTTTCACACAAAAAGAAGTAATAAAAAGGAAATGCAAAGTATGTATATCTTTTAATGCGTGGCCTCACTTGGTTTTGTTGTTAATAAATTTTTTAATTAAGTTCAAGAAGGGGGAGGGCTTATTGACAACAACAACAAAACTTTATTTAACCGCAGGATCCTTTTCATTAAGAAGTAGTCTCCCAAGGAGCTGTGCACAGTGAGACTATTACGGTTCGGCGAATGTGCAAGCCCACTCAAGTCTATTGTCTATCAACCAATCAGTTTCGAGTTGTGGACTCTTGCCCGTGTCCAGAATAACTCCGACGGGCTGACAATAAATTCCATGTAAACGTTCAACATCTAAGTTTCCCATTTTCTGCGAAAATCCGTTGACATTTCCGAAAAATGTTTGCATGATAGCATGTACATACATACATACAAACATAAGTGCAATACTGATTAAGTGAACAAGGTACTTAAAGCACCGGAGTCAGAACAAACAAAAGAAAGTGAAATATGAAATAACACCCCTATTGCAACTTTTTCGCAAATGGTTGGAAATTTTCAAAGGCAGTTTTCCCCCTAAAGTCATGTGCACGCTTGCGATTGTTTCTTTAAGAATGGAATTTAATGGGCTGATGTTAAAGCTTGCACATGCGTAAAACCGTGAAACTGTCCATTTAATACAGCTTTGAAAGTATCAATGAAAACAATGCAAGTCCCTGTTCAAAATTTTTTAAAAGGAGTCACCTGTTTATGAGTTCTCTCTTTAACCTCCTGTTCTTTACTTCCAACATCGGCAGGGTTTTGCAGTTTGTAGCCCACTTGCTGAAATTCTGTTTCATCCTCTCCAGGGGGTGCTATACAGTGCAGAAGTTTACCCTGAAGTGAAAAAATGTCACTTTCAATTTATGCAATGTCCTATAAAGCGCCCTGAACTTCTATCTCCTTAAACATCCGGTAAAAATTAATGTAAATGTTTCTAGTGGTCAATGCAGTTAGCTACACAAGGACAGTTCGCACACATGCCACTCAAACTAAAACGAAACAAATATTGCATTAAACATAACAAGCTTAAAGACTTCTTAAAAATCCCAGCTGGAAGGAGGCAGACCAGAGGAGTTGAACTAGGGTCTACCAAGAAACTCCAGTTAGTGGCTACTTACTCTGACATAATCCTTCAGAATGTAGCGAGCCGACCTGGAACAATCTGGGATTCCGTGGGAGGTCATGAAACCTCTGATATCTGCAACATAATTTCACCAAATGATTTATTTTATATCGTTTTCAATTTAGGTAAGCAAAATATTATAGATTACATGCTAACTGGAACAGTGAGCTGACCTGAAGCGGCGTGAAGCTGTCAGATAACCTGAAAGAAACCTTACTTGTGACAGAAGTGGAAGATGAGGGAATGGAAAACCATTCACTGCACAGCACACATTTTATCAACTAAACACAATTCCTTCGAGCTCAGTTTCGCACTTTATGTAAGGAAAAACTTACAACCATAAGCAGACAGCAGTTCATCAGCATACGGAGCCCTATTGGGATCTTCACCCTCCTGGGGTGGGGCAATGCTAATACCATAGACTACTTCAAGGATACCACGAGGAATTCTCTGACAGAGGTGGTTTAAGTAAAGGAAAAACAATGCACACAAAACATAATATCGGTAGTGTAGCAGCTCTCGTAAGCTTGTAATTCTGCTGGTAGCAATTGCTATTGTTTTAGGGGCTAGGGGCATTGTTCCTGTTGATTCTTTTATTGTTTTCACACAGGGTATCGAGCCATTCATGTGAGACCTTACGAGAGCTGCTACATTGACCCATAATATAGTACTTTAACACAATAATTATGTAACATTCCTAACCCAAGGCTTGTGGATTGTGAATTGCAACATATAGACAAGCAGTTATTCATCTTTCTCAAGGTCAGTCAAGTGGTCGAGAGTATTTGAGAAAATCACTTGACACAAGGAGACACAAAAATTGCAAAACTGCAAAAATGGATTCGGAAAGAGAAAATAATAATTAGTACTCCTAGTGAGTACAATTTGGGATTAATTCTGCTACTCTAGTCCAATCAGAATCCAGTACTTTCGTTGTGCGTACTATAAATTATTACAGTTTTTATTGAAAGGCACATTCGATCATATTCAATGCTAATTTGCATCATGGTTATAAATATTTATTATTATTATTATTATTATTATTATTATTATTGTTACTCGAGCTTCTGTAGGAAACGTCCAAGTTGTAATTCCAGCTTTGTTATTTTTTGCGTTCTTCCACAAATCGCAGTCAAGTCCTTTACACGCATGCGCGACATTACGAGCATGCAAGGGAGCGAGCAAATTGGTTAATTAGCCATTGTCATTGTTGCAATTAGCAGTTATCATTGTTGCATCATGCCAGGATGTAAAAGGTTGAATTGTTTTGAAAAAACACTGGCATTCCAAATTTTACAGAGTAAACTCACGCATGCATTCAGGTCAGTTCATAAGGAATGAGGAGGCAACGGCATGAACAAATAGTGTTACATTGTTCTTAAGAAAACCCGAGTTCACACAGATATGCGTCTTGTTATTATTATTATCACGTTGCTATCTGAATCACAATTCAAAATTCTGATCAAGGCTGGGAGATGGAAAAAGATATGAGAGAGACAGCAGGCACATGATCCCTCATCTGGTCAATTGGTAAAATTCCATTGAGGATCATCTCGGCTTTTGTGGACACAAATGAAGGGAAAACCAGGCCTGGACAGTCACACAACAACACCTCATCATTTACATACAGTGTCTGCAAATAATAAAGAATTCAAGTCAAAACATGCATAGTATACTATTCTCAACGATCTCACCTGCACTCCTATAATGAGAAATTGAGAGCCCTGGCGTCCTGGGCTTATAGCATCGGTGATATGAGGAGAGCCCCAGGAATCCGAACAACCCATACTAAAACCAAACCACCCAAACTCAAGACCGAAACCCGCGCTTGAAAATAAGGATCGGCTAAACCGCGGCCCAAACTAAAAGGGAGAGGAGAGAAAGATGTAAAATTACAGGCCGCCAACCCTGAAAGGCAAGCATAAAGGGATATTGTGGCCATCAAGAACCGCTCCAAAAATTCCAGAGAGACACGGAGATTATTTCCTGTCATCCCCTGAGCCATATATAAAGAGAGTTAATATAAAACCTAACGCAACTTTCTAAAGGTCTGGATACACTTTCTGGGTTGAAATAAGGAGAAACTCCCCATTCCCCAACGGTAAAGGCGAGTTAAAATGTTAGGCAGGGGACCACAAGAAAAGAAAGTGGTAAGATGCAAGGGATCAAGGGATGACAGTTTTGAGCCTCAGTAATCCGAGAGGGAATTAGACTCCCTTTTCAAAACTGTCATCCTAGAGCGATGCGCAAAATATGAAGAGAAAAATATGCCATGAGGAAACAAAAACAAAACATCTCATGCCGGAAAATATGCCAATTAAACGTCGGCCATGAGGAAACAAATAAAAAAACATCTCATGCCGGAAAATACGCCAATTAAACGTAAGCCATGAGGAAACAAATAACAAAACATCTCATGCCTGAAAATATGCCAATTAAACGTCGGCCATGAGGAAACAAATAAAACATCTCATACCGGAAAATATGCCAATTAAATGTCGGCCATGAGGAAACAAATAACAAAACATTTCACGCCGGGAAATATGTCAATTAAACGTCGGCCATGAGGAAACAATAACAAAACATCTCATGCCGGAAAATATACCAATTAAACGTAAGCCATGAGGAAACAAATAACAAAACATCTCACGCCGGAAAATATGCCAATTAAACGTCGGCCATGAGGAAACAAATAACAAAACATCTTATGCCGGGAAATATGTCAATTAAACGTCGGCCACGAGGAAACAAATAACAAACATCTCATGCCAGAAAATATGCCAATTAAACGTCAGCTATGAGGAAACAAATAACAAAACATCTCATGCCGGAAAATATGCCAATTAAACGTCGGCCATGAGGAAACAAATAAAAAAACATCTCATGCCGGAAAATACGCCAATTAAACGTAAGCCATGAGGAAACAAATAACAAAACATCTCATGCCTGAAAATATGCCAATTAAACGTCGGCCATGAGGAAACAAATAAAACATCTCATGCCGGAAAATATGCCAATTAAACGTCGGCCATGAGGAAACAAATAAAAAAACATCTCATGCCGGAAAATACGCCAATTAAACGTAAGCCATGAGGAAACAAATAACAAAACATCTCACGCCGGAAAATATGCCAATTAAACGTCGGCCATGAGGAAACAAATAACAAAACATCTTATGCCGGGAAATATGTCAATTAAACGTCGGCCACGAGGAAACAAATAACAAACATCTCATGCCAGAAAATATGCCAATTAAACGTCAGCTATGAGGAAACAAATAACAAAACATCTCATGCCGGAAAATATGCCAATTAAACGTCGGCCATGAGGAAACAAATAACAAAACATTTCACGCCGGAAGATATGCCATTTAAATGTCCGCCATGATCGAAACAAATAACAAAACATTTCACGCCGGGAAATATGTCAATTAAACGTCGGCCATGAGGAAACAAATAACAAAACATCTCATGCAGGAAAATATGCCAGTTAACTGTCGGCCATGAGGAAACAAATGAGAAAACATCTCATGCCGGAAAATATGCCAATTAAACGTCGGCCATGAGGAAACAAATAACAAAACATCTCATGCCGGAAAATATGCCAATTAAACGTTGGCCATGAGGAAACAAATAACAAAACATCTTATGCCGGGAAATATGTCAATTAAACGTCGGCCATGAGGAAACAAATAACAAAACATCTCATGCCGGAAAATATGCCAGTTAAACGTCGGCCATGAGGAAACAAATAACAAAACATCTCATGCCGGAAAATATGCCAATTAAACGTCGGCCATGAGGAAACAAATAACAAAACATCTCATGCCGGAAAATATGCCAATTAAACGTTGGCCATGAGGAAACAAATAACAAAACATCTTATGCCGGGAAATATGTCAATTAAACGTCGGCCATGAGGAAACAAATAAAAAACATCTCATGCCGGAAAATATGCCAATTTAATGTCGGCCATGAGGAAACAAATAACAAAACATCTCATGCCGGAAAATACGCCAATTAAACGTCGGCCATGAGGAAACAAATAACAAAACATCTCATGCCGGAAAATATGCCAATTAAACGTCGGCCATGAGGAAACAAATAACAAAACATCTCATGCCGGAAAATATGTCAATTAAACGTCGGCCATGTGGCAACAAATAACAAAACATGTCATGCCGGAAAATATGCCAATTAAACGTAAAATAAAAAATTTCATGCCGGAAAACATGCCAAATACACATCGGCCATGATGAAACAAATAAAACAAAATAAAGACTAAAATAATAAGGGCCTGCGCTGAAATAAGGGGAGAATACAAAGGGAAGCCAAGACAACAAGACAAGGGGAAACAAAATACCTCCAGTTGCTCGAGTAATACCCGTAATTTGGTTCGGAAAAGACAGCTTCTCTCCTGGCACCGTTGGCTGCACAACTTGCTTGAGCTTGAGCAATATAAAAAGGCATGCGAGTTAACTGTTACCATAAGCGGTGAGTTGTAGAGCGAAAGCCACAGTGTGAAGTACGGCGTAGCGAAATAGTGAGTCTTGAAGCAAGGGCAACAAGACGTGTACAGCACACAGGTGTGCGAGAAAAGAGGGTGAGTCTATCGGTTGATTCTCCTGATATACGCTTAGGTGAGACCGCTGAGAACAGTACCTTAGGACCACATCCCATAGTTACAGACAGTTGATTATTTAAAGTTCTTATTTGACAATTTTTTTGTGGATAAAAATTTGACAGATCCAGTACACTCAACATCAATCTTGGATTTTAAACTAATGCAGTGAGCAGGTGCAGTTATTGGCCAAACTGATTTGACTGTTTAATACCTGGAAGTGCTTAGTTCGTCCAGGAGTTGCTGAAACAGGAACTTTCTTGTCATTCAGAAGTGTGTTGATTGTAGAACTTTTTCCAACATTAGGATACCCAACCTATAGAGATATTAAAAAGGATGAACAAGAGAAATGTGTAAGAATATAATACTTGGGTGTACTTAAACTTGTAAACAGTCAATGCCATTTTAGCTACACCTAGAACTGTCGTCTAGACTTTCTGAAAAGTCCTTCGTCTTGTTTATTCAGTACCCACTCCAGTACTAAACTATCTATATTAGAGTAGATATGTCCAATTCAATAAGCTTGGTTATCAATGACTATATGGATTGCTAATCATGGAAATGACCGTTTATGAAAGGGAAATCAGCACAATCGCTCATTCTGAGACTCGAATTCTTGAAATGTTGTAAGGCCTTAGTAAGAAAAAGGAACATGACAGCTTTCATCATTTTAAATGCATTCTCCTTGTCATGCAAACTATATGCCAATAGCATGTTTAACTGTTTCCAGTCATAAAAACATTGAAGATCTGATACCAGGATTCATCACAATAGAATTAAAAAAGCCTTCATCCTAGCACCCATCCACAACCTCAATGGCTTCTTATACCAAATGAAATAGGTGACATCAACATCCAAGATGACGAAACTTTCATTTCCTTGATATGGTTTCTGTATTCACTGCTATCCCCATCAACAAAACATGTAGCTACATCAAGAAAAAAATGAAAGATGACCCTTTTCTCTATTCCAGAACCAAACTTGACATTGATGTCATAATCCCTTTATTAAACTTTGTGTTGTCCAACAATTATTTCATTCACAATGATCTGCCTCGTCCCCAGGCACTGGTCAGTCAAGGGGGTACGGTGGGAAATCAGGAGTACGGGGATTGATGGTAGCGACGCCTGGGGACGAGGCAGCATGACGGCAGCACAACAATAACATCTACAAACAAATCCATGGACGGACTATGGGTAGCGCTGTCAGCCTGGTGATAGCCACACTCCATGTATGGAGGAAATTAGCCATTTTCTAAACAACCAGGGGACTGGGTACAAATATTTAAAATCGATTGAAGCGAAAAATTGAGACTGGCACGTGAAAGGTCATCCAAAATAATGTAAGTTTACTAAATTTAACCTTTATTGGCTAAAACGCACATTTTTAACACGACTGCAGAAATTCTCGTGCGCTCATTGGCTAATATTCGCGGTCCAAAAATTCATCGAAACACAGGAGCGCGAACGCCTGGGTTCCAGGTTGCACTCGCGTCGAAAACGTTCAAAAACAGCTTCAATCGGTAAAACTGTTTACAGTCTTTGGTGCTGTTACTTCTCAGAAATAAGCAACAAATTGCATCCAAAGGGACTCCGTTAAAGGGAAGATCATCAAATTCGTTTTCAAGATGAATATGGATCGGAATCATTGAATTAATCTGAGCAGGGAAAACTCTAAAGATTGATGTGAAACTTGTTGAAGAGATTGTTTATTTTTGCTGTGTTCTGCCGTGGCACCACGAGTGGACTGAATTTTGTATTAATTCATCTGGTTTTCGAGAATTTCTGAATGGAATAAAAGTTAGTTGTTAAAATTCTATTTCTACATTTTGGTTTTGCGTTACTTTACAAAATTTGAAGTTCGTGATTCTGTAGGTTTCGAATTGTTTTCTTGAGAATTTCAATTGGTGGTTTTCACTTTCACGCTATCAAAAAACAAATTCGAAACAATTCAACTGCAGAAGCTTAGAATTTCAGCGAGTGTAGGCGGCGGCCTCGTGGGCCAACACCAAATTTGACAATGTGATGAAGAAATTTTGTGGTTGATTACAGGACGTACCACAACAAGCTCACGTCTATTTGTTAAATGCAGTACATGTTTGAAAAGTTTAAGAGAGCTTTGTATGGTTTGGAGGGACATCGAAAAATGCACCAATATTGGAAAACAAGACCCTGTACAACTCTGACTGACTGATTGACCAGAAAAAATCCAAACAAGATGCTTTGTAAAATTTATTCGCTTTTCTGTACAGGAAACTGCTTTAATGACTTTAATAGCAGGTATTTATATTCAATCAAGAAGCAATTGATTCAATCAATCAGTTACTTTAAGGGCTTATGCCCACATCATGGCACAGATTGATCATCTGAAAACTACAACAGGCAGTTGAAACCTGACTCCTACAAATGGCTGGAGGCTTGCTGTATTTACACTATTCACATTAGCTCTCACTCTGTAATGTGACTCTGTCTTATTTCATTTATTTACCCATTTATTAATATAAAATAAAAAAATGAAATAATATTAAATGAAATTCAATATACCGGAAAGTAAAATGTAAAGTTTATTTGCCCAAGTTTTATATATAAAAAGAATACTATCTACCCATGTGATGAGGATCAAAGCCTCCCCCAAAGTCAACTACAAATGCATAACGATATTTAGAAGTTATTATTATGTCTACTTACCAAACCAACAGTTGTAAGCACCTTTTGTGAACCAGCTGTCGCTTTAGGTTCCTTCTTCACGTGAAGCATTTTGAATAAAGATAGTAACTCATCTCTTGTCAGTATGTTTGATGAGACGCCGTCAAACAAACTTTCATTATTTGGGTTTGAGCATGCAACAACCTCCGCCAGATTTTCGGTACAAGAATCAAACGATTGACTGTTTAATTTCTTCACCTTTTTCTCTAAGGATAGTTTGTCAATGATAGCACTGCTAGAAATAACATCAACTTCTGTATGAAGAGGTAGTTCGTTTTCTGCACTAGCTTGGATATTACATTCATTATCTGCATCCACCAATTGTTCACTTTGATAAGAATAAAAAGCATCTCTCTTGTTCTGAACATTTGAGCTAACATATCTGGAGTCCATGAATTTTATGTTGTTGCCAGGAGACATATCTTCAGATGGTTTTACTACATCGCTACTCATATTATGTTCTGACTTGAATGAACTGTTTGCTTCAAAACCAGCAGCACTTGCATCTTGAAGCATTTCTCGTGATTCACAAGTAATTTCCTTTTCCTTCTCAACAGCCATTTCAGAAAGTTTTGACCACAGTAGTGTAGCATTTTGTACCATGCCATCCGTTTCTTCACCTTGTTCTCCCCTTTCCATTTTCTTTTCCTCTTCCTTCTCTTTCTGCACTTCTTCATTATCAGTAGCCTTTAACTGAAAAGAAGATGACATTAATTTATAGAGTTTAGAAAAGTACTACTATTAATTTTTTGGTTTCAAGCTGATTAGAGAGGTGTGGTCGAACCAAGATGAGCGACTGATCAGCCACAAGAATAAAGGAAGCAAAAGAAGACCTTTAACGTACTATACCTTATTCAGTCATGGCCAGGAGCAAAGGGGATAACACAACAACTGGTATTTGTAGTAAACATTGCACAACAAGCCAATAGAACACGTCTGGATGTGTAGATGAAAAAGTGAATTTGACTGCAAAATATGCAGACTGTATATAGCAGTCGAATTTCTTGCTTAAAAACATACTAGGTTGTTGTGGAAAGGAAGTTCTATACTTGTTTTTGAAGAAGGATGTGACTCACCTCATATGTTGCAACCAATGGAACTGGAAGGCTTGTAGGGAATTAGTTATCATGAGTGCTAGTTAAAACTTACCCCTTCAAGTCTCTCATTTTCCAGTTGCGCAGACCAGAAGGCCACTGGCAATCCAATACTTCTGAAATACCTTGCCCAAGAGTTCCTGTGCATAATATACAAGACATACATGTGCTATATCACTTCATACAAACTCAACTTTAATAATCAATGTTGGTTTAAGTATCCCAGACATCTTGTTAATTCTACCATCAAAAGTTTCGTTGACTCGAAGGTTTAAGACCAACAACAGCCTATATCACCATCTCAAGAGAAAGATGACACGATTCGAGTGGTTTTACCATTTAAAGACCAAATCTCAGCAGATATTGTGAGGAAACAAGTTAAGGATCTGAGCCTAAAAGTACACACCACCAACCAGCCTGTGTTTGTGAGCCGAAAAGTTGAACAAGAACAAAATGTGAAGGAAACAAAGCCACCAATTGTAAATCAGCAGTGTGTTGTTTATGGTTTTCAATGTGACCTGTGTGATGTGGGTTATGTAGGTTAAACATGTGGACATTTACATGATCATGTAAAAGGACATAAAAAACAGTCCTCTGCCATTGCCAAACACTACAAGAACATGCACGGAACAATGCCTCTGGGCCTGCTAGAGCGTTTTGAAGTGCTTAAGAAATGCAGAAACAAATTTGACTGCTTAGTGTACGAAATGCTTTTTATAAGAACTTTAAAGCCAAATCTCAATGTGCAATCAGACTCCATCCGTGCGAAAGTATTTTTATAATCTTCGCACCCCCTTATGTTAATTCTTCGCGCCAAAATCGCTTTAAATGCTGTAATTTGCATAATCTCATTTATATTTTCCTTGATAATGGAGTCATGACTACTCCGAAACGTTGGATTTTATCATTCCTTTTTACAGTTTAATGTTGGTTTAAAACAGAATAATTATGGTCCAAATATAACAAATTACTACTCAAAATCATGTTCATTGGCAAGCTAACAGCTGCCTGTCTGTCTAACCAATTTTTCAATTGCTAATTAAATTATTATATAAACAGCAGTGACATGCCAGGTGAGCTTTAGTGCAAAAACATGATGTCTTAATATGTTATCTTCACATGTGAAGATATCAGCATTGCTATGGTTATATTTTAAATTGCGCTTCTCGCAGCAAAAGTGAAAAGGTTTGGAAGTTCATTGATGTTTATATAATACATAGAATATTACATGGCCGCTTGGAGATACGAAATTTCTAGTCTCATGTTGAAACATATTTTACGAGTGAGCACTGCAAACGAGTGAAATATTTTCCAACACTCGAAGAGGAATTTCGTTTTTCCGCGCGGCCATGTGATATCCTCTATGAATATTTACAAATTTAATACAATATTTGAGAGCTCTTTTATGATTTCAAATTTCAGTACATATATAAATCAGAGGGCATACATTCTCCATACTGGACTCCAGTTCGAGCCCCAGGCCGGTCCAGGTTCGAGCCCCAGGCCGGGGCACTGAGTTGTGTTCTTGGGCAAGACACTTTACCCTCTCTTCACCCAGGTGTATAAATGGGTACCGGTGAATTTACTGCTGGGGGGTAACCCTGTGATAAACTAGCATCCCAACCAGGGGGAGTAGAAATACTCCCTGTCGCTTCATACTACAGAACCCGGGATAAGCTCTGGCCTGATGGGCCACCAGGCCCGAATGCAGACTTTACCTTTATCTTACATTCTCCATACAATTTAATGATCAAATTTATTCTTTTTTGTGGGAGGTGTGGAGGGAGGCACTGTGTTATCCTTATCAGTACTGTGTTTTATCATTGTACCTCCCTGTCATTTGTTATCCTTATCAGTACTGTGTTTTATCATTGTACCTCCCTGTCATTTGTTATCCTTATCAGTACTGTGTTTTATCATTGTACCTCCCTATCATTTGTTATCCTTATCAGTACTGTGTTTTATCATTGTACCTCCCTATCATTTGTTATCCTTATCAGTACTGTGTTTTATCATTGTACCTCCCTATCATTTGTTATCCTTATCAGTACTATGTTTTATCATTGTACCTCCCTGTCATTTGCTATCCTTATCAGTACTGTGTTTTATCATTGTACCTCCCTGTCATTTGTTATCCTTATCAGTACTGTGTTTTATCATTGTACCTCCCTATCATTTGTTATCCTTATCAGTACTGTGTTTTATCATTGTACCTCCCTATCATTTGTTATCCTTATCAGTACTGTGTTTTATCATTGTACCTCCCTATCATTTGTTATCCTTATCAGTACTGTGTTTTATCATTGTACCTCCCTATCATTTGTTATCCTTATCAGTACTGTGTTTTATCATTGTACCTCCCTATCATTTGTTATCCTTATCAGTACTGTGTTTTATCATTGTACCTTCCTGTCATTTGTTATCCTTATCAGTACTGTGTTTTATCATTGTACCTCCCTATCATTTGTTATCCTTATCAGTACTGTGTTTTATCATTGTACCTTCCTGTCATTTGTTATCCTTATCAGTACTGTGTTTTATCATTGTACCTCCCTGTCATTTGTTATCCTAATCAGTACTGTGTTTTATCATTGTACCTCCCTGTCATTTGTTATCCTTATCAGTACTGTGTTTTATCATTGTACCTCCCTGTCATTTGTTGTCCTTATCAGTACTGTGTTTTATAATTGTACCTCCCTGTCATTTGTTATCCTTATCAGTACTGTGTTTTATCCTTGTACCTCCCTGTCATTTGTTATCCTTATCAGTACTGTGTTTTATCATTGTACCTCCCTATCATTTGTTATCCTTGTCAGTACTGTGTTTTATCATTGTACCTCCCTGTCATTTGTTATCCTTATCAGTACTATGTTTTATCATTGTATCTCCCTGTCATTTGTTATCCTTATCAGTACTGTGTTTTATCATTGTACCTCCCTATCATTTGTTATCCTTATCAGTACTGTGTTTTATCATTGTACCTCCCTGTCATTTGTTATCCTTATCAGTACTGTGTTTTATCATTGTACCTCCCTGTCATTTGTTATCCTTATCAGTACTGTGTTTTATCATTGTACCTCCCTGTCATTTGTTATCCTTATCAGTACTGTGTTTTATCATTGTACCTCCCTGTCATTTGTTATCCTTATCAGTACTGTGTTTTATCATTGTACCTCCCTGTCATTTGTTATCCTTATCAGTACTGTGTTTTATCATTGTACCTCCCTGTCATTTGTTATCCTTATCAGTACTGTGTTTTATCATTGTACCTCCCTATCATTTGTTATCCTTATCAGTACTGTGTTTTATCATTGTACCTCCCTGTCATTTGTTATCCTTATCAGTACTGTGTTTTATCATTGTACCTCCCTGTCATTTGTTATCCTTATCAGTACTGTGTTTTATCATTGTACCTCCCTGTCATTTGTTATCCTTATCAGTACTGTGTTTTATCATTGTACCTCCCTATCATTTGTTATCCTTATCAGTACTGTGTTTTATCATTGTACCTCCCTATCATTTGTTATCCTTATCAGTACTGTGTTTTATCATTGTACCTCCCTATCATTTGTTATCCTTATCAGTACTGTGTTTTATCATTGTACCTCCCTGTCATTTGTTATCCTTATCAGTACTGTGTTTTATCATTGTACCTCCCTGTCATTTGTTATCCTTATCAGTACTGTGTTTTATCATTGTATCTCCCTATCATTTGTTATCCTTATCAGTAATGTGTTTTATTATTGCATTAGGGTGGCAGCTTTGTCTTGTTATCCAACATAAGGAGAAAATGGGTGAAAAACCATTTACTCAAAGACTACAGACAATAGTAAATTAAATGTTTATCTATTTACCTTTGCTCTTGGGATAAAAAATCTGCTTTATTTATGAGAAGGAGATTGCATTTTTTTATATTGACATCACAGACATAGTTCTCCTTAAAAAAAGAAAAAATGGTGGTTAATAAATAGATTTATTATCTATATAGCGACAATTTTAGGTAATAAACCTTGCAGATAGAATTCTATATCTGCTATATTTTCACATGTGAGAAAAGCGATACGTCCAATCAGCTTCGCGTATAGCTTTCTTCACATGTGAAAGATATAACCAATCAGCATCAAGAGTAGAACGACCTAACCAATCAGAGCGCGGGAATTCAAATGGTTTCCAAAGAGGCTGCAAAAACAACGCGCTGCAAGTTTGCAAGCTCTCGAAGACAGTTTATGTTTTGGCTACAAATTTTGTACTTTTGAGAACTTTATGGAAAGGAAAGCCATCAGAAACACGCCAAGCAAAACCTTAAAAACACAGTTATGATATGGAAATGCTAAAATCATTCAACAGGCGGAGCGAAGACAAACTAAAGGTCGATAAGGGAAAGCCAAGAAATGAAAGACTTTCATTGTAGCTTTGATACAACGCAGCCGTGGACGTTCTAAGAAAGCACCCTTGGGAACACCAGGGTAAAGTAAATATTTCACTTTTGAATATGGATTTACGTTGTAATTGAAAAATTAAACGAGACTTACCTGTAAGTTGAAGTTTGATTAAGATTCTATGAGTCACCGGTCGGGAACAAGGGAGTCACGTGAGATATGCGTGCGCACCTTCGCGTTCAGACTTCAAAGAAATAACATACCGGTCACATAGAACCAGGGTAGGGCAGGCAATAACCCTTGATGCAAACATGTATCGTAATACGTATATAACAGGGTGGGCACGTGACTCCCTTGTTCCCGACCGGTGACTCATAGAATCTTAATCAAACTTCAACTTACAGGTAAGTCTCGTTTAATTTTTCAATTCTATTTCGTCACCGGTCTATGTCACAAGGAAATCACGTGAGACTTGAAAGCATGTGACCGTAAGAATAAGTCGACCATAATAATGACAACAACAACAACCCACAGTATTAATAATCACTAACATTGTGATTATAAAACAACCTGTTTGTAAACATGAACAATAACGCTCGTAACAGCCAGATTCTCTCACAACTGTTGTAATAAAGTAGCAATTTTGGTAAAGGTGTTTAGCTGTAAACAGCTGTCTATTTCTGCAAGGCATTAAGCAGTTGTTTTCCAAAGTTGTCTGTTGGCTTGGAAATTGTTTTGTTGTAATATTTCATGAAGGTATTTTCTGAGGACCACCCGGCACTGTCCATGATAGTGGTAATTGAGAGTTTCTGGGCCTTTGCAGCTGAGGTCGATGCGGCTCTCGTACTGTGGGCAGTAAAGGTGGAAGTATCTATGCCAGCAAGTTTCAATTCAGTCTTCAACCATCTACTAACAGTGTCCTTGGAGACTGGCCTGTGTGGTCTCTGATAACTAACAAGTAACTTTTGATGATCCTGCCTCATGTCCTTGGTCCTCTTCAGATATTCAGAGAGATACCTCACTACACAGATTCGAGGATCTTCATCGAAGGACAGAAATTCTAACTTAGTACATTCTTTACCAGGTTTAGTAGTTTTTAACAAATCATTTACAATAAACATAACTTTGTCCTTAGAGACTTTCATGTCCTTAGTAGTTAAAGCATGAATGGTCTGGCAGCGCTGGCCTGACAATATGGCCATCAGCATAACTATTTTTAATGACAACAATTTTAAAGATAAAGCCTCAGCAGGATGTAAAGTTTTTAAATGTTCCAGAACTGAGTTCACATCCCACACTTCCTTGTATTTTGGTAGGGCTGGTCTAGTCGTAAATGTTCCCTTTAGAAAGCGAGAAACAAGCGGGTGATTACCAAAAGACTGGTTACCCTGTAATACTATGACACTGGCCAATGCACTTCTGGCAGTGTTTAACGCACTGTAACTGAGTCCCTTGTGATAAAGTTCTGCAAGAAAATTGAGCCCACTTGCTATAGGTGGCGAAATTGGATTAATTTGCCATTTACGACAGTATTCCAACCATTTCTTAATGTAAGATTTAAGTCTATAGTTGAGTCTAGAGGCAAAGAGGTCAATATCTGGTTTCACTGACAGCTTAGAGATACCCTCGTCATACAAATCTGTATGAAGAGTCCACTCAATTTCTCTGCGATGTTGACGAGATTCTCTGTCAGCAACTACATTGGTTTTGCCTGGAATATGGGCTACAGTCAGCCATATTCCCCGATTAATACACCAAGTCCATATCTCCTTGTTTAGCTCATTAAGCTTCCAGGAGTGACTAGTACCCATGTTATTAAGGATTGTGACTGCTGTCATATTGTCCACCATGAGTTTTACATGTTGATGCCTGACTTTGTCCTCAAACATTTTAGTCCTAATTTAATAGCCAACATTTCAAGGTAATTAATGTGATTCTGGGCCTCAACTGAGCTCCATGACCCCCCTGTAGGGGTTCCTTGAAATTCACAGCCCCATCCAGTTGTAGAGGCATCAGTGTATAAGGTAGCCTGGGGCTCCCCATGATCAATGACATAATATGATAAGTGAATATTATTTATCCACCAGTTTATATCTTCAAGAACAGGGGGTGTTAGTTCCATGGTATCCTCAAAATCCCCACATTGGGATAGGGCATCGGTTTTCGCCATGTCCAGTCTGCGGTAATACAGGGGACCATACATTACCCCAGGGAAGCTGGAGGTCATAAGTCCCAATAACTGTGCAATCACTCTAATTACTGGTCTCTGAATTTTAATAATGTGGAGGCAAGCATTTTTCACTTTGAGTTGTTTTTGTTGAGTGAGGTAAACTGTCATAGTCCTAGAGTCTAGGACAAATCCCAGAAAAGTGATAATTTGGGTAGGGATAAAGACTGATTTTTCTGGGTGTATAATGAAGCCCAGTGAATCAAATAATTTTATCGTATCTACAACATTGGCTAGGCAATCCTTGTATCCATCACCCTGCAGATATGAGTCATCAATATAACCAGAAGAAAGGTGCCCTTTCTTTCTTAGGTAACAGTAAACTGGCTTGAGCAGTTTAGTGAATTTCCGTGGACACAATGCTAATCCATTAGGGAAGCACGTAAATTTGTACAGTACTCCCTGCCACTCAAATTTAAGATACTTCTGGTCAGTTTCAGCAATTGGGACTGAGTAATAAGCATCTTTGATGTCAATTGATGCCATATAGCAGTTCGGTTTCATCATTCGAATTACTGTCCATAGTGTGTCCATTTTAAAGTGTGCATACTCAACTGACTTATTAAGTTGTTTCAGGTTAAGGATCATCCGATGTGTGCCATCAGGTTTAGGTCTTAGGAATATAGTAGATATAAACTGCCCTGGCTCATTTCTAGCAGGTACAATAACTTCCTTCTGAAGTAATTTGTTAATCTCAGACTGAATAACAGTGCTTTCCTCTGCACTGAATTTCTTTTGTGTTGGGACCCTGCCTTGATAAGGAGTTGAAGTTAATTCAATAAGCTGGCCTTTCACTGTGCTAAGGACCTCAGGGTCTGAGGTGAAGTCTAGCCATCTCGAGTAACATTGACTTATGCTGCCAGCTTTAAAGGACTGAATCTGGGACAACAATAGTTGCTTAGTTTTTTCAACATAAAATTCAAAGTTACTAACCTGCAGGGTTTCGATATTTAGTTGTTGCCCCCCTCCTTCTTCTTGTAGAGGGGGGATTTGAAGTTTTTTGCTTTGTCCCCACGGTTTTTCCATCGGTTTTGGGAATGAAAAGACCGTCTGTAATATTGGTCTGAGGGTCTGTGTTTCCCACTGTCACTAGAACCTTTGTAGCCAGCCTTGTGCGATTTATTGACAGTCGCTGAAACTTGGGAAATTTTGTTGGACGCTTTTATGTTGTTAAGCTGTTGTTGGAGGTCATCTCCAAAGAGCAGCGAAGTAACTGGGACATTTGTAGAGCAGAGCGCTGCATATTCTTTCTTGAGGCTAGGTTTTATCGCCTCACGTCTTTTCAGTGATAATTCATATTGCGAGTGGCCTAACAACGCCAGAGCATCGGTATGAAAGCTAACCATTTCAGCAAGGTCAATTTTCTTGGCATCTTTTTCGCGGGCTTTGAGCAAATTGTCAGTACATTTTGCAATAATAGTGCCCACCTTAGCAAGGATGTTCTGAGTATTTGATGCTCTGAGATCCACTCGTCTGGCCGTATGACTCATGTTTGCCCATATTTCAGGGTTCACACGTGGAGCAACTAGGCTACCAAGGTTCCCGGGTCGGGAATGTTTCTTTAATTTCTCTGTTAGTTTATCAGAAGTTAATTTTTCCGACCATCTCTTATTGACGAGTTTTGCGAGCTTATCCGATACATCTTGGTCGGTTTGCTCGTCAGCATTCAGATCATTTGCAATCGTGTCGAGCAGATCATCTTTCGACTCCCGTGTCGGGCTACTCTTCTCTCCTTTTTTAAGCAGCGTGTCGCTGTCCGATTCAGAAGCGTCATTATTTGAGTCGGTGTCTGAGTCAGACAATTCATCAACTCTTGGCCTTTTCGAGGGTCTCTGGCCATCGGCAAATCGTGCAAGGGTTTCTTGCACAGAGCTCATAGATCGAGACACTGACAACATGTTGTCATTGATCTTCAACAGTGTCGATTCCAACGTGTCGTTGGCTTTCGCTTAAGCGACAGGAATTGTCGTTAGTGATGGGTTGTTCATATCATCATCTCGGAGAAGGGTGTCTTCGTCATCTCTTTCCGATTCTGGCGTGAGTCCAACTTTGTCCTGGCTCTCGTTCGCCGAGGAGTGTTTTCCCGCCATTTTCAAGGGTGGTATCGACGCAGTTACCCTGAATTTTCCTGAATTCTGGATCTGGGATGGATCTGACAGGTCCAAGTTCAGTAGTAGTCTATAGCAGCTAACAGCTCCGGTATTGGTAGTTCGTTTTATCGCAAGGTTTAAGGGAAAAAGTTTTGCTAAAAGCAGTGAAAGTGGTCGACGGTCCAAACGCTTTGAAGGTTAACAAGCAACTGAACGCGAAGTTGCGCATGCATATCTCACGTGATTTCCTTGTGACATAGACCAGTGACGAAATAGAATTATTGTTTAATGAACCGACTCCTTGTGTTATCACAACTTTTGTTTAACACTTCGCCAGTTGATTTGCGCGCAGTAGTTGATTCACTTATGGCGACGTTTCTCAATGCGATAGCAAAAGCTTTTCTTTTAAAAAGTATTAACACAGTGTGTTTTACACCGCTATTTAAATAAAGTTCTTGTTTACTATAGCTTGTCGTCGCCGTAATTTTTCTTTTCTATTTAAAAGAGATCTCGCTTGGAAAGCCATCAGAATGCATTTGCAGCTTTGTTTTCCTCGTAGCGCTGCGTTTAACTCTTTAATTATAGACTAGAAAAAATCGCTTTAAGTTTACAATGGTTGAGTACTCGTTATATATAATAAACAAATTACAGCATAGAAAGTGCTTTGTACGGATTATTATTCACTCGTCTCAAAACTTTGGAAAACTCACTCTTTCGCTGCACTCACTCGTTCGTTTTCCAAAGTTTTGCAACTCGTGAATAAAAATCCGTACGTCCCACTTTCTATGAAGTAATCTATATTTATCCAAACCTAATAGCAGAGCTGGAGTTCACAGTGTTTGTATTGTGCTAAATTAAAGTGGCTAACATATCAAAAGTACATGGTGGCTCAAAGATACAAGATAACATAACTTAGAATACTGGTAGTGAATTCCCAGCGCCGCTTCTTTGGGATTTATATGAACCCTTTCTCGAAACACGTATGAGTAAGCTTATAGCATTGTGACATTTGGAAATTACAGTTACATGTTTATATTCAAGGACAATCACCGGTCCATTAACTGAAAATTAGCATTCTGACATATCACTTTTGTGGGTTATTTGTGTAGTGACACCTAAATAGCTTATTAAGGTATCAGCCTAACCAAATGACCAGCCTGCCCTTGAGTGGCTTTAATACCGATTTCCATTTTTTCGAAAACTCCAGGAAAGTATATAAATTATTCTCTAAAAGCTTAAGAGTTGTAGATTACGAAATTTATATTCATTTGAAGTAAAAAATAAATGTTCTTAAAATAGGGTGTTCAATTTCCAGAAGTACTGAGTCTCACAAATCAAGTTCATTTGTAGTTGGATGTGAACAGGAGAAAGTGATCAACATCCAGAAAATTCAGAAAGAGGGGGCCGAATCCCGCCCCCCCCCCCACCCCGGAATGAAAACTTCACTTTTCAGGAGATGCAGCATTCATCATTGTGGGCGTATTTGTGATGAAAAGTTACATAGCATTAATGTTTCAGATGATACATGTAGGTTATGCATGGTTCAATTCTACATGTTACCATCCTCCCCAGGCACACATCCGGGCATTTGCCATTTTTTTCTTATTTGGTGGTCTATTCCCCACCCCCGGCACACAGAAAAAGACAATTCCCTACCCCGGGACTCCTCGTTGACCACAAGTATGGCATTTTGTGTACAAAATAGAGATAAAAATACTGATTTCTGTAAAAGTAGCGAAAGCAGGCATTTTTCAAGACCTAGAAGTCCCTCGCTTCTCGCGACTTAGCCACTTGTTATCGTGATATCGTCCTTAATAAAGTTACAAGGCCGACTTGTTGCCCGTCTACTCACGAGTTTGAACACTTTTCTAGACTATGCATATCATGAATAACAGAGACTACATTTATGGCATAAGAAATAATGAAGACTACATTGACACAATTGTGTCAACCGATAAGTGACGCACTAGGAAGAACATTGAGAAGGTACTTTAGATTTGCCCGACCCCCTCCCTCCCCGGGACAAGGCTGCTTAAAACAATTCCTCACCCCCGGGCCAAAAGGGCCGGACTTGTCCCGGGATTGTCAAGGGGGGAGGATGGTTACAGGTAGAATTGAACCACACATTACAAAAACGTTTTGAAAATAAAAAGGAAAAGGGGGACATGGCCCTCCCGGCCCCTCCCCTAAATCTGCCTATGATCACTATGTGTTGAGTGTGTACAACATGCGAGCCAGCGGGTTCAGACGTGCGAGGCATACGAGGCAGATTAAAGAACATGTAAGATATGGTATGGAAGCCATGCAACTTTGCAAGTTCCACTCAAACAAAACATAAGCACAAAAGGTACAGATCACTCTGGCTTTTTGTTCAGAATTAGTAAATTAAATGGACACCAGCTTGAAAACAGGCTTACCCAGCCTCTGTTTGTGTGGTCTCCGCCTTGCAATAAATTATTATCAAACATTATTCAATATTTTAAGCTTCTTAAAATCGACTTTTACAGCTGTGTATCTGTAATAAAATAAAGTAGAGATATTTTCATATTGTTTAATTAAGTTTATTTGATTTTGCAGCAATTTGTGGCATGTGTATACCGCTTCTTAGATGTTAAGCTTTCGTCTGAGCCCCAGGGAGGATACTCCCTTATATGGGCTATGCGCGGAAGTGCCACTGGGATAGAAACGTTCATCAGTATTTATTTAGCAGGTCATCAGTCAACATAAGATCATTTCCAGGACTAGATATTAGAGCAAAAGTATACAAAACATTTTCCTTTGTCCTAAACTCCCCACTGGCATCAGAGCTCTTGGTCATTGAAACATCAGTCTTCGAACCAAGATCAGCCTAAATTGAGAGCGATTAGCTTGCAGATTGCTCTTTTAAATTAGCTGGAATATCAAATTAAAGCAAAAATATCCTTATGTGATGTGTGTGCTTTGCTTATTTAGTTGATGTGTTTGCTTAGTTGTAATTTAATGGTTTAAATTTATTTTATGTTGTTTTTATAGTTTGTCTTATCAGTAACTCTGCTCACATTGTGGGTGGCTCCAACAAAACTGTTTTGCAATTGGACTATTTAATAGGATTGGTGCCACCACCAATTGTGGAAACACACACATTTTAGACATCCTGCTGATGAATGGTTACAACAACTAGGCATTTGCATGAGTCCTGAACATTGAGATCATGGTTTGTCCACTTTGAATTGTAATTAGGAACTGTACTTTGGACATTGGGTGACTTCAGGTCTGGCCAAGTGGGGGAATCAGTCTGGTCACTGACAAAACACACAAAAATTAAAACATGACTAAATTCTTGGTCCATGGATGTGCAGTAAACTAGCTACTGAACCATGGATAAATGCTTTTGGAATACACACAAAAACTTGAAATAATGACTGTCCATGACCAAAACATGTCATGATGTACTGCTCTGTTTCAATTTAAAAATTTAGTTGGTGGATGGCTTGCCTGCTATCTTGTCTGTAGTAGCCTGACAGGAAAATCAACTTTTCCCAGACAACCAGACATTATGGTTTTGTCGAGCCCTGAGTTAGAAATTTTGTCAATGTACATGTGCTCTGACTTGAAACAATGAGTAACACTTGTGTAGTCCAAGGATATGAAATTGCTGCGCTTATTTTTGTCTATTGTGCCTGTCTCTTAACATTGTATTGGATGTGATTCAAGTGCAAATGTGTGAAAGCAGGTAGTGCTACGATAATTTAAGTTTTCAAAATGCTTCTAGAATTTCAGTGCGAATGAGCGAAAACTTGTCATGCTGCACTGAATATTATGCAGTATGAAGCACATGGCAGCCCGCTGCACAAGTAGGAATCAACAACGAAAATGTAGCGTAAAATAATTCTGAAACTGTTGCTGTAAACAATAACAAAGGCATGGTTGACTAGCGCCCTTTCACAGTTAATTTGAGTTTATCAGTCTATATCCAGCCATCATGCAAAAATATTTACGATTTTTGTTTGCTGTTATAACATTCACAGTTCAAAGATTCCCACTCATGAGATTTCTGGCTGTCATTTGCTAAGCGACTTGAAAAATTGCTTGTGAAAACACGGCCACTAAAGGTCCTGAACTTTGAAGATCACCGAAAAGAAGGCTGAAGACAGTTTGCCCTTCTTTATATCAAAGTGTATTAACAAAGATTGAACTTTCTGATCAACAGCTGATAAAAAGTTCTCTGTTTGGGTCAAATCTAGTTGACAGCATTAGACATGATGCTTAATTGAAGTTCTTTCACAGTATTTCTAACCTAGATCCACTCCACTTTGCCTCACACACCACTGAAATATGTAGTTTATAATCATTATCCTTCTCACGTTCATCGGAAAGTAATACAGCTGTTCCAGGTATATTGCGCCAGTCCCCATAAATTTTTTCATGGCCTTTTCTTATAAACTAGAGGTTAACTTGCTATGCTTACATAATGTTTCAAACCGCTATAGATGAGTGCAATTTCAGGAATAAAAGGAATAAAAACAGTTTAAAGTACATGCACATAAAATGCAGAAAAGGAAACGAACAAAAGATTGTCCTACCAGATCTTCACATCTAAACAAGAGGGGGTTTCTTGCATCCACAATCTGGACAACTATGTCACTGTAAGAAAGCAAAGTACATTGATTATTTATAACTAATAACTGTCACCACTGTCAGGATTTTGGCTAAAACTGAGGAGGTATCACAGTATTCCCGACCCCACACTTATATACATAGTTTCACGTATATAGAAGCTACTGAAAGAAGGAATATAAAGAGCATGATTAAATTTAACAATTATCCTGTGAAATTACACAGAATATCATCTGATATTATCCAACAAGGCCGTAGGCCGAGAAGGCTAAAATCAGACAATATTCTGCAACAAAATGAAACAAATTTTAGAGTTAGAAACACTGTTATGCAGCGCTTTGCATAAGACTTAGGGTGACTCTTTGCAATATCTGTTATGTATGAATGATGGTAGCAATGGCTTCATGACAACATATGCTCCAGGTAAGCATTCTTTGGATTTGCAATTCTTTTAAGATTGATGAAAGTCCTTTTGTTAGTTTGAGTGTACCGGTACTTTCTGTTAAGGTGGCTACAATAGCGGAATATCAACAATAAATCATAACCAAAAGTTTGACACCAGTATCTTGAAAGAATAATATAAAGATAAAGACAAATTAATGCAAGAGATGAGGGATTAAAAGAAAATAAAGGCCAAAGTTGGTTGCTATGAGTGGTAAAGAGCTACATGTATGCAATGCAAGCCACTGTATGTTCCATTATTGGCATCAATTTACATGGCTTCTTGCAACAGTTTCTTAAGTGAAAATAAAGTAAAAGACAGTGAAAATCATTTCTGTTATTTCTTCGAAAGTGCTGAGGAAATGATACCCAAGTAATAAGTACTGGTACTATTTTTTTTATCAAGATTATGGCTACTTAAAATTATCTGTAAATATGAAAGGAAAGCCAAATGCAAATTCACACCTAAGGTGAGAAATATGCTTATTTTTCAATAGCTTGTTTTTCTTTTCATTCATAGGCACAATAACATGAGAAATTAAAGATTGTTTGGATTTGTTGTTCCTGATGCTCTGTTTGGCCAGTGTTTGATGTTAATTATGTCATTTTATTTTCTTTCATTTATTCCATCTTATCACATGAATTTTTAAATCTTTACTTCAATCTTGAGACAAACACTGGACACATTTCTATGCAAACGTATACAGAGGTTGTCAAAAATATACTGGGCAGTGAGGATAACAAACAAAGCAGTGAGCGACAAAAATAAATTACATAACAATGAGGAAAATTAAAAAAAGGAAAGAGCACAGTCACTTTGAAATAGCTAAAGTTAATCGAGCTAAGTGGCTGGGCCAAGCAGAAAGAAATTGCAATAGAGTAACTGTACATAGAAAACAGGACATGATTTAAAATTACTTTAATTTGAGGGCTGCAAAAATTACTTTACAATATGTACTTGAAATGAAGTTGAACGTGGGGAGTTTCAGAAATGTAGTTCAACATGTGAATTTTTTCATCTGCAAATTATTACTAGTGTGAGATCAGAATTCACACCATGCAGGATTGCAAGTTTCCCATTGTGAATCTTAGCAAGATTCCTGACAAGATATTGGCCTCTGGAATGTTCATTCCTGCTGCAAATGTTGAATCCCAGCTGAGAAGGACTGAAATCCTGGCAGCCAATACAATGTACCTTTGCAAGACCCTGGTCAGATTCACAGAAGGATCGATCCTGCATTCCTTTTTTACAGGGGTTAATTCATCCAAGTTTGACAACGTCAGTGTTTTCCACATCCAATACTATAAAAATGATTTAAGGTGGAAACACTCTCTACTAATCTTTGCTTACTGCTGAACAAATAAAATTATATTAAAGTTGGGTAGCTGCATTCTTGTTGTTTGTATAGTGTGAGCTATTACTGGTCAGAAAAATAGTACTTTTTGATTTTCTGGATACCCTGGATGCATGTGACAAAATCAACATCACAATTCCCACCATAAATATAGACAGAATTAATATACAACTTGATGGCTTAAACACAACATGAATGATATTTTTTATAATTCCAGAAAAGAAAAAGAAGTTGTACAGTAAATACTACAATAAGAATACAATAAGTTGTACAGTAAATATTGTTCAGTTCACTCACATTCATTTATTTACACCTTTATGCTTCATTACCACCTACCACACCATATTAAGCCAGCTTTGCTAATGCATCAGTCTAGTTTATAACTAAAACTTATTGAAACCATACTGGACAAGGTAATGAATTAATTTGCTTTAGCCAAAAGTTAATAGTTAAGTTTTAGTTGGGTTCACATTTTGAAAAACATGTAGCATAAAGAGAAGTACCTGCGTTCAATCACTCTCCACAGCTGTCTCCAAAAGTCAAGATTACGTTCAAATGGCGTTAGGAGTATATGATCTTTCTCCTGTAACCTAAAATAATGACAAAAGATATAACCTCAAACTAACCAAATTTATTTTTGGAAAGAAAGAACACAGCTGTAGTGTTACCATTTTATTTACTTATATTAATTTTAAAATTTGATTTTGAGAGTTCAAAGCAGATATTTCAAAGCATATGTCTTGAATTTATTATTCAAACACATTAACATTCTTTGCACATGTTTGTTATTACCATCAACATCCTATCCCTTGACAAGTGACAGTCTACAATCATGGAGTAATTACGACATGCAGCAGTTGAAACAAACAAATATCTTGCCTTACAAGTGTGCAAAATAATATTTCATCCCCACCTCCCCCCTGCTCAACACTGACGTAATCTGCAATCTTGACGTAATCTGCAATCTTGGCTTTGGTCTGACAACACATCAAAATTGACAACATTACAATGGGGGATGGGGGTTAGATAATATGAGCTGTGGTAACCAAATTGATGGAAATGTATTAAGCGTCTCAACAGTTGTGTTCACCATTGTAGAAGGAGATCAGAACATAATTATAAGGCAACTTGAAATGCATGTTGAGATCATGAATTGATATATTTAATTCAATGTCTGTTATCATTTTGATCAACACCAACAGCTGTGATTTCAGACAACTTAGTAGTGCTGCACATGGATTCCAGTTTACATATCACAGCCCTCCCATTCTCAAACACCTTCCACCCAATGCAGAACTGTCACTTACAAGCATATTTTCTCCAGGCACACATCAAAATAGGTCTGGAGTATCTTTTAAATACTATAAAATATTTTTCATCAACCTGAAATGGAAAATAATATTGAGGCACACTTGTGCAATAACACACTGGATTATGTACGTTCTACCGGTGCTCTTACTGTGCAAGTTGTCTTCTCCATTGCAGAAAAGTCTCCTTTTCTATCTGGTCTAACTCCTCTGCTGTCATGTTCTCATCCCACTCCGGCCTATAGAAAAGTAAAATAAATGTTATTTTGCTCTTTTCTATAGTAATGGAAAGAAAACTACCAAAAGAATGTGGACCCTGGAACTGTACCCCCTCTACAACCCTTTACTTGATCTTGTATCCAGATGTTTGCTCACTTGTAGGAAAAATCTAGCCAAGTCTGATTAGTTCGCCATTCTGATTGGATTTGTGCGTGAACAATACAAACTTTGTCCTACACTCACGCATATATGTGAGCTGGTAAGAAAAAATTGTGACTTTTTATGCTTCTATTAAAACATGACTTTGCCCGGCTGTTTTCGTCTTCTCTGGCTGAAAAACCCTACAGACCTCCTGCGCAGCATGTTTTGCTTTGCATTGCACGATTAGTCTGTCACACATAATCGATTTGTTTGTAGAGGAAGATGTCTTCAAAAAAGAAACGCAAAAGATAGCGTCCTTTTTCAAGTGCGGAGAAGGTACCAAAACAGAAAACCTCAAATATATGGTATTGCATAAGGATGGGCCGAAGCGCTCGCTGCTAGTAATGAAGGCTTATACTTTGAGCAAAATAAATTGCTAGAACTGGACGGTCTCGATGAAGAACAAGACCAAGCAGTTCCCGTTTTCAGTGTCAGCCGTTTGAAACTTAAAGGAAAGCGTAATGAGGGTCTGCAAGAGATGGAATCAAAAGAGTCTGAATCAGAAGAGTCAGAATCACAAGAGAGTGAGTCACAAGAGTCATGGAAGAAGTTGAATGACCTAACAATTGTTTCTGGTAATTGCCTACTGGAAAATTTCAGGAAATCGTTTTCCTGTCAGTTTTGTCATGCAGATGTGATGTTATTTAAGAAAATGTTTCTGCGAAAGCTGAGCCTTGCCACCATTACAGAGTGAAAAACTGTTACAATATTCTTTTTGGCGCTTTGCAGATACACGGTCTATTGTCTGCCCAAGGCTATGGATGCACTTCCCTGACATTTTGAATAGCCAACTAACATACAGTACACCAATAATAGTTGCTGTAAATGGCGGTCTTACCCCCAATGCAGCGATTCAAAAATTTGGCCGGGGCTGCTACATGGGAAGAGTCTGTTTTTCGCCTTATTCCGGTCCATCCAGATGACTGGGAACTTTTGGGGATGTTCTGGAACGGGCAGTATTATTTGGGCTTCGCTCTTTGATCGTGCCATTTGTGGGGGGCCCTTTGGACAACCAAACGCATTCAGTTCTATTGTGACCATCAGGGTGTAGTTGAGGTCATCAATTCCCGTCTATCCAAAATCCCCCAGGTAATGGACTTTTTTTTTTTAATTTTTTTTTTAAATATTTTATTAATTTTACAACAACACTACTTACAAAAAGAAAAAAAAATACATAGTACACTACCCTACTTAAACTACTTACAAAAATATACAGTACACTACACTAAAACATTACAAAAGTTGCACTATTTGCTCTTACTTATGTGTTTTATACATTCTTTCCTTCTTTTTTCCTTAATTTCCTTAAGGGTGAAAAGCCAGTTCCAATGAAAGTATGACTATGTTATAAAGATATGTATTTGGAGGAAAAACTCTGGCATTTAATGTTTTTAACCAACGGCTCAGGAGACCTGATTAAGCGAGGGTAGAAAAGGCTTCCATTTTTTAGTGTTACTTGGTGTCTTGTTTTCTAATAGGTGTATATGATTCAGATAAATTAAGAAGTTGTTTTGAGTTGGATGAAGTTCTCTCGATCTGCATATCCAAATGTATTGTTTAGCGAGTAGGCAACAAAAATTAATTTGGAGTTTGATGTTAGAGCTGTCAGGCTTGAGGCCTAAAGCGGTCACTAGGTGTAGATTGTTTTCTGTTGTGAGAATCTGACACGACTGCAGCCATAAAGATAGATTTTGCCAAAAGATTGTTGTTTTTTCACATTGCCAGAATAAATGCATCAGATCTTCTTTTTCGTTATGGCAAAAGGTGCAGTTATTGTCCTCTCTGATTCCTATTTTTTGCAAAAGCTATTTGTCGCCAGCCGTCTGTGTAAAAATCTGAAATTAAAATCTATTAGTTTAGAGCCCCTTGTACACGCAGTAGATGTTTGGTAGACTTTTCTCCAGTCAACAGTTTCATTTGTAGAGCTAATATCTTTGTGCCATTTCTCTTGACACGATAGTGGTCGCTCACCTTTATCCGATATTAGTTTCCGGTACACAATTCTTGAAGATTTTTGGCTTTTTAAAAATGTATCGAAAAGGCTTTCGTGTTTTAGTTGGGTTTTTGGGGTTTGTCTTTGCAAAAGTTTCACTGCTGAGACAATTCCATACAAAGATAGTGGTTTAACGTGAAGTTCGTACTTATTTTGAAAACTCTCTAGGGACATAAAGTTATGAGAATCATCCATTAAATGTTTTACTTGTGTGATACCTTTCAAAAGCCAATCTGTGTAGAGTACCGGTGTATTATTTATTCTAATTAATGAATTTTGCCAAAGTGGTAGAGACAGGAGGTGGTCTTTTGAAACTATTTTTCCTTCAAAGAAAGTATCTGACCATATTTCTATGATTTCTTTGACAAATGGATCGTCTATACTTAGTTTATCAATATCTTTTTTGTTAAGATTTCCTTTATTAAAGGCGTTGCCTCCATATTTTCCAAGCTCTAAATTAAAGATTGCTTTCCATTTGCTAATGTTTTCTGAATCCAGATATTTTTTAATCCAAGAGGCTTTTAGTGATTTGTTGAAAGATACCACATCGATCATTTTGAGTCCTCCGTTTGGATAGTCGTTGATCATAACCGCGCGTTTAATTTTATCACCTTTATCGTTCCATAAAAAATTGAAAAAAAGTTTGTTGATCTCTTTGATTACTTCATGATTTGTTTGCAAAGGCGAAAATACGTATACAAGTTGAAATGCTACTAGACTTTTCAAAACTACTATCTTCCCTACTAAACTTAGTCTCCGGAATTTCCAACATCCTAGGATAGATTTAATTTTCGTTAGTTTTTCAGTATAGTTTAAAGAGATCGCCATATCTTGATCCGTAGAGAACCAAACACCCAGTGCCTTAACTTTTTTGTTTTGCCATTGAAAATTTTTTCCTAAGCAAAATTTTTGCTGGCAGTTTGTTTTGGAGCCTATCCATAGAGCTTGGGTTTTTTTATCATTCAGTTTAAGCCCAGACATTTTACCAAAAGCTTCTATCAGAGTCAGCGATGCATTAAAAGATTCCTCGGAACCGTCTAAGATGAGGGTCGTATCATCTGCGTATTGACTTAATTTAAATTCAGTGTCCTGTATTTTAATACCCGTAATTTCTCTTTTGTTACGTATGGCTTCAGCAAGTATTTCTACAGATAGTATAAAGAGATAAGGTGACAACGGGCAGCCTTGTCTTACTCCTCGACTTAGTTCAAAGAAATTGCTCGTCCATCCATTGTTTAAGATGCAGCTTTCAGTTTTACAATAAAAAAGTCTGACCCACTTTGACAGCGAGGGGCCAAAGCCAAAATGTTGAAGGGATTTATCGATAAAGGACCACTCCAGAGTATCGAAGGCTTTTTCAAAATCGAGAAAAAGCAGTAGCCCGGGGATATTTTTGTTTGCTGTATACTGAATGACGCTATCCAGCGTACGTATGTTATCGCTAATACATCTTTTCTTTATAAATCCTGACTGATCTTCTGATATCAGCTCGGGTAACACTGTTTTTATTCGGTTTGCAATGGCCTTCGATGCAATCTTATAATCACAATTTAATAGAGTTAATGGGCGCCAATTTTTAATTAAATTGGGATCGGCATCTTTTTTTGGTATTAGTTTTATAATTCCACACCTCTGTGATATGGGTAATTGTCCTATTTCAAAGGAGAAATTTAATGCACACATAAGACTTTCTCCTATTTCTTCCCAGAAGACTTTGTAAAAATCACTCGGTAGGCCATCTATACCAGGTGACTTTTCTGAGGCCATGCTATTTAATGCCTCTAAACATTCCTTGGAACTTAAAGGGCCTTCACAAAAATATAGGTTTTCATTGCTTAATACTTGTCTTGCTTGTGGAAAGAAATCCTTCGAGGAATTATTTACTTGCATTTTGGAGCTATAAAGATTTTTATAGAAATCTTCACACTCATGTAAGATTTCTTTGTCTGATTGAATAACGTCCATGTCATTAATTTTCAATTGAGTAATTGTATTTTGTCTACAGTGCCTCTTCTCAAGGTTGAGAAAATATTTGGAGTTTTTCTCGCCCTTGTTGTACCATTGAGACTTGGATCTTAAAATCGCACCTTTTGTTTGGTATTCAATTATAGCTTCCAGTTCAAATCTTTTCTTTTCTAATTCTGGCCATATTTTTTGGGAGTCGTTCGCGTGTGTGTTAGCAATTTGTTCCTCGAGGATTTTGATTGATTTTTCAATTTCATCTTGCATTTGCTCAAGATTTCGTTTTTTTTGTTTTACCATAATTAATCGATATTTCTCTAGTCTTCATTTTAATCATTTCCCATAATAAACCAGGGGTAACAGTGTCATCTTGGGCGTATTCATCCTTAGTTAGAGATATTATCTCTCTAATTTGATTGATATATTCTTCGTCCTTTAAAAAAGAGGTGTTCAATTTCCAGAACCCTCGTCCCCTTGGGTTATTATGTAGAGATATTTGCAAGGTGATCATTGAATGGTCCGTTTTGTACCCAGGGACGATGTCTGTGTTGATGGCGCTACAGAGTATACTTTTGTTTATGAGAAAGAAATCAAGTCTGCAATGTATCTCCGGATTCCTTTGCCTCCATGTAAAGCGTTGTGATTCAGGATTTTGAGCTCTCCAGACATCAACCAAATCTAAGTCCTCAGAAAATTTATTTAAGGCTTCCAGTGATTTTTTTGTGTGTTTTTGCAAGGCCGCCTTTTTTATCCTTCTCAACATCGAGCACTAAGTTGTAATCTCCTCCTATTATAACCTTGTCGCACTGGAAATCGGCTAAATGCTCAAAAACAGAGGTAAAGAAATTTGGATCGTCGTCGTTTGGAGCGTATAGATTTACCAAAGTTAGTTGTTTCCCATTTGTTGTCATATCGCAGATTATAAAGCGTCCCTTGGGATCGCAATAAGTTCTCGAAATTTGGAAGGTGATGTTGTTATTAAACAAAATCATAACACCTGCTTTTCTGCTGGAACGGCAGCTGAAAAGGGCTTGGTACCCCCATTCAGCGCGCCAGTCATGCATATTGTTTTCCGTACAATGTGCTTCTTGAATAAAATATACGGCCAATTGTTTTTTCCGAAGCCAATTGAAAAATTCTCGACGCTTAAACCTGTCCCCTAGACCCCTTGCATTTATTGATCCAATTTGAAAATCCAATTCTTTTGTTATTTTGAAAAGAAAAGAATTTGGCAGTTTTCACCCCAGGGAAAAGAGTTACAATAATTTTTTCCGTTTTCAGCTACAGGAATATAGAATTTGTATGTAGTGCAACTAAGCGCAAAAAGGACATTTGTTAAACATATAACATAAAACAAACAAACAAAAAAGAAAGAAATACATTTATGCTTACTGGGTAAACTTTATGCATCTTAAGAGGCAACAAGCCGCAAATTATGATTGAAAGCTAACAAGATAAACAAAAGCTCCCCTAGCGAAAAGTTTTGGAAAAAGGCACAAGTTTTGATCAGCTTTAACTAAACGGTTAATTCTCTACCTACTGGCCATAATCGTCCTCTAATGTATAACTTATCTGGTTGAGATTGACTAAAAGCTGCCGGAATTCCGTTTTTTCTGGCTTCTTTGAAGGTTTTCATCTGCTCCTTGCGTCGCTTGACAATTTCTGCAGGATAATCACGGAACATTTGGTAGTCCGTATCTTTTAATCGGTGCCCAAGTGAAAATATTTTTTGCACATCTTTATATCTCAGAAAGCGGGCCAAAATGGGTTGAGGTCCACCGTCTTTTCCTTTTCCACTGCGGTGCACTCGTTGTATCTCTACGGTTCTTGCATCTAGGAGGCCCAGGTCACGTTCCAGGAAGGACCTCAAGGTTTCTTCGGTGTCTTCGCGCTCTTCTGTTGAATCGACAGCGATGTTCATAAACTTAATGTTCTCTCTTCTGGAGTAAGCCTCCAGGTACAGGAGTTTTGTTTCCATCTCTTTTCTACCTTCTTCGTTCTCATTTACTGTTTTCGTCAATCTGGCGATTTCAGCTTTAGCGTTAGTTAACTCTGTCGTCTGTTTATCTACCTGGGTGCTTGTGAAGTCCGCGCCGTCTTTGAGATCCTTAATATCCTTCTCCAAAACGTCTGTGCGCTCTTCAAGGTTTTTAAGGTAATGGACTTGGTAAGAGACCCAACACTCTGCACCTTGCAGCATTCGAGCAGTGCATGTCCCTGGGATCAATAATAACATTGCAGACTCTCTTTCTCGTTTCCAGATGGAACGCTTCCACCAGCTAGCACCCCACGCCTATGCAACGCCAGACCCCATCCCAGCCCATCTGTACAATCTCTAGCAAAAGAAGCTGAGCATTACATGGGGATGGCCCTTGCCCAGAGTACCAAAAAGACATACAGTTCTGGTATGCGGCAATTTTTCAATTTCTGTTCACAAATGAACATCAATCCGCAACTCCCCATTAATGAGGATGTTTTGATCAATTTTTCTGGTGCCATGGCTCGTTCTGTGCAATATACCACTATCAAGAACTATTTGTCCGGGGTCAAAAATTACCATTCCAGCCATGGCTACAAGCTTCCTCTATCTAATTTCCTTTGTCTCCGTCTTATTCTTAGAGGCACTAAGCGTTCACAAGGGCAACAGTTCAAAGTACGTAGACCAATAACTTTACAACTGCTGAATTTGTTTTACTACCTCCTCAATGTACAGCATACTGTTAATAGGGATTCCTTAATGCTCTGGGCAGCAATGACACTGGCATTTTTCGGCTTCCTACCACTAGGCGAACTTACCTGCAACTCAACTTTTGATCCAAAGCACAATCTCATGAACAGAGACATACCTTTTATGCCAAGGAGTTCACCCAGGTATATGTTAGTGCGCTGGAAGGTGCCCAAAACAGACCCTTTTAGACAGGGACAGACCATCGTTATTGGAAAGATAAATTCACCCCATCCCGGCAATGGTGGCCTACCTGAACTCCAGGCCCTTCTCTTTGGACTCTGGACCCCTTTTCATCTATCAGGTGCATTCTTAACCTGGGAAAAGCTAACAAGGGAAACAAGGCTCCTAATCAGTAAGGGGGGGGGGGGGGGGGGGGGCAGGATTCAAGTGAATTTGCTGGGAACAGTTTCTGGATAGGTGCAGCTGGGTCGTTGGTCATCCGACTGTTTTGAAAGGTACATAAAAAACCCCACCCTCAGTTCTGGCACAGGTCGCCCAAAAGCTAGTTAACCTGTTATAAGTTGGTCGGCCTGTTATTCAAAGTGACATAAATGCCTTTTGTTTTGGGAAGTTTATACCTTTATATGTCACCAGCAGCTTTGGCAAAATGTACTCTTTAGTCCAATCCTCCCTCCCCCTCCTTGTGGACCCATCTCGTAAATATTTTTATGATATCGTGTAAACTTCCTCAATCCTCGCAAATTAAAAGGCATATTGTTTTAAAATAAAACAAAGATTATTATAGTGCATATTATTATTCTTGGACTAACTTGTTTTTCCAGTGGCTCGTCAATGGGGGAATGCTTTGCATTTTGTGGGGATGAAGTGCTCCTCTCCTCATACTCTTGCCCCCATAGACTCGATTTTCGGAGGCCAAACTCCCTCCAATTTTACCCCCCTGGAGTTAGGTTAGTGGAGGCCCACTCCCTCCTCTCTACCCAGGAATGTTTACAGTGGCCCTGAGTGAAGGCCTACTCCCTTCTCTCCATCCACTGTCTACATCTCCTTGGGCTAGAATATTTACTGCGCACTTTGTCACCCACTTCCCCATTTTCAGCCACACAAAGTTGTGGTTGTCTTTATTTTAAGAGAAGCAAGGGGGAGGTTGATTAAATCACAATTTATTGAACACATGAAATAAATTTCAGTTAATCAACAACTCTTGTTTCTATTTTGAGCCATGAGCTTTGCTAATCATTCGATTAACGACCTTGGTTGACCTCAAATCCTGAAAACCATCCAATCAGAGCAAACTTCAGCATCTTGATACGTGCTTGCTAAATTTGCCAACTGTCTTTTGCTTGCACACAAGATATATTGCAGTGCGACATTGTGTCAAGAATATTTTCTATATCCTCCCACCCACCCAAAGCTCTTGCTCGCTCATAGGTCTTTTTAATTAATTCTACAGCTTGCCAAAGGGCTTTCCCAATCATCTAGCATATTTTGTAATACAAGTTAAATCGTAGGGTGACACCAGTTTTACACCTAGGTCATAATGTACACTATTAATTAAAGCTCCTGGCAAAACATGTACATTTGAGGGTTTAAGCACCACTTTTAATTGTATTTAATAGATGCATTAATTGTTATAATGACCAAGGTGACTCTTAGAATATCTACTTCTTTTGAGGTTTCCTTGTGTCTACTCGAATTAGAATTACCAAAATAAACATTTATAATTTTTAGAGCAATTACAAACCACATTTGAGGTGACTTAGATATGTCAATTCATTGAAGGATCGTTACGATTCTCGGAGACACTTAGTTTGTTACTTGTCTGAATGAACTGTAGAAACTAATTATAAGTACCTCGCTTAGGTTTGTTTGTGTTAATTAGAACACTTTGCCAGTCCAGTGTTAGATACTTGAGATCATATTTTGCAATGTATAGTTTTTTTATATATATATATCTATGCTGTTAACGTTCTTTGTTTAAGTTCTGTTCAGGTTGGTCAAATTAACACGGGAATGGGGATGAAGTGCTCCTCTCCTCACACTCTTGCCCCCATAGACTCAACTCCCTGCAATTTTACCCCCCTGGAGTTAGGTTAGTGGAGGCCCACTCCCTTCAGTCAGAGAGGAGGCCCACTCCCTCCTCTCTACCCAGGAATGTTTACAGTGGCCCTGAGGGAAGGCCTACTCACTTCTCTCCAACCACTGTCTACATCTCCTTGGGCTATAGGTTTTGTTTTCTTGACACTCCAGGGGTTCATGGGGCTAGAATATTAACTGAGCACTTTGTCACCCACTTCCCCATTTTCCGCCACACAAAGTTGTGGTTGTCGTTATTTTAAGAGAAGCAAGGGGAGGTTGTTTAAATTCCTGTTGCTTCCTCCATCACGCTTTTTAGATCCCTTAGTTTCATCTACTTTCATCTTGCATCTAGTGCATCCAAAACAGAGAGTGTAGCGGCAGAACAGAGGGCTTTGTTGGTATTTCCCGCCAGAAACAGCATTTAATTTAAATGCGAGCTCTATTGTCTAAGTAAGAAGAGCCCTCACTTTATCGATCAATAGGTAATTACTTTTCATGCATTTTGAGATCTAATCTAGCTAGACCAGAAAATGCCCTAAAGTACATTTTCCTTTATTTCTCAAAACTAAAATTTCAATGAATGAGGCATGTTTCCAGTTTGTTTACAGCGAGTTTTAATCCTTTTTCGCTGACATTTGGCAAGAATGTTGCCCGATAATGTGGCAAAAAACTATGTCAGGGAATTTTTATTTTTTGCCTCCTTCGAAAGTAATGAGTATTTAAGCAAACTAAGGTAATGCGTGTTTTATAAAAACTTAAAGTTTAACAGCGTATTAAAAACAAACCAGACAAGTAATCAAAATTCCCCAACACAGCTTTTTAGATCAAGGCGTCAAGAAAATGTAGCGATGCCGCTTGCTTTCTCCCGTTAAATTCTGACCGGAAACGAACTCAATTTGTGAAACTACATACTTTTGGAAAATGATCGCTATTTTAGGAAAGGGTTTTATTTCTTGCCTTATATCAAGTAATAATCGGAATCTGCAATTACTAAGCTTTCAGAAAATATATCCTTAATTGGGGGTTTTATGAAACGTGTGACCATGAAGCAGCTACAAAGCGAGGTTGTCATTTGGGTACACTGATACCTTAAACGCGAGTGAAATAGCTGCAGAAACAGTTTGTGGTCCAAGCTTGTTAGTTCAAAAGTTTGTCAATAACTAAGTCTGTGAATAAAAAGATGTGAAGAAAACTTCGCAAATCTGACGCACACCTCTGTTAAGGATTTAAAATTATTAGGAAATCATGAGTGGTGAATTTTTTTTCTTCTCCAGCTCTATCTCAAATACTGTGGTACTGGTGTTTCCCTGTACCGGAAAGTAGTTCATAACCCAGCTATACCGACTAAGTGAGAATCCATCCACTTACACTGCCAGGTATGCGTAATGGCATCGTGTGTCAGATTTCTGACAAATTTGACACAAGCAAAATCGGCTTTTTCCAGATGTTCTCAATCAAGGGTTGAGAAGATCTGGATACGAGATTAGCCTTTTCTCTTCCAGAAAATGATTGAAATCATTGAAACTGAAATAATGGATTACAAATCAACAATCAAACACAAGAAAGAAGTTGAGAATGTATTAATTCATGCAGCATTACACAATTTTGTGGAAAGAATTTCCAAGCAAAATCAGTCATTTCCAAGCAAGCAGTCATTTGCTGTAGTTAAGATTGTCTCAAAATAAAATATTTCTCAAAAGGAAGGTGACTGCCAGATATCTTTCTAAATATATTTCACATGCAAAGTACTATATTCTGGTGACCCCTCTTTGTAAGATGTTTTAAGGTAAACAAAATACAACATTCAGGTGATGAAAATGCACAAATCCAAAGAATCAACATAGTGGGTATATACTTAGACTACGAGCAGTCCCTTGTTTCTTAGTCCATCGAGCGCAAAGTGAAAAAATGGCCGTGCAAAACCTGGTAGACGCACCCACATGGAAAGAAAAGGAAAAAAGGGACTACCGACTAAGCCACCGCATTTGAATTATGCATTACTCTTACAATGCAAATATATGATTGGCCAATGCTTCGAGTGTTGACAAGAACATGTCAACACATTGTCAAGACTCGGGTCTGTCTTTGCATATCATAAAAGCTTTAAAACAGTAACAAACAAAAACATTGAAAGCTTTTCTCGCATGTCAAAAAGCCTTATTTATCAAGTGTTTTGTCAAGCAAAGCTAGGCCACATTGCTAACTGAAATGCGTGGTCTTTCCAAATTCTCCATATTTGATCTTGAGCTGACAACTGCAGAGTCTACAATTTATCATTTATACTTCTATCAGTTCCAATCTTGATGGACCAGATCTGTCAGACCTATCATCAGGTTGTCAAAATATCTATGGGGGTGGCAATGAAAAAAGTATGCAATCCATGCAGGCGGTTTTTCACTGACAATAGATCTCCATCAAACTTTGCCTATTGGTTGTTCATCTTAACTGAATTTAATTTTTTTAATTAAAACGAGAGGTCACCATATTTTTTTAAGAGCAGGAGAACCCCATAATTCCTTAACGTTATTTTATTTGAATCATTAACACCATGTCTTGTGGGTGCAGAAAAAATAGAGAGAAAGCAAGAAGTGAATATAAATATGGGGTCTACGTACTGTATCACAAAAGAAAAAATATAGGTCATCATGCTCTTTACAAAAAAACGACATACATACATACATACATACTTATTTATGATTTATTTTCTTTATGTGCACGAACATATCACACGTAAAATTGTGCAATGCAATACCTTATTACATAAATTTTTGCAACACTTTGATTTCACGATTTAAAAACAATCGCAAAAATATTTAACCCATTGGCACCCGTGCCAGCCAAAACCGGCCATGACGAGCATTACCCTTTGTTCGGCTTCTGACGTCATCAACTTTTACATCACTTAAACTCAATCTCTGCAGGAGGAAAAGATCTTTCCAATGATACTCAGATCAGAGTGACAGAGTTAATTGAACATGAAATTACACACAGAAATGCTGAAATGAATTTGAGTGAAAAACTCGGAGGCAAACTTGCTTCAACGACCCTTGGCTACTCCATAGCAAAAATTTCCCGTTTGGATCACGCTTTCTTGCAAACTTTTGGACTGAAGGCAAGCCCAGTAGAAGGCCAACAACTGCCGCACGTCGATAAGAAAAGGAGAAAATAGGCCTCTACGAGGACATGTGGTTACTATGTTCACAGTTGAAGGTTTTGTATAAAAGACAAGGAAATTGTGTTTGCCTAAAATATAGAAAAGCAGTTAACTCCATCGCAAATGGAGGTTGGATGCCCAGGAATCTGGGGCTGGAGCTGCCAACCCCAAACACAGATACACTCCAAAAGCCTGCCCTACCCGCAACCCAGCCACGAGACCCCGCCCGCCTAACCCACCTCAGCCCTAGCACCCGTCACACTGAACTTCAACTGGAAGATCAGTGGAAGAAAACTACAAAGAACTACAAACTACACCGCCAACGCCAACACCTTTGTAGAAAAACTACAAAGAACTACAAACTACAACGCTGTACGCTGAGTAAGCTACAAGCACATGCTGTGGCGTACGCATAAGAATGCAAGATGCAAGAAATGCCATGACAACAACCCAGGAATGCAGAATGACAGTGGTAACGCCACAAATGCTAAGGCCCCGAGCCCCGAAAGGCTGGCCAATAAATGCTGCCCCACCAACCCCAAGCAAACTTGCTCCTATTCGTTAACTTAGTTAAATTATCATTTAACTTCATTTAACAATCTGATTCTTTTTAAAGAATGTTTTTGTTTCGTTTCCTCAGAAACGAAACGGTATTACTTTGGCTTCAGGGATGTACTATTTTCATAGCAGTTATACTTTCCAATCAGACTAACGTTCATACTTGGTAATGTAAACATGTCCCCAGAAGACAAGCAAACTGGTGAACACATGTTGTTCCGATATTGTTAAAATGATCGTCACAAACCCAAAAGCAAATTTGGATGTGTCAGAAATTGAAAGTTCTTGCGACTGATTCTTCGACAGAGTGTAACGATCTATTGAAGAAAAATGAAAAGATATTCCTTTGCGTGCGAAATTGTAATGTAAATATTGTGGCAAATTTTCTGCTAGAATTTTGGCCCTTGGGAATTAGCTATTTACATAGCAGTTACACCATCCAATCAGAGCAAAGTTCATACTTGGCAAAAGATGTAAACATGTTCCTGCGGATATGGCTTGTTTGAGAGGGAGAGCATGTACCGAGAAGAGAATGACAAAGCCGCGAGAAGAATGGTAAGGCGATTCCTCATGGTTTTTCACTCTCAAGATGAATCATTCATGATCGAAATCCTGCAGGCTAGTCCAAGCTATCATTTCGGAAACAAAACACTATTTCTTTTTTGAAATAGCTCCTTGTTCTGGTTATTTTACATAAAATATAGATGTTATAAACGTTTAGAGAGAAAAAACAATAAAAACAAGTTTACTAATTGTTTTTATAATTTATATATAATATAGAAATTACTCTACTTGTAAAAGATGAGATCTTATATGTAGTGTACAAACATTCTATAAACTTGAGAAATAATGTGCAATCTGATGCGTTGAAGCCCTGATTTACATCATATCAATGTGCAATCTGGAATTGCTAAGTTGCAAACAACAAGCAATTGCTTTGAAATTAAGGTTACTTCCCACCTTTGCGGGTGTCCTCGGGGAAAAAATTTATACGCGTGCTAGTTTCAATAAAATCCTAACAAACTATCCATCAGAAGAAAGCTAAATAAATGGAGTTTACGATAAAATATAGTTTATGCGATTTTTTCTTTTAGCAAGTGTCAGGAGCCAGCAAGATGTGACTTATCGGGTATCGAATGCCACAGAACAACCAAAATGACTGCACAGTGTAAGGCGTTTTTGATATTCCGATTGGTTGTCTAGCCATCCGCATCTAAAGTTGAAGTAGCTAAAAATAAGCGAGACGTGTTGCGTAAATGGACGCTACGGGAAAAATATTTTAAATATCAAAATTTCCCGGCACAATTTGATTGGTCATTATCCCTGGAAGGTTTTGGCAAAATTTCACGAGAATCGGTCAAATCTACATACCCTAAAAATTCAAACCTCGGTTGTTTCACGTTTTACCGGCTCCTGACACTTTCTAAAAGGAAAAATTGCTTGAACTATATTTTTTATCGTAAACTCCATTTATTAGGCTTCTTCTGATGTATAGTTTGTTAGTAGTTTATTGAAACTTATAAGTCAAGAATATTGCATACAAGTCAATTACATTGACCATAAATGAGAATGGTTTAATTGTTCAATGTTGTTTTATGTTGAAGGTAAGAATGAACATAATAGTTATAGTCTTTACTTTCAACTACAACAATAAAATTAAGTATAACATTAATATAAAATGAACAATTAGATTAACAACAGAACATATAAAGGCAGTTAGTCTTTTGTAAGAAGTTTTCCAATGCCCCTTGCCTAGTGTTAAGATTATAACTCAGCTACAGTCAACCATAACTTCAAAAAATATAGGACATTTAACTCGTGTCACGAACTCTTCAAAGGGGAGTTATACATGTAGAACTCTTCGAAAAACCTATCTGCCACCAGTCAATCACCATTGAAATTTACAGAGTTGGAACTTGTTGCCAAAGGCACCACAGCAGAATCACATGAGAAACCACTGGATGCTTGATTACAGAAACACCTTGATTTCACAATCGACTAAACCTTTTGCTTTTGGCTGCTTTCAGCAACAGCTCAAAACCTGCAAGATTTTTTGAGAACGACAATGTGGCACTTTTGCTGAAAGCTGTGCCTGGTTACGAGATAAAAAGAAAGAAAGCAATGTATAGTCACCAACTGAAGATATCAATACGATCCAAATTGAAGCAATTAAGTGAGCAAGAGGAACAAAACCGTGGGAAAACGAGTCTGCGATGGCCTGTGGGAAGTCGGGTCAGCCAGCGGTCAACCAGAGTAATCGATCGATTTGTGAACAAGGGCACTTCGAAGATGCAAAAATGATTGCAAAATTGATTATTTTTCAATGGAGATGCTAATCTTTCACAAAATCCTTACAATTTAAGCATATATCGTTCTAAATATGACATTTTAGTCGAAATTTCCGAAAGACGACAACATAACGGTTACTATATTACATAATAGTTACATATTAATAGTAACCACAAAAAAGGAAAAACGAAAAAAAAAAGAATGGAAAAAAACGAAAAGCCTTAAGATGTAGGTCACTTTTTAACCAAAAATTTTGCCTTTTGCACATGTCCGAGCAAAAATGTCATAGTAAAATCACGACGCTCTTGTTGCAAAGGAAGTTGTGAGTATGTGGGGCAGCTCTAGTTCACAACTGACCAAAAAATGGCACAAATGTCCAAAAAGCGCTTTCTCCAAAAATCTCCAGGAGTCAATGGGTTAAGTGTTGTGAACATGAGATAACGGGAAAATAGTGACTGTCATTCATTATAACATTAGTTCTTACACAAATTTGGGCTTTGCCCTATCCATTCTTTGTAAATATTTGCTTTTCTCATCCTCAACCGTCTTACAAAAAAGAGAGTATAAAAAATAATATGATAGTTTCAGTTTATCTGTTGACATAATAAGCCCATTCTGCATTGGTTAGTGTTGTTGGTTATGAGTAAAGTTGTTAAAGTTATAACATTGGTAAAACTGTGAAATTAAAATGAGTTTGAATACAACATGTTTGCAAACTCGTGAAATTAAAGTGTTGCGAAATATGCGACCTCCAAAATTGCAAAATAATCGTGTCATGAAATTTTCATGTAATAAGGTACTAAGGAATAACCTTACGATAAACAAACCTGCGTGGAATACTAAGGAAATGCCGATGATCCTCTTGTGCTTGTTTGATTGCGGCAGCTGTTTCACTACTCACAAGACCTTCATTATACCTCGGAGTTATAACTGTTGCATTCAGCTTTTCTGTAAAAGTTATGAAAAGTATGCATATCAGCAAACATACGACGGAATGAATGAAAGAGTGGGTGGTGAGTAAGTTAGTGAGTCAGCGAGTGAATATAAGCTATTCTTTTTTACTGAGTTGCTAACTAACAATCCTGGCATTGCTTTACACTAATGGAGAGGAAATAATTAACATCAAGCAAGGTAGCTCTTGATACATAGGTAAGGTAAAGTCTGCATACAAGCCAAGTGGCCCATTAGGCTGGAGTGTATACTGGTTTCCTTAGCACGAAGCAACAGAGAGTATTTCTTCTCCCCCGTGGATGGGATGCTAGTTCATCGCATGGTTACCCCCAGCATTAAATTAGCTGGTACCCATTTATACACCTGGGTGAAGGGAGGCACTGTGAAAGTTAAGTGTCTTTTTTTCTCGAGAAATCAAGACGGTGGTGAGTCTATCGACCACTACGTGACAGTATTGAAAAACTTGGCGAACACTTGTGAATTTGGAGCACTCAAACAGTCGCTTATCCGCGATCGGATCGTTTTTGGTATACAAGATTCCTCATGTAAGAGAACGACTCCTGAGAGATGCAAAGCTAACCTTGGAAACTGCAATCGAGAAAGTCAGGTCATCCGAACTCACCCAAATCCAACTGAAGCAAATAAAAGCGGACAAGACAACCGATGAATCAATTAGTGCCATTAACACCGAGAAACTTCCTGAAAAACTGCCTAATAAATTCCGTACGATAGATTGCAAATTCTGTGGCAGAAGACATCCAAGGAATAAGAACCTCTGCCCAGCCTATGGTTCAAAGTGCCAGAAGTGTGGTCTTGCAAACCATTTTGCAAAAAAGTGCAGAACGAAGGAAACAAGACAACCAAAAACAGGCAAACGACTCCATCTGGTAGAAATAGAAGATGATACGGAAGACGAATTTGCCATCGACATGGTCACTCACAGAATCGGATCATTGATCACCAAGAGTACTGATGAAGTTGCTAGTGAATTGTTTGTGATAATGATGGTAAATGACAACGCTAATATCAAGTTCCAACTCGACTGTGGAGCGACCTGTAACCTTCTATCACTGAAGGACTATGCAAGGGTTATGGGAGATCCTGATGACCTCTATATTGAGAAAAGTAAGGCTAAGTTAACCATGTACAATGGAGCAGTCATGTAACCAGTAGGAAAGTGCAAACTCAAGTGCACAAGAGATGGTTCGGCCCATGCCCTCGAGTTCCAAGTTGTTGATGGAGATGTGAGACCACTTCTGAGTGCAGAGTCGTGCCAAAGGTTGAATTTCTTAAAAGTTCTGGTGAAAGACTCCCTCCATCATGTGGATACAGTGTCGAAGACAGTCATTGATGACAACATCTTGACAGAGTATGCAGATGTTTTTGAAGGATGCCTTGCAGACCCTTACCACATAGAGATCGACCCAACAGCACTACCAGTGATACACCCACCCCGCCAGGTACCGGTTACCCGAAAGAGGGCCACTTAGACTGGTAGAGGAGAACATTCTGGCCCCAGTGAGCGAAGCAACAGATTGGGTATCAAGTATGGTTACAGTGGTTAAGCCCAATAAGCTCAGAATATGCATCGATCCCAAAGATCTAAACAGAGCCATCAAGCGGCCTCACCATCCTCTTCCTACCGTTGAAGAAGTTGCCACCAGCCTTAGCAAAGCAAAGGTGTTCTCCGTACTAGATGCTAAGAGTGGGTTCTGGCAGGTGCCTCTAGATGAAGCCTCCAGCAGACTCACCACCTTTAACATCCCCTTTGGTCGGTACCGCTGGATGCGCATGCCCTTTGGCATCTCCTCAGCACCCGAAGAATTCCAGAAGAGAATGAATGATACCTTTGGAGATATCAAAGGCACTGCAGTGATTGCTGATGACCTTTTGGTGTACAGAGAAGGAAACGACATAGAGACCGCCACCTCGGATCATGACAAGAATCTGAGGATTGTCCTTGAAAGAGCCAGAGAGAGAAATCTTACCCTAAACAAAGACAAAGTCCGCCTGAGACTTACTGAAGTACCTTACATTGGCCATTTGCTTACAGCCGATGGGCTGAAACCAGACCCAAAGAAAGTAGAGGCAGTCGCGATGATGCCAGAGCCCACTGATGTACAGTCAGTAAAGAGGTTCCTGGGTATGGCAAATTACCTTTCAAAGTTCTTGCCACATTTGTCCACAGTCACGGAACCACTGAGGCGACTTGAAGACAAGGATGTTGAATGGCACTGAAAGAGAAAGTCCATGAAAGAGCCTTTACAGATGTGAAGCAACTCATCATTAATCATCCTGTGCTTTGCTACTATGACGTGTCAAAAGAGGTCACCCTACAATGTGACGCACCACAATCAGGCCTTGGAGCTGCTCTGGGGCCAGCCAGTCGCTTTCACATCAAGGGCACTTACGGCCACAGAAAAGAACTACGCCCAAATTGAGAAAGAACTTCTCGCGATTGTACACGCTTGCGAACGGTTTGATCAGTACCTCTTTGGCCGAGAGGTCACCGTTGAGACTGACCACAAGCCCCTGGAGGCTATACTAAAGAAACCACTACTTGCAGCCCCGAAGAGACTCCAGCGAATGATGATGCGCTTGCAGAACTACCAGCTAAAAGTTGTCTACAAGAAAGGCCAAGAGATGTACATAGCAGACACCTTGAGCAGGGCGTACCTACCCGTACCAGACCATATCTCAGAGAATGAATTAGAATTCATCCGATCAGTAGAAGAAGTCGACATGACTAAATATCTAGCCATGACCAGAGAGCGTCTTGCAGATTTTCAACAGAAAACTAAGGATGATCCAGTGCTGCAGCAGCTGAAGAGAACTATTGAGCTTGGGTGGCAGAGAGAAGAGAAGCTGTCCCATCAGAAATCCGTGCATTTTACTCTTACCGAGACGAGCTGACAGTACAAGATGAAATACTCTTCAGAGGGAACAGAGTCATAGTACCAGCGGCTATGAGATCCGAGATGCTCAAGAAAATCCATGCAAGCCACATCGGCATTGAGGGCTGCCTCCGGCGAGCAAGGGAAATCCTGTATTGGCCCGGAATGACTGCTGCTATCAGGGACCATATCGCTGCTTGCGGAACATGCAATTCATTTCGCATGACACAGCCCAAAGAGCCCCTCGTGCCACAGAAAGTACCCGACAGACCCTGGTCAAAGGTTGCTGTGGATCTGTTTACACTGGACAAGACAGAGTATATCATTGTAGTAGATGACTACTCCAATTTCTTTGAGTTACGAGCCTTGTCTGATACGAGAGCTTCATCAGTAATTACAAGTCTGAAATTGCAGTTTGCCAGGCACGGCATCCCCAACATTGTCAGGAGTGATAATGGTCCCCAATTGTCCTCATCAGATTTCAAAACATTTGCTCGTGAATGGGACTTTGAACATTTCACGTCCTCTCCATACCATGCTCGATCGAACGGAAAAGTTGAGAAAGCTGTTAACACGGCCAAACGAATCCTCAAAAAAGCAGTGTTGGACCACAAGGATCCCTACCTCGCTCTCCTTGCCAGTACAGAGGCTGATGGGAAGGAGAACCAGGACTCTCCTCCCAACGTCAGCAAGATTACTGAAACCCAAGCTTCCCAAGCCTGCCAAGGATCTTGTAACAAGGAATAGAGAGAAACAAGCATACTACTACAACAAAGGGACCAAACGACTAAAAGAACTCAAATCTGGAGATGTTGTAAGAACGAAGCCAGATCCAAAAGATCGAAAGAAGCTGTGGAAGAAAGCAACGTGTCTCCAGGAAGTTGCGCCAAGATCCTATGAAGTTGATATCGAAGGAACGAGATACAGGAGAAACAGGAAGGATTTGATAGCGACACGAGAGAGTCCTGCAATCGATAACCATGTAGGGGATCCAGATGAGCCACCTCTGTCGGATGATCAGTCACAAAGAGTCATTGACCCAGTTCAGCCGGGCACGCCTTCACTTGAGGGCACAGCTCCAGAACGACCAGAGACCTCTCAAAGAGCTCCAGAGATCCCTCAGACAACTGAGAGAAGATCCACCAGAGGGCGTTGAATTAGGACCCCGATCCGTTTCAAAGACTACTGCCAGCCCTGAGGGGGCATTCAAGCGGAACTGTTACTTCGTTATATTCTCATTTTTATGTTAGGATGGACTTTGCACGCAGGGCAGTTGAATTTGCCTTTGTGAACCTATTTAGTTCTTTTGTTATATTTTCACTTTATGTTAGGATGGACTGCACAAGGCAGTTAAATTTGCCTTTGTCAACATCTTTCATTCTTTATTTTACAGACTTGCTTGTTATTTTATTTTATTTGCTGCCACTTGGAGCTTGTGTCATGTTGTATTTAAGAAAGAGGAGGATGTAACGATATTGTGCAATAGCAGCCTGGTTTCCAGGCACTCGGCCAGGCAACCACGAGTTTAACGTTGATTGTATTTGACTTTGTTTAGCTTCGGAATTATAGAGCCTTCACAAAGCTGTTCTTGTGTTTAAACAAGTCTCAAAGATCGTTACAATATTCATTATCATTTTATGTAAAAAAGAGAAGTAAAAATCAAAATGGTTTGAAAGATGCTAAACCAAAGATTTTAAACCACAACACATACAACATTTCTTGAAAAGAAAAAGGAAATGAAGAAAAAAATGCAGAAATGGTTTCCAATGCAGTTCATATACAAAACTAATTAAGAAAATCGTAGTATAAAATCAAAACTGGTCATTCAAACAAATGGCATCAATAATTTCAAACTGTATATTTATGTGGTCTGTGCTCTGATTGATTATTGACCAAGGGTTCTGGGAAGAAACAACTCAAGACCGCCCCGCTTAGCAGCACATAACATGGGGAGGTGCCACAGACTATGAAAATCCATATTTAGCCTCCCACCGCAGCAACCGCTTTTCACCAGTGTCCAATGTGTGGCAGAGCCTTCCGAGCCTGTATCGGACTGATCAGCTACATGCAGACACACAATCAATGAACCCATGTCATGTTTTTGGTCATCCTCAACAATGGATAAACAACAAACAACAATCTCAATAATATTACAGTATCCATAGTATTACACCATGCAAACTGTGTGGACCATGTAGACTGAGCAGACCCTGCAGACTTTTCACACCATGCAACTGTTCACACCATACAACTGTTCACACCATACAACTGTTCACACCATGCAACTGTTCACACCATGCAACTGTTCACACCATGCAACTGTTCACACCATACAACAACTGTTCACACCATACAACTGTTCACACCATGCAACTGTTCACACCATGCAACTGTTCACACCATGCAACTGTTCACACCATGCCACTGCTCACACCATACAACTGTTCACACCATACAACTGTTCACACCATGCCACTGTTCACCATACAACTGTTCACACTATACAACTGTTCACACCATACAACTGTTCACACCATACAACTGTTCACACCATGCCACTGTTCACCATACAACTGTTCACACCATACAACTGTTCACACCATGCCACTGTTCACACCATGCAACTGTTCACACCATGCAACTGTTCACATCATACAACTGTTCACACCATGCCACTGTTCATTATACCTGTTCACACCATACAACTGTTCACCATGCAACTGTTCACACCATACAACTGTTCACACCATGCCACTGTTCACACCATACAACTGTTCACACCATGCCACTGTTCACACCATACAACTGTTCACACCATGCAACTGTTCACACCATACAACTGTTCACACCATGCAACTGTTCACACCATGCCACTGTTCACACCATACAACTGTTCACACCATACAACTGTTCACACCATACAACTGTTCACACCATGCCACTGTTCACCATACAACTGTTCACACCATACAACTGTTCACACCATGCCACTGTTCACACCATGCAACTGTTCACACCATGCAACTGTTCACATCATACAACTGTTCACACCATGCCACTGTTCACTATACCTGTTCACACCATACAACTGTTCACCATGCAACTGTTCACACCATACAACTGTTCACACCATGCCACTGTTCACACCATACAACTGTTCACACCATGCCACTGTTCACACCATACAACTGTTCACACCATGCAACTGTTCACACCATACAACTGTTCACACCATGCAACTGTTCACACCATGCCACTGTTCACACCATACAACTGTTCACACCATGCAACTGTTCACACCATGCAACTGTTCACACCATACAACTGTTCACACCATGCAACTGTTCACACCATGCAACTGTTCACACCATGCCACTGTTCACATTATACAACTGTTCACACCATACAACTGTTCACACCATACAACTGTTCACACCATGCAACTGTTCACACCATACAACAACTGTTCACACCATACAACTGTTCACACCATGCAACTGTTCACACCATGCAACTGTTCACACCATGCAACTGTTCACACCATGCCACTGCTCACACCATACAACTGTTCACACCATACAACTGTTCACACCATACAACTGTTCACACCATACAACTGTTCACACCATGCCACTGTTCACCATACAACTGTTCACACCATACAACTGTTCACACCATACAACTGTTCACACCATGCCACTGTTCACACCATACAACTGTTCACACCATGCCACTGTTCACACCATACAACTGTTCACACCATGCAACTGTTCACACCATACAACTGTTCACCATGCAACTGTTCACACCATACAACTGTTCACACCATGCCACTGTTCACACCATACAACTGTTCACACCATGCCACTGTTCACACCATACAACTGTTCACACCATGCAACTGTTCACACCATACAACTGTTCACACCATGCAACTGTTCACACCATGCCACTGTTCACACCATACAACTGTTCACACCATGCAACTGTTCACACCATGCAACTGTTCACACCATACAACTGTTCACACCATGCAACTGTTCACACCATGCAACTGTTCACACCATGCCACTGTTCACATTATACAACTGTTCACACCATACAACTGTTCACACCATACAACTGTTCACACCATGCAACTGTTCACACCATACAACAACTGTTCACACCATACAACTGTTCACACCATGCAACTGTTCACACCATGCAACTGTTCACACCATGCAACTGTTCACACCATGCCACTGCTCACACCATACAACTGTTCACACCATACAACTGTTCACACCATACAACTGTTCACACCATACAACTGTTCACACCATGGCACTGTTCACCATACAACTGTTCACACCATACAACTGTTCACACCATGCCACTGTTCACACCATGCAACTGTTCACACCATGCAACTGTTCACATCATACAACTGTTCACACCATGCCACTGTTCACTATACCTGTTCACACCATACAACTGTTCACCATGCAACTGTTCACACCATACAACTGTTCACACCATGCCACTGTTCACACCATACAACTGTTCACACCATGCCACTGTTCACACCATACAACTGTTCACACCATGCAACTGTTCACACCATACAACTGTTCACACCATGCAACTGTTCACACCATGCCACTGTTCACACCATACAACTGTTCACACCATACAACTGTTCACACCATACAACTGTTCACACCATGCCACTGTTCACCATACAACTGTTCACACCATACAACTGTTCACACCATGCCACTGTTCACACCATGCAACTGTTCACACCATGCAACTGTTCACATCATACAACTGTTCACACCATGCCACTGTTCACTATACCTGTTCACACCATACAACTGTTCACCATGCAACTGTTCACACCATACAACTGTTCACACCATGCCACTGTTCACACCATACAACTGTTCACACCATGCCACTGTTCACACCATACAACTGTTCACACCATGCAACTGTTCACACCATACAACTGTTCACACCATGCAACTGTTCACACCATGCCACTGTTCACACCATACAACTGTTCACACCATGCAACTGTTCACACCATGCAACTGTTCACACCATACAACTGTTCACACCATGCAACTGTTCACACCATGCAACTGTTCACACCATGCCACTGTTCACATTATACAACTGTTCACACCATACAACTGTTCACACCATACAACTGTTCACACCATACAACTGTTCACACCATGCAACTGTTCACACCATGCAACTGTTCACACCATGCCACTGTTCACACCATACAACTGTTCACACCATACAACTGTTCACATCATACAACTGTTCACACCATACAACTGTTCACACCATACAACTGTTCACACCATGCAACTGTTCACACCATGCCACTGTTCACCATACAACTGTTCACACCATACAACTGTTCACACCATACAACTGTTCACACCATACAACTGTTCACACCATGCAACTGTTCACACCATACAACTGTTCACACCATACAACTGTTCACACCATGCAACTGTTCACACCATACAACTGTTCACACCATGCAACTGTTCACACCATGCAACTGTTCACATCATACAACTGTTCACACCATGCCACTGTTCACACCATACAACTGTTCACACCATGCAACTGTTCACACCATACAACTGTTCACACCATGCCACTGTTCACACCATACAACTGTTCACACCATGCAACTGTTCACACCATGCAACTGTTCACACCATGCAACTGTTCACACCATGCCACTGTTCATACCATACAACTGTTCACACCATACAACTGTTCACACCATGCAACTGTTCACACCATGCAACTGTTCACACCATGCAACTGTTCACACCATGCAACTGTTCACACCATACAACTGTTCACACCATACAACTGTTCACACCATACAACTGTTCACACCATACAACTGTTCACACCATGCAACTGTTCACACCATACAACTGTTCACACCATGCAACTGTTCACACCATGCAACTGTTCACACCATACAACTGTTCACACCATGCAACTGTTCACACCATGCAACTGTTCACACCATGCAACTGTTCACACCATACAACTGTTCACACCATGCAACTGTTCACACCATGCCACTGTTCACACCATACAACTGTTCACACCATACAACTGTTCACACCATACAACTGTTTACACCATACAACTGTTCACACCATACAACTGTTCACATCATACAACTGTTCACACCATGCAACTGTTCACACCATAAAACTGTTCACACCATACAACTGTTCACACCATGCAACTGTTCACACCATGCAACTGTTCACACCATGCAACTGTTCACACCATACAACTGTTCACACCATACAACTGTTCACACCATGCAACTGTTCACACCATACAACTGTTCACACCATACAACTGGTCACACCATACAACTGTTCACACCATGCAACTGTTCACACCATGCAACTGTTCACACCATGCAACTGTTCACACCATACAACTGTTCACACCATACAACTGTTCACACCATGCCACTGTTCACCATACAACTGTTCACACCATACAACTGTTCACACCATGCAACTGTTCACACCATACAACTGTTCACACCATGCAACTGTTCACACCATGCAACTGTTCACACCATGCAACTGTTCACACCATACAACTGTTCACACCATACACCTGTTCACACCATGCCACTGTTCACCATACAACTGTTCACACCATACAACTGTTCACACCATGCAACTGTTCACACCATACAACTGTTCACACCATGCAACTGTTCACACCATGCAACTGTTCACACCATACAACAACTGTTCACACCATACAACTGTTCACACCATACAAACTGTGTAAACAATGTGGACTGAGCAGACCCTGCAGACTACAAATACACAAAGCATAGTCAACAAAACAAGCAAACTAGATTTCGTCATCACTGCTGTGGGCTGTACGATATAATTGCTTTTTTAAATTTACTGAAACTTATCTTGACAGCTAAATTCCTGACGGTGAAATCTTTCCTATTAATTTTTCAGTTTTTAGACAGGACTGAAAGCCCAATGGACGTCATGGAGGCAGAGTATTGATTCCTACACAAGACAATATCAAAGCGGTCCCTCGTTACACTCCTCAGAATGACTCATAGTTCATCTTTGTCTATCTTCTGCTCTCACACAACCGCAAAGTTACCTTGGGAGTTTTCCATCAACCACCCAATAATGATCCCAAGCCTTAGAGAACTTGCAAGTTGTTTTACAAGAGTTTTCTACAAACGAGTTGATTCTTCTTGGCGATTTTAATCTTCCGGAGATTGATTGGTTGAATAACAGAGTTTTGCGGCATTCCAACATTTACACGCTTATGATGGACGTTGTTCAAGAGAATTTTCTGACACAGTTAATAAATGGCATTGTGTTTTCTTTGACAGTGATATTAATCATAATTGGGCTTGCTGGAAAGATTTGTTATTCACAGCAGTCGATGAGTGTATTCCCAAATGCAAGAGTCCAATGATCCAATGTCCCCTGGATTACCAAGGAACTTATTGTTTTGTGCAAAAAGAAGAAATTGTTGTATAACAGAGCGTGCACAAGTAACAAAACTGCTATTTGGGAAAAATAGCGACAACTCAACAATTCTGTTAAGAGACTTTGTAACACAGCTCGGTGGTCTTATATTGCTTTGCTTCATTGCCTGCTAGCTTGCTCGCTACTTGCTTTTTTTGTGATATTGTCTGTTAAAAGTGTTTGCATTTGCTGCTTGGCCTTCATAGAAGTGTTTGCATTGTTTTTTCTTCACTTATGCCACCGAAACGGACCACGAACAACAGTTTAAGCTCCGCTATAGATTTGGCCTCCGATCAGACGAACCCAAAGGTGGATTTCCCACCAGTCAAAATCCCTGCTTCGAGTTCTGGTTCGGAATTCCACTCGCACGTTTCACTTGGTTCATCATCTGGCCCTGGTTTATCCGTGGAGACCTTAACTGCTTCCATTGTCAATGCACTTCGCCCACTTCTTGCCGCGGCAAATGTAAACCAGTCTGTGGTTTTGTCTCTACCAGTGGCCTGGCATACGGTCACGTCCTGTTTGCCCTTGCCGATTTCTAACTCGCAAGTGGTCGTCTCCAGCGTTCAATTACCAGCTTCAGTGCAACCTCTTAGCATAGGTAGGCTAAATGTTGTTCCTTCCTTTGTTAAGGTTACTATGCACCTTGGGACCGGCCATTTTCGCGAAATTTGGATTTTTATGCTAATCAATAGGTCTAAGCGTGATCTTTCATCTAAAAAAAAAAAATCAAAAAAATATTTTTTTAGCGGCGGAGAAAATGCGATTTTTCGTTTGGGGGCGGCGTTTGTTTACGAATTGAGGGTTTTGTCTTTTCGCTATTTTCTCGAGTTGAATTTTTCGCTAGATAGGGTGACTTTCAAAAGCTGCAACTCAAGTGCAATTTGTTCAATTGCCGCCAAATTTGGAGAAAAGTTAGTTTAATATATAAACAACAAAAACGTGTCTGCGTATTTTTAATTTCCCAAAACTTTTTTGTTGAGAGCCATTTTTGTACGATAACTTCGATTAATTTTTGCTCTGTTTTGAAAAGGCGCTGTAACTTTTTAATGCAAACGAATTTGACAAAACGCAGACACGGTTTTTTAGGTCTTGGGGTCCGAAAACCGGAAAACAAACCAATTAAAGTGTATATGACATGAAAAATATTTTCTTCTTATTTGAAAGGCCTTTCAAAATTCAGAAGAATGGCGTGTTTCTTTTTTAAATATCATTTTTCGTTTTAGAGATATTGACATTTTTCTATTATGCAAATTAGATCAGTGATGATGTCAGCTGGTTTGAACTAAAATATGGTAAAATACTAAATAAACAATATCTCTAAAACTATTGATGCAGTGTTCTTGAAACTTGGCACCACAAATGTGCATCCCGAAAGAAAGAAAATGGCACCCTTAGAATTGTTACCATAGCAACTCTTTCAGCTCCAGTCTCTCTCTGTCAAAAAACCAAATATCTCCATTTGCAACGTCTAAAGTGAAACAAAGGGTCCTACTTGGAACAGACATAGCTCCCATATTGTCTCAATTCCCATCATTGGATTGGCTGCGGTAGATGATTCTTGGTTTAAGCAAAAACTAGGAATTTCAGTTTTTATTATGACAGTACTAGCTGCAAACCTGTTGTCATAGCAACAGCACTGATGGTATCATGTTGTTAGTTTTGTGATGCACATTTGTTGTGCCAAGTTTCAAGAACACTGCATCAACAGTTTTAGAGATATTGCTTATTACGTATTTTTCCATTTTTTAGTTCAAACCAGCTGACATCATCACTGATCTAATTTGCATAATAGAAAAATGTCAATATCTCTAAAACGAAAAATGATATTTAAAAAAGAACCACGCCATTCTTCTGAATTTTGAAAGGCCTTTCAAATAAGAAGAAAATATTTTTCATGTCATATACACTTTAAGCAAAATATTAAATTCGCTTTGAGTTGAAGCTGTCAGAAGCCGAATCACGCGCTTGCGTTCAGACTTCGTGGAAAAATCGGCATTTCAGAATATTACAAAATGGATAGGATATTTAAAAAGCCAGCTCTATAAGCTTTAATTTGATATAGGGTTTTAGATATCTGCGATGTAACCCGCGCGCGCTACATCGCTTCGACGCGAAACACCCCTGAAGGTGCATAGTAACCTTAACACTTTCACATTGCCAACCGTTTCGTTGCCCAATTTGCCCTTTAGCTTAAGCTCGTCTAAGTTGTCAGCACCAATATCCTCGACATCCTTTGCTGCCAATTTAACGTCCCTTGGTTCATCCTCAACAACTTCCTTTCAACAACCATTCATTGTCGGGCCTGGCTTCTCGCCTTTTCCTTACAAGTTGGTCTTGCAAATCGTCTTGGGAAAGTTTGTTGATCTAGCTGAACTGCTCTCAGACAATTTAAAAGATGCCGAGTCAAAACACCAGCTTCTCTTCGATGGTCAAATCGTCCTCACCTCCACAAACAAGCGACTGAAGGCAAAAATTGTGGATATTGATGCATGGTCGGAAGCCTTTTCCATCTTATCCCTGATTTTAGCTTCCCATTATCCCTCAAGGTGGTGCGACTTGACTCTGTATAAACTCTTGATATTATGTACCTACCGCCAATTCCAAGGCAACGCATGGTTGACATACGACAGAGCCTTTCGTGAGCACGCAGCAGCTGCTAACCTTACAGATTGGTCTAATATTAATGTCCAGCTGTTCAATTTTTATGCGGCGGGTTCTAGCGTCTGGCCGTCCTTCACCGAGCCAAGCAGTAGTTCGTCTGCAGTTAGCTGTAAAACGTGGAACAACGGGTTTTGTGTGGCTCCTACAAGTGTCTGCCGCTTCGCTCATCGCTGCTCGGTTTGTTCGTCCACCCATCGAGCCTCAGAGTGCTATCAGCGCAAGAAGACACCACCCAGATCCCCAAGCCCTGAGACGTCCAAGCAACGAAAACGTCATTAAACACAGAGCGATTCTATATGAAGAGGCTGAGCGGCTCAGCCTTTCAATCACAAATCCCACTGAGACGATTTTATTGGTTGAGAACTGAACTCAACTGGTTTTCTTTGGTGTGGCGTGATCTGAACTTGTCTCTTATAATTAAAAAAAAATTAAATATTATCTAGACCCTCATGAATAAATTGTTCCTTTTGTCATTTGGGTGCAAACGATAGAAATAAACGGAAATAGAGGAAGATACATGTAAAGCTATGTAACTGTCGTGCATCATTCTGCGAATTTACAGAATTTCCTTGCAGCAAACGACTTGACGATAACAAACAACATGCCAAGTTTCAGCAAGCTTGAAAAGAGCGTGCTTTCCTGGTTCGTGCACAAATTGACAGTCATTGGAAGTCATAACTAAACATCGTTATGCGTTTGGATTCTTAGCCCATGAAGCCAAGTACTTAAAGTGCCCATAATGTCAACATTTTTTTTTTCGCTCATCTAATTCTACATTTCACCTAATGAACTTCTGCGAAAAAAATTTTCGATTTGGATTAAACGCAATTTTTTTATAAATTTTTAAGACATTCAAATTTGCCGCCATTTTGGTCCACCATTCGCACCAGTTTTCCTCGGTTTGAAGTGAGTCGTGACGTAGGTTCAGGAACACGTGATTTGGGTCGTGACTTATCTGACTTGAAAACAAGTGAGAATTTTGCTTCATAGTTGTCTCCATTTAGTTAATGATCCCGAAAATAACATCAGTCTACACTTGGCTGAATTCCGCAGTATCCGCAGTATGATCACTTTCCGTGCCAGAGAACTCTTCTTCCATAGCAAACAAGTAAAATTGGAAGGATTTTAAGTGTGGGGATCACTAAGGACACGTAATAAAGCTTACCAATATCGTAAACGACCCGCACACGACCTCTTTTTTTTTCACTAAAGGTCAAGGAAGGTTCCTGAACCTACGTCACAGATATCAGTCACGTGGTCATTTTGAGCACGGTACTCTTGTGATCAGCGGCAGGGGTCAACCGCAAGAAAATAGAATTTTGAACTTTGTAAAAATTCGTAAAAAAATTGCGTTTAATCCAAATGGAAAAATTTTTTTGCAGAAGTTCATTTGGTGAAATGTAGAATTAGATGAGCGAAAAAATTTTTTTTGACATTATGGGCACTTTAAATAGTTGATGTATTCAGCATTGTCTGTTTGAACTTTTATGTTGCAACAGTGTTTGTGCGTGGTCCACACGAAGTTTGAATTTTCAGGATTTGTGTATAAATTTCTGTTTAACTTTGTTTAACTTGCATGGAAAAAGATTATTAGTGGTATATATTGTATTTGAGGTTGTTAATTCCACATAAAATAACAGGGCTAGCAATTAAAAAGAAAACTTTTGCGGAGCTTTACTGTTTGAAGACGGTTGCTCCGACACGGCTGCTTAAAATTAAAGCCAACAAAATGCTAGACAGGGCCTTTTTATAGGTTCGCTCCGTGTTTAAGAACATCTACCAACTTTGCATTTACGCAGTGTGCCTTTTAAGTCATGTCCAGTGTTTTTTATGCATTGTCTGCCCCTGTTGTGCGTTCAGTTTCAACTTTTATTGATCCATTGCTCTTTGGGGCATTGTTATAACTTTTCACAGATTGACTATTGTTGACGATTGTTGTTTATTTATTATTTCATTGTTGTTTATTTACTTGTTGTCTTATAGTTCTGGTATTTTTGCCATTAGGCTATAAGATAACTCTGCCCCCCCCCCTTCCATGATGATCGCAACTAGTATAAGGGTTCTGTTCAGTTTAGTGTGTCTATCCCTGCATATTGGTGCAGGTGTTGATACTATCCCTGCATGTTGCTGCAGGTGTTGATGCTATCCCTGCATATTGCTGCAGGTGTTGATACTATCCCTGCATATTGCTGCAGGTGTTGATACTATCCCTGCATATTGCTGCAGGTATTGATACTATCCCTGTATATTGCTGCAGGTGTTGATACCTCCCTGCATATTGCTGCAGGTGTTGATACTATCCCTGCATATTGCTGCAGGCATTGATACTATCCGTGCATGTTGCTGCAGGTATTGATACTATCCCTGCATGTTGCTGCAGGTATTGATACTATCCCTGCATGTCGCTGCAGGTATTGATACTATCCCTGCATGTCGCTGCAGGTATTGATACTATCCCTGCATGTTGCTGCAGGTATTGATACTATCCCTGCATGTCGCTGCAGGTATTGATACTATCCCTGCATATTGCTGCAGGTGTTGATACTATCCCTGCATGTTGCTGCAGGTATTGATACTATCCCTGCATATTGATGCAGGTGTTGATGCTATCCCTGCATGTTGCTGCAGGTGTTGATGCTATCCCTGCATATTGCCCCAGGTGTTGATACTATCCCTGCATGTCGTTGCAGGTGGTGATACTATCCCTGCATGTCGCTATTGATACTATCCCTGCATATTGCTGCAAGTGTTGATACTATCCCTGCAAGTTGCTGCAGGTGTTGCTGCAGCTCTTTCTCTTGCAGTTTCTGGCAGCTTCCCTGCGGTGTCACAGGTTTCCCTTCTTAATGCTACCAAGTTTGCCCTTGAGCTCCAACACCACCCAAACCAGGTCCTGGTGTCCAAGGTCCTCCTGGGTCTTGCAGAAGGCTTCCGTTTAGGCTTCAACCCTGGAACTGCTTTACGATCTGCCAAAAAGAACAAAGCTTCTGCTTACCAACACCCAGAAATCATTGGTGTTTATTTATCAACCGAAGTTGCTCTAGGCCAGGTTGAAAGTCCTTTTCCTTCCTCTCCTATTCCCAGTTTGCACATAAACAGTTTTGCCATCATTCCTAAGAAGGGACAACCCAACAAATGGCGTCTCATTATGGACATGTCGTCCCCTCTTGGGTCCAGTGTTAAGGAAGGAATCAATCCCTGGCCATTGATTACCCTCTGCAATACATCCGTGTTGATGACATCGTCAAGATGGTGTACAAGTTGGCATACCGCAACATTGCTGTTCACCCCAGCCATAGGTTCCTTCTTAGAATGAAATGGAGGTCGACGTATTACGTGGACCTAGCCCTCCCGTTTGGTCTGAGGTCGTTGCCTTGTATCTTCAACTCTGTGGCCGAGCTTGCCGAGTGGATACCTGATCTTTTGCATTATTTAGATGATTACATCACAGCTGGCCCACCCAGCTCTCCTAGAATCTATACGAATTACGAATTCACGCAATAACCAATTATTTTAATTTAGGAAAGCCCCTGAAAGACATAGCCAATGGATCTTGGTGTTACAATAACTAAGAATCTCTCATGGGGGAACCACATAAGTGTGACTGTGAATAAAGCGAATAAAGTTCTTGGTTTCATTGAATGCTCAGAAGGTACCACTAATGCAAATGTTTTTCTATGCTGTACAAATCTCTTCTCCGGCCAATCTTGGAATATGCTGTACTTGTCTGGTGTCTTTACCTCGTCAACGACATTCGGACAACCATACCCTTGAGAATGTAAAGTGAAGAGCATCAAGATTTGCTTCAAATCAATGCAAAGGAGACATGTCCTATGAAGACTGATGCAAACTGCTAAAAGAAACTGCTAAAATGGCAGATTTCTGATCATATAACTTACTATCTTTAGTTGAATGTTACAAGATTGTTTACCATGTACTTTGTGCAGACCTTGCAACTGTGCAGATCTTGCAGATTGTTTCACACCATGCAAACTGTGCAGACCATGTACAGTGAAACTTTGATTTAACAAAGTGCCAATGGACTGGGGAAATTGGTTTGCTATATTGAGGGTTCGTTATATCAAAAACCTTGATATGACAAATTTGTGAAAAACAACCAAAATGTCCGTTATGTTGACGTACATGTATAATCAATCAAGATTTTTAAACAATTCCAAATAACTTGTCAAATGTGACATCTTTTCATTATATCAGGGTATATTTTACATGTGGGTTTTTGGGTTGTGTTTACAAAGAGGTTTTCATTGTATCGACGTTCGGTTCCATACATTTTGCTGTAACTTTGGCCGGGGTGAAGAATATCGTTCGTTATAGGGAGGACTTCAGTATATAAAGGTTTGTTAAATCTAGGTTCCAATAGAGACTATCAAGACCATGCAAACTGTGCATATCTTGCAGATTGTCCACACCATGCAAGGTGTGCAGATCTTGCAGATTTTTCACACCATGCAAGGTGTACAGATCTTGTAAATTGTTCACACCATGCAAGGTGTACAGATCTTGCAGATTGTTCACACCATGCAAGGTGTACAGATCTTGCAGATTGTTCACACCATGCAAGGTGTACAGATCTTGCAGATTGTTCACACCATGCAAGGTGTGCAGATCTTGCAGATTGTTCACATCATACAAGGTGTGCAGATCTTGCAGATTGTTCACATCACACAAGGTGTACAGATCTTGCAGATTGTTCACACCATGCAAGGTGTACAGATCTTGCAGATTGTTCACATCATACAAGGTGTGTAGATCTTGTAGATTGTTCACAACATATGAGGTGTGCAGATCTTGTAGATTGTTCACAACATACAAGGTGTGCAGATCTTGTAGATTGTTCACACGATACAAGGTGTGCAGATCATGTAGATTGTTCACAACATATAAGGTGTGCAGATCTTGTAGATTGTTCACAACATACAAGGTGTGCAGATCTTGTAGATTGTTCACACGATACAAGGTGTGCAGATCTTGTAGATTGTTCACAACATATAAGGTGTGCAGATCTTGTAGATTGTTCACACCATGCAAGGCGTGCAGATCTTGCAGATTGTTCACACCATGCAAGGTGTGCAGATCTTGCAGATTGTTCACACCATGCAAGGTGTGCAGATCTTGCAGATTGTTCACACCATGTAAACTGTGCAGACTACATGCAAGGTGTGCAGACTGCTGACACTGTGCAAACTGTTCAGACCATGCAAGACCAAACAAAATTGAAACGTGGCAAAGAGACTTAAGAACTACACAACTGTTATATTTGCTTTTTCTTTTTTGTATCAAGTCTCTTGTAGGAGTTTACAATAGACAGAGAAATATTACAGTGCTACACGCCTTACCGTTCCCACTCAAGAAAGTTTTTTGATTAAATTTTGACATCTTTTTGACAACTTTTTGCTAACTTCAAAGCGAGCAAGCCAACCGGAACAGGAGAATGTTAATTCCCACGGGAGTTAATGCACTAATATTTTGACATCTCCGCCCTTGGAAATTCTTATGTTCTGATTGGCTGGCTCGCTTTGAAGTTAGCAAAAAGTTGTCAAAAAGATGTCAAAATTTAATCAAAAACTTTCTCGAGTGGCAACGGTAAGGCGCGTAGCACTGTAAAATTTGCAGTTGTGTGAGAATTCTTTTTTTCAAATGTAGACTATTATACTTATTGTTCAGTTACATGCAACAGTTGTAAACAACTTCACCTGCAGTGAATTCAGTGCCAGCCAGTTCAGCTGTTGCCAAGAAATCATCCAAAGTACTTTGTTCTGTGATAGACTGGTGACTGGGTCCAGCATCAATATCAAGCTCACTGCAATGCAGCTTAAAACATGACAAACATTTGTTTATCACTGACTTTACTGTGTGACATAATTTATACATTAACTTACTTTGATGTACAACAAACAATTAAATCATAGTCAATAGAAAACCATTATAAAGAGAAGCTTTGATATAATAATATTTCAAAAACGTGGGGGCCAATTCTTGACTCATACTTGGGCCCCTAAATAATAAGTAATTGAAATATAAAATACAGTACAGTGGAACTCTGTTAGTACTGTCACCAACAGCCATAAAAATGTGACTGTATTAAGGTTATTCCTCAGAAATAAAAGTTGAGCAGGGGTTTCAAAACAAGCCAGCGACTGCCGGAGTTCCACCGGCTACTTGACTATTATGCCGCCGGCTACTCTGGTCATAGCAATCAGCTTGCGACAAAAAAGCTCGCTTAAAACAGCCGCCTGCTCTTCCAGTCGATGACGCCTACTTCAAAACATTTTGAAACCCCTGGTTGACCAACAATTTTTTTAAACTTTCCCTGAATGCTCCCTTCCAAGCACTATTTAGAAAAATACAATAAAAAGAAAGGTCACCGCACTCGCAAACAAAATATGATGGGCCAATATTACCCCATTTATGTCTGTGATAGTGCTTATCACGCATATAATTTGATTGTTCCACTGTACATTTTACGGTAGCTGAAATCAAACATTATTGAAGGAATAGTGGTTAAAATTTTGATAGCTAGGAAGTCTCGTTTATATGGAACGCAAACTGAAATGACATTGACTCAAAACATACCACGAGTCATTGCTCTCAAGGCCGTAATTGTAATCCCCAAGTAAATACAAACACAAATTTTATTTTAACTTGAATTTAAGAGAAGCTAATTACAAGCTAGTATCTCCGAGAAAGGAAAAACAACATCAAACAAACAAATCTACAAAACTAAAATAAAAAACACATAAAGAAATACATCAGAAGTTCTATAAACACTCTGTCCTATTAATATTCCTTAAAGATTTCCCAGTGTTTCATTTTGTTCTTAAATCTGGTGAATGTGGAGGACCTGATTTCATCAGTAAAAGAATTCCAGAGTGATTAAATCGCATAAAATTCTGCATAGAAAGGATGCACAATGCAATACGGAGGAATCACCTTAAGGTAGTAGAACTGCTATAAGGTAAAAAGAACATCTCCAAAAGTTTGATAACTGAAAAGTTCATGTTAAGTTGTCTTCAAATCAAAAATATTACGGCTTCATGTCTGCTGTAAGGAGAGATGTTCACAGCCAAAATTTCATTGTCAAGGCCGCCATTTTGAGACGCCATATTGGATTCCGGAGTTCGATTTGCATGGGACTGTGTGGAAGACTAGAAAAGAATTACGCTGTAGTGTAGTGCGCGTATTACCCACAGTGCATTTCTTTGGTTGCTATGCATGACATCATTGTTTATGCCGCCATACTGAAAATCCGACGTGGCCAACTTCAAACAAAGATTTCATTGTTTTAATGGCGTCTTTCGTGTTATTATCGAGTCTAAATTGCAGCAGACATTAAGACTAGCGGTTTACTCACTAAAATTCAAATGGTGATGAATAAAGAGTGCGACGCGACTGGTAAAAAAAGATGGTCCTGAAGGGGTAAAATGGGAACTGGGATTGGCCTGTTTTTGCACTGGGGAAATGGGATTCTGGTGAGTGGGACTGGGATTTGGTCACTGGGAATGGAAAAAATGTCAAAAATGGGAATGGGATAAATATCTTTTACCCATGACCAGGCGAGACATCACTTATTTCCTGGACTGAAAAACGTCAGAAAATTGTTCAAGCGCCTTGTTCGTATCAATGTTTAGCATGTTTAGCAAGCCCTTTTTATTTTCCCCCAAATCAGTGGCCTCAACCTGTGGTGAATGATATTTGTGTTAAGGGATGTGTGTAAGTGTGCGTGAAAAGAAAATGGCGGAAAAATAGTTCTCATGCCAGAATCCCTGGTGACAGTGACTCTGAGGAAGAGGTAGAAAGCATTCTTGAAACAACATTGAGCATGAGCCGTCTAACCAGGCTTGGAAGAATAAGCACACTTAAAAGTCGGATCACCGGAGAATACGCTCTAGTTCGTGTTGTCTTGGTCCTACAGGCAGGAATGCGAAATGTAAATAAATAATAAATATTATAAATTGCAGTTTAACTATGTCTTCTTATTGGCCAAGGGGTTATAGTTCACCATAGTTGATCGCAACCAACATAAAGATTCTGAAGGTTGTGTGAACAGTGTCATCAAACTCGAGAGACAAAGTAGTTGCGATGTACTTTTGTCATTTTTGTTGTGTGCTATCCACAATAATCAAGATCTTGGTAAATGCTATCATCTGAAGCTGGATATGGCAGTAACCCCATCCAATAATAGTTTTATTGTGCTGTAACTTTCCCACTTTCACGTTTCAGTGCAGTCTAAAAGGATCCTAAGGGAAGATATTTGTTTACAAACATTGCTTTTGTTATTTAAATTGACAGCAGGTTAAACAAATTAGAGCTACAGTATTTGTTTCACCAGGCAATAGTTTTCTGGTTGGCACATTAACAATAATGGATGACATCACTGATATCTACCCTATTGTCTTCAGAACATCTTCACAAATCCTCGTTAATTTTTGGGTCTTTGTTGTGCCATATTTTGATGTCGTAATTTTGAAGCGATATGAACTATGTATAACACTGGGATTTTTTCTGAATTCTGCTAGTGGGAATGGGATTTGAAGTGGGGTTTGGAAAAAAATTGGGCTGGGAAATACCCGGTAATTATAATTTTCCCATTAACACAAGGAATCTGGGGAAACATATGATAGTATAAAAAAGAAGGCTGAGTTGTTTGACGAATGTCAAGTGCCGAGTGTGTTATAAATAATCTCTTTCATTTTCATTTCTCAAATGCATTAATAATTCATCATGTTAAAACAAAGGAAATCAGAACCGAAACCATGGTTTGGAAATGTGATCTTAATTAGCATAGATTTTTACGATTTTATTTCTTTGTTTTCTCTGTAGTTTTAGTTTCAATTGAGAAGATATATCAAACACTCGAGACAGTGTTTCATCACATTTCCAAACACCTTGACTTGTCAGTGTTAACTGATCGAGGTTGAGGATGAGCTAGAGACATTGACAAGGTTTATATTGGAAGGATGTTTTAGAATATGAGAGTTTAAGATGATTTCCGCAGAACATTTGAGCAATAATGGCAAAAATACAGTTACCAAAAAAATATCATAGCATGGTAATATTTTAACTAAAGGTAAGAAGATCTTGTCAAGACTTAAGCTCTCAAGCTGACCCCGCGAGAGAAAATTGAACTTGAAGTTATCCATATTTCAATTAAAAGGGACCTTTCGCGTTAGTTGAAAACACAATAACACACGCTTTGAGCATTCTTATGAGGCTTGACATTAAATTTCTCGAGAATGCGTGGGGATTTAATCGCGGGGTCACCTAGAGGAATGAAAAAAAGTTACCGTGTTGTGAGTAGATATTTGGTAAATAATTTTTGCACTTATTGCTCGAACTTTGAGCGGAATCCGTCTTAATAATCTTTCCTTTCTTGTGGTGCAAATTGCTTTTTCTCTGTAATGAAGAACGATGAAGTTGGAACAAGGGCACTGTGTTGCAACTTGAGCATGTGAAAAAAAATTCAAAACTTATTGTAAGCCACAACAAAGTTGAGCCTAAATAGAAAGCTATTTCTTATGACTGAGATACATTGTAGTGTATCATATCCTCTTAATTGTTAAGTCAATATTGTATTATATTGTGAAGGAAAATTTGGGCCTGAAGGGACAAAAAATTTTTGCGACTAGAAAATTGATGCTGGCGACCAAATTTTATAACTTAGGAGCCAGAGAACATTCTGAAGTTTAGTCCAGGTTTGAGCTGCTGGCCACCAATAAGCACAGTGTCACAGTTGCTCTAGGCTAGCGGTAAAAGCGAATGGCAAGAAAATTCCCCCAAAGGTCATATTTACATGTTCTATAGCTGAACATCAATGCGCCACCAAGGAGGGCTGATGGATGAAGAAGGTAAGCATTATTTCCACAGCATTTATTGTTCATGGGATCTTTTCGATAAGTGAGGCAAACATATAATTTCTCAAAAACAAGGTTTGAATTTCATTGTTGACGTATCGTGTTATTGAGCACATGCTCTTTAGCACGTATGCAAATTTTAGTTTGTTTGGTTTTCGCTCTGCAGTCAATCGTTGCTCGATACAATGCAGCCTTTCAAGTTGATTCGTTGCAATCTTAGTTACAGTGTAGAATAGAGAGCTCTTTTCATGTGGGATTCCTTCCGTGAACATTTGAAAGACTCCGTAAAAGACCTTCTGGTGAGACGAAATGAGTTTGACACAGATAGTAAGCAAGACTAGTGGCCATCTTTGTTCAAGATAAAATGGTTCTTTTCAGAACCACTTCAACGACTCTTTTCAGAAACAGCAATTATAAAAAGGTCAATGGCCAATGTGAAGTGTCTTTTATTTGTCTTGTTTTAATAATAAATTCTGATAAAATTGCTGTCTTCAGATTTTGCGTTGCGAAAATATTTGGTTATAAGACGCACCCCAATTTCAGGAATCACTTACAACAGAATAACAATTTTTCTGTGAAAAAAAAAAAACTGTGCACCTTATTGCAAAAAACTATGGTATATACCTTAAAACAAAATGGAGAAAGCTTAATGTCAACAAACAGAAGAATTTTTCCTCCATTGAAAACTGGAAAAATTCCATCAACTAGACACCTGGTGAGTTTGCGAGGAAAATCATTCATGGCAATACCGGCCAAACGACTTCTTCATTTTCCTTCTGTCAAATACAGTTTTACCACATGCAACCCAGAGTAAAAAGGACAGAGCTTGCTCAGAGAAGGATGATGGTTAAATTAAACAAGAGAAATTATCTCCACAAGTTTTTTTTTCATTATTTAGTGGTCTATTCCCCACCCCCATGCACACAGAAAAAGAAAATTCCCCATCCCCGGGACTCCTCGTCAACCACAAGTACGTCATTTTGTGTACAAAATCGAGATAAAAATACTGATTTCAGTAAAAATAGCAAAAGACGTTTTTTTGGAGACCTAAACTTTTCTGAAAGCTGATACGAAGTCGTGACCACTTCCAGGAAAGAAAGGAGGTTGCAAACAGCGAACAGAACAATGAAAGGAAAGCAAAAAAAGATTAGTTTAAAAGATTGGTCTTCTCTAACCAGTCGGCTACAATTATTATGGATTTTCAGTGGAAATAGACAGTCTCCTGCATGTGGTACCACACAGGGAAGAACATCGTGAAACCGCACATACATGAAGCCGGCAATATGAAAGCTGACATCAGCAAGACTTGTGATATATTCTGATAACATTGTGCGTTAATATTAAACATACCATCATAATGCCAATGGTATATTGTACTACACTATTATACTCTATTTAATACTAACCAAATTCAGACCGTTCCAAAGAGTGTTATCACCGCAGACCCTTTTTTCACCGAAAACCGCGACTTAAAGGTTGTAATAACCGCAAACCGCTTAGTGTTTTAAAACCGCAATACTGCAAGTTACAATAATTCCGATAGTCGATAAAATTCGATCGTTGTCGATACTAATCAATCGACAAATATCGGAAATTGATAAAAGTCAATCACACAATTTATTGTGATTATCGACTTTGTTTGATTTTGATTGATTTTGATCGATTGTGATCGATTTCAATCGACAGGTATCAGAAATACAAAAAACGATGTATGGTGGGAAAAAAGAGTACAGTTGCCGAGGACAGATGATTAATAAAGCAGCATTGGCTATGCCAAGACTTCATTTTACCGCTTTTGTACTGAATAACCACAGAGAAACTACCCTTTTCTTCCAGCAAAAGTATTACTGAGCAATCGTAATTTGTTGTATTTCACAAGGAGAAGCAAGGGGAATACAAACCCGGCGAATTTAGCCAACCTAGCGAAGGGGGAGGAGAGTCGTAGCAGCTTGTGTTTGTCAAATGTTGAACCAAGTAAAAACACTGATGAAAATAAAATGCCAATTTACTTTACTTTTTAATTACTTTGCTGGCCTCGATTTTTTCCCGCATCAGTAAACTAAACTTTGGCCGTTCTGTCCCCCAAAGAAACACGACTTCGAGTTCCCAGGATCTCTCATCTCTCCCGCCTAGAGAGACCCTGGGAACCACGTTGGTCCGAGTTATGTTACAGATCGCGATTTCGCTCAGCTAAAACTGTTAATCGATCATTTCTCAAGGTAATTTAAACATTCTATTCTACAATGAATAACTGACCACTTGGTTGTTCAGGTTTTGATTTAGCTTTATTGCCACACAGATTTACTTTAGAGCTGTTTACACTTCCAAAAAAAGTCATTCGAACTATTATTGGTTTGGTTACTTGAATTTTGTAGCTGGTTGAAACATTTGTCTGCATTTTTGTCGATAAAATCGATAATCAGTTAAAAATCTTGTGATTATCGACTTTTATCGACAAATTTAACTTGTCGATTGACAATTATCGACAAATATCGAGTACTATTGACTTATGAACTACGTTTTCGATGATCGACTTTGATCGACATGTTACGTCCTGGTGATATTAATCGTCAATTTTGCTCGGCCCCATGCGATTACCTATACTCATTACCAGTGTGAATTATTATTAAAATTGGTTGTTCACAGACTTACCCAGCTGTTTGAGTGTTTCGCACTTCCACTGGTTTTAGCCTTTTGTCTTATAATACTTTTTCCCAACGGTGGCTTCGTCTTTTTACCCATTTTTCTTAAAAGAAGAACACACAAATACACAAATCATCGGCCCTTTCAGTGGCTACCAACGATTCCACGATTCCAACCTCGTCCCCAGGGCCACCCGCGTGGTGCTCACGACGAATGGCCCTTGGTACAGGCTGCAAATCTGCATAAGCATAAGCACAAGCCGACATAAGAAAAACAAACATGTTCGTTTTTCTTATGCTTATGCTTATGCTTATGCTTATGTCGCGGGTGTTCTCACTTGCTTATGCTTATGTTATGCTTATGCTTGTGCTTATGCGCTAGTGAGAACCGGCCTTTACGCTACGCAACGAGCGGAAGGTAGGGTATGGCTAGGAATGCAAAGGGACGAGGCACCAGTGGAGTTGCCCCGAAGCGAAGGCGGGGACCCGACTGAGGAGAAGGTGCTTGGACGGTTGCTATGGAAACCGACGCCACAGCAGGCCCTTTGCATTGTGTCACACTGACTGAGGCCAGTGGAGAAGGAAAAAGGGGAAGAAAAAACAAAATATGGAACTATAGAGGAGGGTGTGGGCGACGAAAACACTGCCTAGCTACGAGCAAACTGCAAATGTACGCGTCAGCATGACGACCACGCGCACAACAAATCCCCAAATGAGAGCGAGGCTGCACGGCGCCGAGGCTTGGCTGCGCTCACTACATTAACTTCTGCCAATTACATTGACATCAATTAATGTCTGTTACGACAACAACAACTTTAATCATAACAAGGCCAAGAGCAGAAGGAATCTAAGGTGACGACGCCAACTGTGACGCTGCTAGGCGGAGCGTAGCGTGTGAGGTACGAACGTAGACCAAGTAGGCGTCGCTGGACCAGCAACCTAAAGTTTTGACCATAGAATCCGATAAGCCGGCGGCACTCGCAGAAGTGGCAGCGCCGTTCCTAAAACTATGACTCGCAAAGTTGCCAACGACTCCGGCTAACGAGAGGATGGTGCGAAGACGTTCTGTCACATGGCGGCGGGAGAGAGCGGTACCATCCGAGAACACGAACAAGGGCCCAGGAAAGTTGCCCCGGCGATGGATGTAGTTGGCGAGGCTTGCCACTGGGCAGAGGGGACGGTCAGTCCTTGGAAGGAACAGCTGGACGCCTCGGCGGAAAGGGTCAGTCTTAGAGGCTTCGATGGAAAGGAGCACGGCCGAAGAGTGACGATGAGAATCAACAGCTACATCGCTAAGAGAGAGATGAACAGCTGGATCGAAGCCTGACGGTGGGGTGGTAAATTCACTCACGCGTAGAAAACCAACCAGGCCGTACAAAAGGTGGCCCAGAGCATAGCGCTATCAAAGTCAGAAAGATGCAACGACGAGCGAATGAGTAGCATTAGATTCTGCGTGACCGGAAGGCGAGGGGAGCGGGCGGGCCCCTTGAAAGACTCAGCACGTTTGATTCCCCGTAGCACGTGATCGAGGCGAGGAGTAGCGACCAGAGGGTCACCGAGACCCAAGTCAATTTGCTGGGAACGGACGGCGCATAAGTAGCTTTTAATGGTGCGAAGGGAAAGTGACGAGGCCAGGTGCGCGACGAACATTTCCAGCGTAGACTCGGACACGGGAAAAGGAGAACCGGAAGCGTGCAGAAAGCCATGCGTGACGCAAAATTCGGCGAAGCGGCGTTGGCCCGACAGGCAAGACTGACGAGTGGAAGGAGCCAAGCTAAGACGTATGAAGTGGTTCACTCGCTCATGGAGGACAGCAAGTTCAGTTCCTCTAGCAGATGGTGTTGGTGGTAGGGGGGTGGGTTCCGGTGACGCCAAGGGGGCCAAACTGCGGAATTTCTGCAATTGAAAACGAGAGAGTGCGTCAGCGATGGCGTTAAGGCGTCCAGGCACGTGGGCAGCTGACACCCAAAAGGAATGACGTGCGGCGGCGAGGAACAAGCTGCGAAGAAGACCCCCGAGCGCCCCATCGGAGCAGAAACGTTTCGAGATAGTTCCGCGGCCCTCCTTCATGATGAAGTCAATTGCGTCGTCGACCCGGGAGTAGGTGAGAGAGAAGTCGTCACCATTGATGCCGTCGTTGACGCTCCTTCCCTGCGGGTAGGACAGGTCTACGATGAGCCTCCATTTGCCTGGACGGCCGCGCTTCGGAATAACGCCAAACCTGTTGACATGAAGCAGGGGGCAACAGGGAGAGGCTGCAAAAGGACCGGCTATCCTGCCAAGGGACACTTCTCGTGCCAGATACTGCTCCACGACCTGAGGATTCAGCAAGGCGGACCTCATGTTGTCCGCAGCGGCCTGGAGGTGAGGAACGCGAGAGGGATGGAAATCCTGAAGCCTTGCTCGAAACCGGAAAGGATGTACTGACGGAACTCCAGGGAAGGATGATTGCGAAGCTCGGCGGAGAGAAGTGACAGAATTATCGGTGAGGCTGCTGCAGGTGGGGGAAGGGCTTGTGAAGGTGGGGGTGAAGCGGTGGGTGAGCGGAAAGAGAAGACTGGGAAGGATGCTGGATGTCCGTAGTGAGGTGAACGAGGAGCGCAAACTGGAACAAGCCAAAACGAACGAGGCTCAAGACGAAACAGAAGAATGAACGGTTGGAGGTGGTCGATCAACGTGCGTGCTCGCGACGGAGCGATGCGGTCCGTGGCAGTAAGAGCATTCGTGGCGACGCTTACAAAAGGCGAAGCCCCTCGTGCAGTGCCCACTGATCCAAGTGCGGCAGATCTCGGAGCCTGAGGGGCAGCCTTGAGCTTCACTGCCCCTTAGGGGCTCCCCGGAACGACTAAAGGGCTGGGCCAGAGATGGGGATGGCTGTAAGACGTTGCTGCTGGCGTACGCTTGGTGAAAGATCTCCAGGTCGGTCGACCCCCAGTCCAAGACGATCGGAGAGCACGCGGTCTTACGCCTGAACCCGCGGTCGTAACGGAGCCAGACGTCAGCGCCCGGGAAACTTCTATGTGTGCGTACGATTAGATCCAAGTACTTTAGGAGCTCGATCGAACGGGAGAGAGAAAAGGATAGAACCACCTGGAAATAAGCAATCCAACAATTGATCCAAGCGATGATGTCCCGGATTTCGCGCCGTGGAAGGCGTTTGGGAATAACCAAATGCTGGTGTTCGAGCAGTAGGTCCCGTGGGACCTCATTGTCCCTGAGAGAGTCCGGGAGGAGTTCGGAGAAGTCAAGGTATTCGCCCAGGCGAATTTGCTCGACCAATTTTGGCGGAATTGGAGGCCGACGTCGAACCCTGGGCCAGCCGAGCGTGAGGGAGAGGCGAATATCTCGGGCGAGGGCGAAACTGGAGCGGCGACAGAGGGGGTGGGGGAGGTGAAACCAACCAAGGAGCCAGCGAGCGACGCCGACGAGGCGAACGGCGACCCCAAGGCGACACAAACGGACGAAATAAAATTAGGAAATGAGACCGACTCACCTTCGGGCGAGGAGGTGGCCGCGGTGGTGGCTGACTGGGTGTAAGCTTGGAAACTCGCCTCCCAGATGCAAGCTGCCGATGAAGTAGAGGGGGTAAGTTTCTAAAGAAACTGTGGTGCTGCGTCGGTGGGAAGTATAACAATATAATTTGGTTTTATCAACTGGGTTGATAATGTCAATTGGCCACCGTAAAGAGATTCAAGAGCTGACTACCAGTGTCGGGATCATTTTGAAGTAATTTAAAGATTTTGAGAATGATGGATTTAACTGCTGATGGATTGATCTTTTCGCAACTGCGGATGGATTTATCTTTTCGCAACCTCCATTAATTTCATTCAAACGCGACAAAAACATAGGTAACTTTTTAGTCAGAAGTGCATTCCAAACTAGTGATCTACCCGGAACTTTTAAATGCGCTCGCGCACTATGCAAAACATGCCCTTTCATTCACAACGTTGACAAAATATCGGGACCCAAGCGATCTATCAAGGTCACTGATCATTTCACCTGTACCTCAGCCAATGCCATCTACTGCATAACTTGCACTCTTTGCAAAAAGTTATACATCGGCGAAACAGGGAGACGACTAGGCGACCGATTCCGAGAACACCTTCGAGACGTAGAGAAAGATGACAAAAATGCATCGAAACCGGTCGCGAGACACTTCAATCTCCCTAATCATTCTAAGCAACATATGGCAGTCTGCGGCCTTTCCCTTCACCAAGGAAACACGGAAAGCTGCAAAACTCTAGAACAAAAATTTATTTTCCAAATCGGCACTCTTAATCCTCACGGTATCAACGAACGCTTTTCATTCAACTAATTAGTTCCGTTGTTTTCACGTTACCAGGCACCAGCCAATAGCGAAGCTCCATTTTTCTATATATAAAAAACACACGACCCACAATTCCTTGATTCGCTCCGACGAAGGGGTAACGCTCGAAACGTCAGCTGTTGAATCTCTTTACGGTGACCAATTCACATTATCAACCTAGTTGATAAAACAAAATTATATTGGAACATATATACCACTGCCATCGGGTGGTCCGGCTGTTGCCCGAATCCTAAGCGTTGTGCCCCCCAGCTCACCTGGCTCGTACACTCATGCTTGCGTGCAATGACAATACAGCTTTTCCAGTAAAAGTGCAACCGACAAGATCAGGCGAATAATTACATAGCGATGGAAAGGAAATAGCGTGCACTGAAATTGAAATGTTTGTTTTCTTCGATGATCTCATCTTGTCGAGACTGCATTTCCTTTTTTTATTTCTATCTACGTTGTATCGGTCTCTCTTTTATACTAATACTCGTCGCAGGGAAAACAAATTTAGTTGATAAAAGGCAGTTGGCGCTCGTGTGTGCGCAAAATCGTGATAGTGTCCCTTTAAGGCCGAGTCAATCACTGTCAAAGGAAAGAAAAAAAGATAACAAATTAGCGAAAACAGAGTTATTCAGGACAACATGAGCCGATATTTCCAAAAATGTCTGAAAAGAAAAGCGGGGGCAATGTTAGTCTTACAGGACTTAAGCCTAGTTTGCATATGTCGGAAAAATCCCAGACGATCGGGATGTCACTGTTTCCCGACTGTCCCAGATTTTACCGATATATCGGAGACACGCCAGACGTTCTGTTGCAGATGCTCGCCACATTCTGAATTTGGGACTGGCGCCAAGCAAATAAAAAGAAGATGAGGACTGGCAACAAGTTAAAACCATCGGAAACGTCACCGACATTGGATATTTCAGTTTTCATATGTCGGGAATGAACGCTGACCATCGCTGAAATCTGGGACCCGTCGGGAAAATATAAAAGTTCCCGATTTTCCCGATTTGTCGCCGACCATCCCAGGCGATCGGGGATATTAAAGATTTTCATTAGTCTGAAACAGCGATAAAGGATTTTAAAACGGCTGATGTGATTGGACTCCCTTTGTTTGAATTCAGCGAATCAAATCGTGTGTCCCCAGAGCCACTTGTTCCTCGTGCACAGGCCCAGCCGGCTAAGAGGGAATTTTCGAGCGAACGTCATCCCATAAGCACTCGCTCCGATAGTCTCGGTCCAGTCTTTCACTCTATTTCGGTTTGAGTTGTTTTCGAACACACGTGTGCTGTGCTGTGTGCCTTTTCACAGTTTAGTTATGGGGAGAAAGAACAAGTTGTCGAGCAAGTGGTCGACTGAGGCAATACCAGCAGGGCCCGGTAGAAAGGCAAGGAAACAACCAGCTCCGAAGTTGCCAAAAAACCTGGGTAAATAGTTCATATTTAGAGTGTTTAAAGCCTCTTCCCGAGTAATAATATAACTACAGCTCTCGAACGTACGGTATTGAGACTTGGGCTTGTTGATCTCACTGGAGTTTTTCATTTCCATACTGATTCAAGGAACCCATATCGCTTTAAATGACTAAAGGTTCTCGTAGGAAGCTATTTGGTAACCGTTTGTTTCGTATTCAACTTTAATCGACGCGTACGCAACAATAATTTCCAACAAGTGAAAGTGAGAGATGATCGATAATTCACTGACCACAATTTCCTTAGGATTATTTTAAATAGCAAAAGCATTGCTTATTTTTCGTTCATAATTATGACAAAAACTTAGCTAAATATGACGAATGAATAAAAAAATAAATAGGAATTACTTTTCAGTAGCCTATCACAGCTGAATTGAAGGATAAGTATAAAACATTGAGCAAGCCACTTCTGTTGAGTACGGTGACTGGTGAAACCCGACGTAACTAATCAAACAAAATCGAACATTCTATTAATCAAACTCGTTTGAACATCAATCACACGATTGGTTTCAATTGAGTTCGGCAGTCAAAGATAATTAAACCCGCAAAAAATTGAGCAATCAAACTCCAATTGTGTTTGATTGAGCTCGACTACAGCTGTAGCTCAGTTGGTAGAGCACTGCCCTGGTATCGCTGAGGTCATGGGTTTGAATCCCGTTGAAGCCCTGAATTTTTTCAGGCTTCTTTAATTCCAATTGCTTACATGTAATTGGAAATTCACTGCGAGGATCATCTCTCGCGTTAAGTTTCTTTAAGTTTGGCTGGGTTCGACTTGAGATTGTAACAGTTAGAAGGGCTTTAATGTGGCTCCGTAGTTATTACGAGCGAATTTGTCATTTCCAAAGTTTGTGTCATAACTTTGTCGGCTTTAGAACCATGGCAATGAAACTTTGGCAAAACTTTCTCCTATCTTTCAGTAATGGTATAGTTACAGTACCGCTCAAATGTAAGTTACCACCTCTCGTCTCGTTTCTCGTGAGACGAGTCTCGTTTCTTGCGAGACGAGTCTCGTTTCTCACGATACGAGTCTCGTTTCCTGCGATACGAGTCTCGTTTCTCGCGAGAAGGTTCTCGTTTCTCTCGAGAATCACTGAAGCGTTTAGCATGGAATATATTACTCGCAAGAAAGCGGCTTCCATGTAAAAGATTTTTGTTTGCAGTCCACAACCGATCAGCGACTCGATCTTAAAAGATATCGTTGTTTTTGAGATTTTTGACACTTCACGGCAGTTGCCGGTGAGCTTGATTACACTAAAATAGACCGAACTTGAAGAAACAATGTTTAATGTCTTTAATCGAGGTGCTTTTCGATGCGTCGTTCACATTCATTAAAGTTTTGACAGGGGAAAGTTTTGCTCTCGGCACACATCGGTGAGACAATTAAAACAGATCTTTCAATTTCACGGCATGCCGGCGAGCTTCAAAAACTCGAGAGAATCTATGACGCGGAAATTTTGTTTAGTAAGTTCGAAGATTTAGTCTGTGTCGAAAGATTGCTGATTTGTTCACAACGTTTGGTTGGCAATAAACCTTTCAGTTTGCATTTGAGCTGATTCAGTGCACTGAATATTGGCTTGTTTACATGCGAGCGATTGAATCGAAACTTGACCCGTCGCTAAACTTTATTCTCATCTGGAATGCAAAACTTGAATGAAAACAATTTCAAAAATCGAAAATAGAGACACGGTAAAAGTGCTTACACAAAACTGCACAGGATGTTTATACTTCATGGCAGACAGCGCATTGAATTTGCATGTTGGCATGTTTGCGTGCGAGCGAACTCAAGAATCGAAAACTTGTTGTGTTGTTAGAATTTATCTTAAATGCAAAACATGAGTGAAAAGCATTGTCAATAATCTCAAATTAATACACCAGTTAAGGTACCTGCGGAAAAGTTTACACCTTTTTCTGTTCATTACCAGCGTGGTGAATTTGCATATTGCGTGCCTGAAATATTGACCGAAAGCTTCTGTCGCTAGAATTTGGCCCAATTTGAAACAATCGATCACAAGGAGTCACCAAAAAATGTGAGCGACCTCACGAGGTTGAAATCCCAAGGTTTTACGAACAACTTTCAAGACTCCAGCAACGTGCGTGTAGACGCAAGTAAATAAAACTTGTGACAGGCCAATGCGTCATGCTTTTGTCATGCTTTCTTGACCTTTGCTCGCTTTCTCCTGAATCTGAGAATCTTGTCTACATTTATTATATTTGAAAGGCATATACATGTATACTCAGCGGATTTCTGCATATTTTTTGTTTCCTTCAACTTTTCTACACCCATTGAATAATGCAAAAATCAAATTAAAAGAAGTTGAAATTATCGAGTTCTTTTCCGGGAATTTGCCGGGCCAGAATGCACGTGTTCGGCGTGCTGTGTTTCCAGACTTTTCCTTCCGTCGAAATTGGAAGTGACCGAAGAAATTTGCTTTTCATCTGATGAAAGTAATTTTTATCTGCATAAAGAGAAACCAAAATTCAAGCCGAACGACAAATAAACAGCTTGTTGAAAGCAGCCAAACAAGTCCGATAAGTCCGTCACAGCAATTAGGCGACATCTCAAGAACTCGTCGAGTCGACTGTTTGATGAAAGTAAAAGTTTTCCGAAAAGCGAAGGTGCTACTAACACAAAATGTTTTAGCTCTAACCTATGTAATTCACGAAGAAGTCAGTTGAGTTGATTTTATGCCACTAAATGTATGTAGAACATGCACAGTGTATAGTCAATTAAATCGGGCGCGTCGCGGCGCCGATACCGATATCAAGTGCCGACCAAGTTTCATTTCAATTTAAGCAGTTTAAGAACAGGCAAAACAAATGTCGCTCAATACATGTATGTAAACATTGCTCACTGAGCAGTAACAATAAAACTCCAGTCGCACATCCCCCATGCTTATCTCACCGCGTTATGAGTCGCGATATGAGTCGCGTTTCTCGTGAGACATTGGTAACTTACATTTGAGCGGTACTGTATATTTGATTTAACTGATGAAAAATATTTTTAATGTTATTGCCGTTTTCAGCTATCTGTGTGATTGTTGCCGGGATTGTTTGGGTGGTTTGGTTTTAGTGTGGGTGGTTTGGATTCCTGGGGCGCTCCTCACCTCACCAATGCTATAAGCCCAGGATGCCAGGGCTCCCCACTTCTCATTATAGGAGTGCAGGTGAGATCGGTGAAATAGTATACTATTCTCAGCGGTCTCACCTACAGTGTAAGCGTATATAAGGAGAATCAACCATAGACTCACCCTCTTTTCTCGCACACCCGTGTTATGTTCCTTGGCAGTTGGTAGAACAGTTTTCCTCGCCTGGTCTTATTTGTACTCCTCCCCCTCCCTGTGGTCTCTCTCAGCAGTTTCTCCCTCCCTTCCTCCCTGTTATTTTTATTTTCCCTCTTGCCACTGCTGAGTGTCCGCCAGGGCTCTCCACTTCTCATTATAGGAGTGCATGTGGGATCGGTGAGAATAGTATACTGTTTGCGTTGTTTGCACACACACACAAGGAAGATGAGGGTTCTGTGCACTGTTTCCTTGGGTAATAATAACCCATAACGAGACCGCAGGCCGAGTATATACATGTATATATTACCCAAGGAAGTGGTGACAGAACCCAAATAAATCCATGACTCTGGCAGCTCTCACTTTCACAGCCAAAACAATTTTTATTATAAATGTAAAACTAAAGCAGGCAGCAGCTTTGAGTAAGCTTCGCAACAAATGCATAGTGTTTGGGTCTGGAGATGTCCGTGAGTTAAGAATGTGAACAACAGGTTTGTTATCGATGTGAAACAAAATACGCTTGTGGGACCAACTGGGACCCCAAACATGGGCTGCCAAAACAACAGGAAAAAGTTCCTTGTAAGCAATGGGCAGTGGAAATTGGGAGGCACACCACCGACCATTGAACCATTCATTGTCCATAAAAGGACCATAACCAATAGCACCAGATGCATCAGAACAAACAGAAAAGTCAGGCAAAGGCTCAAGGGTGGGAAAAAGGAAAAAGGATATTCCATTCCACTGACCAAAAAGTTCTACCCACCAGGCCAAGTACTTTCTAAACTCCACATTAAGACGTATTGGATGAGAATCATTGCCGAAACAGGACAATAAATCAATCATCTGACGAAGAAAGATGCGACCTGGCCAGACCACCATGCAGGCATGATGTAACCGACCAATCAATGATTGAAGATCTTTTTTCGTACAGCATTTACGGGTACAGACCAATGGGAGAGAGCCTCTTGCAAAGCACAAAACTTGACAGCTGGAAGGAGTGCAATCTGAGTTGCTGTATCTAATTTGATTCCCAGGACCACCATGCAGGAGGCTGGACCCAAGCATTTCCGAGGATGCAAAGGAAGACCCAGCCTGGCAACCACTGCTACAGCTACTTGAAGGTTGGAGGTACAGACCACAGAGTTTGCTGGAGCTGCCATGATGAAATCATCTAAATAATGCAACAAGTTCTCAATGCCATAGTTACGGACCAGAATCCACTCGACCAATTCTGAAACCGAGTTGAATATAGCTGGAGCTGAGCGAAGACCAAATGGTCAGGCGAGATCTATGTAATAAGCATTGCGCCACTTCAGGCCCAATAGGTGGCGGTCCAGAGGATGAATAGCAATATTCCGGTACACAGACTCGATGTCAAATTTAGCCATGAGGGCACCTGGCCCAAATGTAGAAACCATCTTAATAATGTCATCCATTTTGATGTACTGGAGATGCCAAGATTCTGGATCAATTCCATTGTTGACGCTGTGGCCTTGCGGTGAGGATAAGTCCACGATAAGGCGCCATTTGCCTGGCTGCCCTTTCTTAGGAATCACCCCAAAACTGTTAATGTGAAGGTTTTGCACTGGTGGGGCATCAAAAGGATCCACGAAACGGTCTAGCTTAACCTCGTTAGCTAAATACACGTTGATCACTCCGGAATGTTGATAAGCAGACAATTTATTTCTTTTAGCTGATTTCGAAGATGTACCTTCCTTGATACCCTGAAGGACAAAGTTAGCCTTTGCCCGATCAAGGTAGTGAGTCAACTTAGCTCAGATAGTGAGTGAACTCAAAGGTTAGTGGAAAAACTTCCCTAACAGCTGGCAATGTCAAAGAGGAGCCTAGAATGAAAATAGTAATAATAACAAATTCTAGAAGTAAACTAGACTAGAGATACGGCAGAGGATCTGTTCAAAAAGGAAAGGGGGGACAATAGTGTCAAATAAGCTAACACAACGAAAGAACAACAACAATAATTAATGAACTCAGTAAATACGGGGCAGCAACAAGAGCAAGACAGTTAATGGCGCTTGCGACGCTTTGGCTCCTCAGGATCTGGCGAGTGAGAGCGAGAAGACTGAGAAGAGGTACAAGATGAAGCACGATGATTGCCCCAGCACTTGCTACACACATGGCAAAAGCGACACTGTGGATTTACTGCAATGCAGTAACCAGCATTCTATGAATGGCAAATGACTTTACTAGAAGCTTTATCAGAGGCCTCTGCCTGGGAAGAGACAACATTGGATGAGGCTGGGCGAGTACGAACTTGAGCACCAGATGTGTGGTATTTGAAAAGCTGAACATGCATCTTAGACCAGTCTTTTTCTGCAGCTGCATGCTCCCTGAAAGCCGGCCATAATCCAGCCAACAAAATCCGCTCAACTGACGATATGTTTGGAGTATTAGAAGCTTGTAGCTTGTCAGATCTCTCCTACGATGTCCGTAATATTAATCAGACGCTTCCGTTTTTTGGGTGTGCAACAACACCAAATGGCCATTGAACCTAAGTTGCGGATCTTGCTCAGTAACAGTAATGTTTTCTGCTAATAAATCTTTCAGATTCACGAACTTTCCCGCAGTGATTTGAGAAACAACCTTAAAAGGCACTGGAAAGTCGACCACATATGGCTGTTGAGGGAGCAAGGCTGTCAGCGAGGGAACCGCCGTATGACTTACAATTGGTTGGGAAGCAAAAGCAGATTATTAACTGTAGCTGGTAGACTGTAAACTACTGAAGAACAAGGTGCTATGGGAGACAAGGTAGCCGAGGATTATACTGGAACAAAAGATGGGACAACAAGAGACGACAACATACCTGTAGTCAAAACGCTCGCTTGTGAAGCCACTGGTACTGGTAGAGTGCTAGTCAAAGAATTCAACGGCAGAAACCCGGCAGGAACCGAAGGCTGAAAACCCAATGCAGTTGACCAGGACCACGGTTGAGGCAAACCACATTCGTCCAAGTGTGCTGCATGAGTAGCAAGGGAAGAACCTTGAGTGGCAATGGTGGGAAGGCCTTGAAATACTGAAATGGCACCCACCGCGGCAGACAACGACTGTTGTACGATAGCTGAAATCGGAGTTTGGATGGCCTGAATCACTGAAGCTAAAAATTCTGGCGATATGGAAGTATTAGCAGGAGAACCAGGCGCTTGCACAGACGTCAAAATGGCATTAGTTGTGACCGAGACAGTAGACGCGGGAGCCGAAGACACTGCCTGCAAAGAGCTCTCCAAGCTATTTCTGGTGTGTCGAGGAGGCATGACAGCCCAAGAGAATGCAAAGGACTGAAACAAACGCGGAAAGAAAAAGGCACCAGAGCACTCTTGAACTAGCAGCAAATGACTAAACCGACAAAAAAGTGGTGCAAATTTGGCAAACCGAAGGCAAAGCAACAAAGCTAGGCAAGGCAAAACCACGATGGCAAAACTGCACAGCAATGGCACAACTATGCATGCCTGCGAATATCATCCGCTGGCCAACAGCAGATCTCCCAGTTAACTCTGATTATTGATAATCTCATTAAAGAAAGATATAACAGGGTATAATTTTAATTAAATTGATAAGTTCTGTTATGTAAAAATTAACCTTTTTACAAATGACTGATTAAAACGCTCTGTATTAACGTTTGGCCACTGACTTTGAGTTTTCCTAAGCTTTCTTGAAGAATCTTTAACTGTAGGCATTGATGTGGGTGCTTAGGTAGCTTCCTGACTTTATTGAAAAATTTTTTTGTCACTTTTCTCCAATAAATTATAAATACATAGTTGTGTAGAGCAACATTTTTTTTTTAAACATCTGGTTTGGAACCATTTTACTGTACAATGTTCTACAGGTGAGGAGCCATAGATAGAAAGACCAAAAAAAGCCTGACTGAGGGGTCAAAAACCATACTCTATTCAGCAGCAATTCATACATGATTGTGCAGTGCATTGCTGGCTTTAGGCCTCAGCTTTGTGGGGCTAGGTTGCAGGGTTCAGGGCAACTTGACTAACTTTTAGACATGCCATTTTGACATATTGGTGCTGTGCAGCTCATAGGGCCATGAGAAGGGTAGCTTTTAATGTCATGCAATAGAAGTCATCTGTCATGCTGGTCATGGAGTAGTGTTGCCCTTGCCAAATGTGTATGGTGTCCTTTATTCTGTTCACTGTTTAATTAATTACTCCAAACTAGGAAATCACATTAAGTACAGCTTGTGTAGTTTTACTACCGTGCAGCAAGACCGCTATGTTCGTCTACACAAAATCTGCTTCGTAATCCTTGTTATAATCTTAAAAATTACGGAGGTCGGTCCTTTGCAGTGGCTGTCCCACGTCTATGGAACGCATTACCTATGGCTGTAAAAAGTTCGAACTCAGTTGACATTTTTAAACGACAACTTAAAACAGACCTTTTTCTTTGTTCCTATGTAAACTACTGACCTGTTTTTACCATGTTTAAGCTTTTTATTTTTTAGTTATTGCTGTAAAGCGCCATTGAACCATCGGGAAATGGCGCTCAACAAATTTATTATTATTATTATTATTATTATTATTACCATACGTACAGTCATGTGAGTGTTGATTTTCATTTTTTCCATAGCAAAAACTGGTGCACAGAGCAGGAACAGCAGTGTTCAAAAGGTTAAAAAAAGGTATGGTGAGGTGTTTATTTGTTGTAGAATTGCAGCAACACATATGCAATACTTCAAAGTATTATTTTAAATTTAAAGTGCACCTAACCCCGATTTTGCTAAATAAAAATTCTTGTTATTTGAGACACTTGAGTGATTTTCTGTGACCTGGTGAAGTCTCGAAAATAGCACTTAAAATGCCACCATTTTGTTTCATGGCCAATAAATGCATTGCTAATGGTTTATAAATTTTTAACTCAAAAGTTATCATATTCAGAAAACAAAATTCTCCTATACAGGAATAAATCATACATGACTTTGATGGTCAGCAAATGCAGTAAGAGTTTCAAAAGATCAACTATTTACTTGTATGATAAATCAGTATTTCTTGATGCAAAAAGTGTGATTGAAGTGTCAGTAGTGACGGGAAAATTTGCTATTTTTTGTGGCAATCCCAAACAAATTGAACACTTGGACCAGTCTTAATATTTGTGTTATCAATTGATCGATCAATTGACCAACCAATTGACCTTATGTATCAATAAATCAAAAAATAAACAATAATTCAATAAACATTTTGGCCATAAGTTACAGTCTGTAATCAGTGTCATAATTCTTTATTGCTGCAACTACTTCTGATAACTTACCACTTAGTTGGACCCCTTCACCCCAAAACAATGTTACAAAATAGGCAGCAATGGGAACATTATGCACCTATCAATGTTAAGCTGGTGAGAGAGGGAGGCTGGACACAGGTGGGGGATTTGACAGTAGTTATCGTCCTGTTGTGGAGACTTTGGACCGGTTTAATGACCTTTCTAGCAAAATTTAATTTTCTTTTAGTTCCTTTTTTTTGACAATCCACAAAATGCCATGGAGTAGGGCATCTGAACAGAAAATCTCAGGTCAGTTCAAATGCCCCAGCTATGCCGGCCTCCTCCCCCCCCCCTCCCCCCACCGGTTTAATATTGATAGGTGCATTATAAAGAAAGGAGAGGGAGGATTGATTTTTAAGTAGTTTTCAAGTGAGAAAATCATCAAGTGTGCCAAGGTTTTGTCATTGATTGTACATGTAGCTTTTGTTAGGAAACACACAAATAAGAGTGATTGATTCAATTTAATTAACATAATCAAAATGACAATTTTATACATTGCATTAATTTTAAAAATGGTTAACAATATTAATTTTTTTACAAAACAAGGCAGACAAATGGTCTAAATCCAAAATATAGGTAATAAGCAATAGGTAACTTTATTTAAAGTCGTAAAGTTTAGGGAGTGGTTGAACAATAAATGTGGATTTTTATTACACTTTGGAGAACCAAATATACATTGCCACAAATCAAAGAAATTCAAAAGTACAAATTCATTAAACATTAACTTTCAATCAAAGTGTAAATATATTTTCAATTTCACAACAACAACAACTTTGTTTGTACCTTGAATTAAATTAAATTAGTAAATTCTCAACCTTGGTTATTACATTTCCAGCTTTCTGATTGGCTCACAAACCTCGGTTAACAGCGAATAACCGATGTTTTACCTTATATGGAAAATGGACGGGTTATGTCAGTGCTTACAATTTTGCTTGCCATGAGAAGAAATACTTACAAGAGACGACTTAGTCGTTAAATATAAAAAAGCATTTTTCATTAAAGCAAACAGGTAAACTCTACCAAGAGCCACTGAGTTCGATTCGAAACATTTAATCGAAAATGTTAAAAATATACAACAAAAAAATGTGAATATTAACACTGCATTTACCGGAATCTTTGAAACTGATCAACACAATTTTGTCCAGAAAGTGAAAACAGAGTATCAGCATAAATAAGGCTAGAAATTCAGTAAAGTTTGTTACCTTACATGAATATCTGGACTAGACTTGTCAGTTCGAGCGAAACTTTCAGAGGAGCAGAATAAATGTGGCAGACAAAGTGGCAATTATTTTGCGACGGTAAATAATTTTTACAAACAACATCGGCTTCCAACAGTGAAATTATCCTTGAAGATCAATCTCTCTTTCCCTTTTCATCCTTGCAGCAATTCAGTGACAGTTTGCTTTGTCCTTTTCTTCAGAGGAGTTAATGCAATGCTTCGGATCTTCCCGTTAACCAACATTGTTTGTCCAGATGTTCCACGATAAAGACAACTTTGGAGGCAATTTTGCCAGGAATATTTACGAAGAAGAAGAAGAAGTTGTTTTTATCTTGCTCGCTTTCTTCGTGTGTTTCATTCAACTTACAGAGCGAACAATGCACCACTGATTTTGCCACCTTTTTCATACAACCACTTTGTTTAGGTCAAACTGAAATGTCCGCATTATTAATAATATAAAAAATAGACAGAACTACTGAACAAAGGTACTGTTTTAAAATTTTACGACAATAACCGAGGTTGAGAATTTACTGAAACAATTATTCCATTCGTCCTTGTTGGATATAAGGTGACTAAAATCAACTTGCGCTACGTGCTCGTTGGTTATTTATCACCTCATATCCAATGCGGGCTCATGGAATAATTGTTAATTAACAAAACTAGGAAGAATAAAATCAAATGAGTACATGGCTTCCCAAAATAACCACCATTGGCTAATTAGAAACTTGGCAGCCATCCTTAGTTTTTACATCAGTAATTTTGACTGGATGCCAAGTGCAAAACAAAAAGACTGACTTCTTTCATCATGGACCACTAACTGGCACCCAGTCTTCTGAGCAGACCATGTGACCAGTGCTTGACTCTTGTGCACAAATAAATAAATCTGCTTATCCCATAGTGCCTGATTTCGTCACACAAAAATCGTAGAACATTTTATGGGCAACCATTTGCAACAGGGAAAACCTAGATTTTTTCTAATTTCGAGCACTGATGATATATTATATCCAATTAATTGTAAGCTGGAAGCTGTCCTCAGCTTCTGATTGGATAGTTGGTGCATCACAAAATGTGTCTGAATAAATTAAAAGTGATCACATGTGAGCCATTTGCTATAATAGGTCATTTTTACCAATTTGTGCTTACAGTAGTTACCACCTGTTTTGATACAAACCGTCTTGCTTTTGATGTGTAAATGCTTGTGTTGTTATGCTAACTAGTTTCTGGTCTTTATCATGACAAGGCCACCCAAAACCTTGCTTTCATACAGAGGTCTAGTTACATTTTACATAACTGTGAAGTGGCCTATTAAACAATTAGTCTACATTTATATGTTAAAAGCACCTGTGTGAAAGAAGGGTTGGTTCTCTCTTTTTAGAAAGATAAAAGAATTGAACGATTCCTCTGATGGACTTGTGGCATTCAGTGAAAAGGTAATTTTCCAACTCATTTAAACCAGAATCAGTATTATTCTGTTCTCATGTCCTTTAATTTTATTTACTTACATGTATTTACAGAATTATGTTGACTTCATGAACTGTACTATCCTGCTAACTTCCAAACTTCCCAGTAATGTCATAGTTACAGTGCAGTATAGGTCAGGTGCCTTCTTGAGATACTTGTTTGATCGATATTTTTGCTACCAGAAACTGTGCACTACCATTACGCTTTGAACTTTTCTTTGATACTTTTTTTAATCAACTTTGAACATTAACTTGCATTGACCGTGAACAATTCCCTAAGAGTCCTCTCCAAGAGCGATCATCTCACCTGGATGAACAAATGGACGCAATGTACACTGGTTGACACAGACCTGTACAGACATCCCTTATAATTATATTTAAAACTCATCAACAATAGATGAGGTTGGGGGATGGTGCTTATACGGATGGTGGGACCGAGAACGTACGAGCCGAGAGCCATGGTAACCATGGCAACCCTGTGAGCGGCCACCACCATCCAGCACCGTCACACTGAATAGCAATTCAGTGGAAGTGATGATACCTACCTGAAAGGGGAGGGGAAGGGCGGGGGAGAACAGCACGAAGGCTTCACAAACTCAAAGAGTGAATGCACAATGATTCTCAGAAACCTGAGCCCTGTAAATACCAAAACCCCTGCGACTTACCAGGCCACCCCGCGACAACACGAGCCGCCATAAAGAAGACCACTGCTTGCATTGTCTCGATTTTAACTTTGCCTAAATTACATTTAGCCACATGATAATGATGGTCTAGATATAAGTTTAGTGCAATTCTGAAAAAGGTCAAGATAATTATCCAACATTTTTGATGGTACAGATTTTTCTGTTTTTGTTGACTTTTTTAGCCACTTATCAAGAAGACGAAAAAGTCAAGGTAAATGATGAAATAATATACAATCAACCCTAATTCTGCTACCATTAAGCTTGATTTCACTGTCTGATTTTGTTGCTATGTAAATGTTAATTACAGTATGTCTAATGCAAATTTATGATATGCTGCCATTCTACTTGATCGTGGTTGTGGTCAACTTGACAGCCAACAACACAACAACAATAAACTTTATTACCGTAGTTATTCGGTTATAAGGCGCACCGTTTTTTTCAAGAAATTCCTAATTTCTACTAAAAATTACCGCCAAAGTTTGGGTGCGTCTTATAAGCGAATATTTTCCCGAAACAAATTTTTCTGATCACAGTTACTGGTAAAATTTCAAGCAAATAAAAAGACACACAGTGTTGGTCATTGACTTTTATAAATATGGTGGTTCTGAAAAGAACCGGGGTGGTTCTGAAAAGAACCGTTTGAGTTGTGTACTGCCTGGAGTCTACTCGTCTTCGCTTTCACTGTCGGTGTCGAATTCGTTGTCTAACTCGTCGCCTGCATCCAGAACGTCTCCGCTTTCACTCTCTTCTTTGTAAACAGCGTCATCCTCAGTTCCATCAAGCGCATTAGAGATACCGCATGACTTGAACGATCTTATAACAAGCTCTGCGGGAATCTCCTGCCATGCTTTGTTGACCCACTGCAACACGAGTTCTTTGCTCGGCGCCCGCTTCCTTCCCGATGGCGTGTATGTGAAGGGTCCGTTCACCATCCAGGCCTGATATTGTGCTTTGACTCTGGTCTTAAAGGGCTTGTTTAGGCATTTGTCGAGGGGCTGGAGAACAGGAGTAAGGCCACCGGGAATTACAGCAACGTCGACATTCCTTCGCGCCAGCAGCTCTTTCACGCCGTCTGTTAGATGTCCGCGGAACGAATCCCACACCAGCAAGGCTCTCTGATCTGGCGTGAAGCGTAGATTTTTTCGCACCCATTGTTTTGTTCCTATGAAAGAAAGACAAAGAAAAAAGTAATTGAGTAAATTACCGTTAAACCCAAACATAAGCGCTGAAATAATCAACGGCGATAAATGTAAACAAACTCCCCGACGAGCGAGGTCAAATTTGCATAGATATGATACGTGCTTGAGAGCACGTGCTCAGTGTGATTTGATACGTCACAAAACGAAACAAAGATAAACAAGCGAAGAGATATACCTTCTTCATCCATCCAGCCTTTTTTGTGCACTGAGACCTGCATTTTGGCGGTACGTTAATTCTCAGCTGCTGGATGCCTTTAAAGATGATCTTTGGGGGTAGTTTCTCGCCATTCGCTTTTACTGCAAGTGCAACAGTAAAGCTCTGCTTGTCCGCACCGCAAGTTGTAATCGGCACCGTCCGGTTCCCCGTAAACTCAAGCGTTCGTGTTGCTGGTAACTCGAACCGCATCGGTGTTTCATCCATGTTGATGATGTGGCTCAGCGGGTACTCAGAGCGCCTCCGGGCTCTCACCACGAACCGGTGAAATGTCACGATCTTATCCTCCATGTCAGCTGGTAGACGTTGCGCTAGGGTGGTCTTGGTTCGCATGGAAATGGAATGGCGGCGTTTCCAATTGTTGTACCATCCAAGTGATGCTTTGAACTCCAGATCTGTGCTGAGTTCCTTCGCCTTAACACGTAGCATCATGCCGTTCACTGAAAGACCTGGATGTAAAACAAAAACGGCATCAATCAGTACATGCAATGAAAAAGAGATTCACCTGTACAAAGTAAATAATAACCGGAAGCACTTTTACTTCAGGCAAATAGATAACCCGGTAGATAAGAAGGCATTTGCTAACCTTGGCTCCTTTGATCGCTGAACCAGTCGGCCAACAGTAATATGTACCGACAGGTTATCATTAAATGTGTGACTTTTTTTGCCTTTTGGTTATCACTGTGATAAATGTGTGATATTTTTGGGCTTTTGTTTATGTGTGTGACATTTTGCTTTTGTTTAATCAAGGCTTTTGTTTGTGCGGGTGGTCGCTTGCGTGTGCCGCAATTCTACTTTGTTAATTAACGCTAAACTAAATCAATACGCGAGTTTTTCGCTTTTTTGTAAGTTTATAAAAGAATTTACAATAAACTTGACTGATATTTACTCACCGAACAACGGTGCGCCTTATAACCAAGTATTTTAGCGATATTTTCAGTTTGAAAACATGCAATAATAAAGTTGCCGAATTGGGGGTGCGTCTTATAGCCGAGTGCGCCTTATAACCGAATAACTACGGTAATATTAAACAATTAAAAGAAGAACATGTACAACTCGTATATAGCGTAAGCTAGTCAAAGCGAGTTGTGCAGGGAGAAAAAGAAAACAACGAAATAAACAAATTTGTAAGCTTCAAATAATAGAGTATGAACAATGACAGGAATAAGCTATAGATAAAATACAATCATTAGCATCCAGAGATAAGTATGGTTACAATTGATTGGTAATAGGTAGCTTAATAAACTAAGCAAACTAAACAGGCGAAGAGATAAACAGTGAATTGTTACACAAAGTTATGTAATATATAAATTAATTTTGGATAGTAAGTTAGGTGCCTCAATATAATCCTCCTCGCCTTCTAAAGCTGCGAATAAAGCTTTGCGAATTGATTTCTTGAACACCAGTTTAGGTAGATTACATGCAGGGTTCTCAATAGATTTTTTTCAGGTGGCCCAGAAATAATTACAGGTGGCTAAACTTGAGCCTTGAGGGGGGCTGATGCATGCAAGACCCTAACATCCTGTCAGATACTCTTTGGCGGTACACTAGCTGCTCAAAGTTGAAAGATATCATCACTCAAAAATCTGTTCGAGCAACCTTAAGCCATTGAGCTCCAGACCCCAGAGCCCAGACCACCCCCTGAAATTCCAGAGAAAATGGCTGCCTCAATGAAAACACACACCACTGCCAAAATAATTGAAGATTTCAGTGTATTTTATTTAACCTACTGAACTCAAACTTAACAAAGTTACTTCATATATCATAAAGATTTACCTAATCAACTTCATTCCTCGACCTGAGCATCATGCTTCCTTAAAAAAAATCCACAAGATTGGGAACTTATTAAACATCATGATGCAGGGTAAGTTTCTTGCAATGCCATATCTAACTTTTGGAAATTTTTTCAGTTTGATAACTCTTTTATGTACTTTTTTTCCATCAGAATCACATGAAAAGCCTTGTTTGAAATCCTGCATCATAAATTGGGTAATTTTTTTTCAACAAAGAAAGAAATCTTCAAGTTTTCTTGCACGGTTCGATTTTGAATTTGCCGCCATTGCTGACATCACAACACGTCATGAGACGCAACTTCAAATATTTATTGCTCGACTCAAGAGCACTAACAAACTTCACTTTTCGCTTAAATGAATAATTCCACTATTACAAAGCAGACTCGTTAAATTTCACTGGTTATGAACAATAAACTTTAGCAAACAATGATTTTAGTTGTTGTCTTCTTCCTCACACAATGGACAACAAGCGAAGCGGGGCGTAAGTGAAACGCACTCATAATTACACAGCCAAACGATGGGCCTACAACTCCAAAAAGGTAAATCATGTTAATAAAAGTACACTTGAAATATATTTTTTACTGATTTCCTCCATGCCATTCGGAAAAGCATGATTGTTCACCCCGCATTTGGCGACACAAAGGAACGCCACACTGTTCACATGCGTAAGATGACTCGAAGGTGCGGCCTTCAGCGCGCTTCCTTCCAACTTTGGCGCACATAGCACAGGCTTTCTTTCTGCCTTGAAGTTTGCCAAGAAAGTGCCCCCTTATATTCTCCTCGGTGGTAACTGTCTTAATGACACGTTTACCAGAGTTGGATGGTCGTTTGTATCCATTGTAGCCGGCAATAAGAAGCTTCGCTAATTCTCGGCGAAAATCGAGTTGACGTCGCTTCTTCTTGCCGGCTAGTTTCTCCAGGATGTAAGCGTTCACCATTGACAGATTAATGAAAAACCAAAGCAAGTATTTCCACCACTTGCGAGAAGTTGTGCCAGGAGGATAATAGCTTCGATACTGATCGTTGACATCAACTCCATTCATGCCTCCATTGTAAACATTGACAACATCGGGCTTCTTCATTGCATCAGCTGGAACTACTTTCTTCCTTCGCCCCCGCACAACCTGCTGAACTGCATGGATTTCACGCTCAGGAGGAGTGTTCGTTGATAGCAGAGAAACAACACGTTTGTCTCTCCACATGGTAGCGACCAAATTCCCACTCTGACGAGTTCGTACTTCGCCACGGACGAGTTTCATTCGCTTGAGATCAGCGGGATAGTCCTTCCTGTTCGTGCGTACGGTGCCACAAGCATATGTGTTCCTCGATTCCAAATCTTGCATCAAATCGACAGACGTGAAGAAATTGTCAAAGAAAAAATGTCGGTTATTGTCTAGATAAGGTTCTCCAAGACTCCAGACCACGTAATAACCGAGACCTTTTCTTTGAAACAACTCATCGTTCGTTCGATTCTTGCCCAAGTAGACTTGGAAGCGGGGAACGTAGTAGGTGTCGGCATCAGCAAGAAGCCAAACTTTTATGCCAAATTTATCGGGCTTCATGGGCATATATTGCTTGAATGAAAGCCTGCCATTAAATTTGACAAGTCCCTCGTCAACTGTAATATTTTTCCCGGGAGTATAAGCTTCGGCAAACTTCTGCTCCAAGCGAGAAACCAGGGGGCGTACTTTGGAGAGGAGATCATTCGGGTCTTCAGCGTTCGGCTCGACAAGATGTAAATATTTCCCCAGAGTCACGAAGCGCTGTTTGGGAATTGTTTTCTTGAAGCCTTCCACCCCAATAAACTCATCTGAATCCCAGTACATTGCCAGCTGAGGGAGTTCGTGTATCCCCATAAGAATGTTGAGGCCGATATACGCTGAAATTTCTGCTCGAGTTGTTGTGAAGTTTTGATCTCCCTTCGAGCGAGCGTACGCAATGGTGCATCGAACGATTTCATCGATGTAATTATCATCGATGAAAACATTGAAATAATCTTTGGCCGTTGCGTTGTCTCCAAGATCTGAATTTGGGCCATGACGAATGGAAAACGGTTCAACATTTATTCCACTTAAGTTATTGGACCACTGAATTGCATTTGGAGGCGCTCTTCCTGCATTGTCGGGCGTCGCTTCTTCATCGCTGCTTTCGTCGCTCTCTTCTTCTTCTTCCTCGCTAGCGTACAGTTCGACATCAGAATTACTTCCTCGTTCAGTCGGCCGTAAATCCAAAAATTCTTCAATCTGATCGTCCAAATCGTGGGGCTGTTGTTGTGCTAGTCGTGCTTGACGATCGCGCCTGATTTGGCCGATTTCTTCAATAGTAAAACCGGCAAATAATTCTTGCTCTTCGTCAGATGAAGCAGGATTTTCATCAAAACTTCGAGAAGCCATTTCTTGAACTAGGATGTATATTGAAAAATTCGTGAAAAATCAAAAAGAACACTTAGAAAAGCGAGTTTGGTCTCAAATGAAAGCTAATTTTATGCATGTCACGTTTCACTGCTTTTCAATGCCCAGGGGAGTTTTGTTTCTAAGTTACAGCCAATTGAAATGAGCCATTTCTGACAGGGCGCATGTGGGCGCATTGGAATTTCAGAGGGGTTTTGTTTCCGGGCGCATGAGGGCGCATTGGATGTCAATGGGTTAAATTATCTCAAAATGTTTTCATTCACTGCTATTTTCATTTTGACTTTAAAAAAACTTGTCTTGAGTTATTTTTTGGATATTTATAATAATTATTATGTATTTTTTCCAAGGGGGAATAACGTTTCTATGATAATTGGTTCCACTTTTTCAACTGACCAAATTTTCGAAAACAGCTGCGGACATGTTTATTTATAGCTGCCGCTGTGTGGTTTAGATGCCTAAAATAACTGTAAACTTGTTCACTGAAGGAGGTCCTTTTATATTGTTAAAAGAAGAGACTCAGAAGGTGAAAACAATTGTTGAAAAACTGATTTCGAAATGCATGGAACCATGAACATGGGTTGAAACTGAACCAATGTACTTCGGCAATATGCACCCATGTGGTGCTGTGTGAAATGAATTTAAAGGTATTTGCATAAACTTTGCATCATGATCCAAACAATGTCGCAATGAAGCTGAATTATTTTTTCTGCTTAACATCTCAGTTGTAGTTCTATTTGCATTCAATAAGATTCATAAGATTTATAAGATTTTATTTGCATTTAAAATAAATGAAGAGTTTGGAGGAGGTATTACACGGCTCACTGATCATATGACCTACGCCTTGTAAATAGCCTGCAGGTCTGCCTCCTGCCAGTTTAAAAGAACAAAGGAAACAATTGTAACTTATATTGATCTAAGCGTGGACAAGTGAGGAAAAACATGTGCTAGTTGGCTGTCAAACATTGCATGTTTGTTTGCCAAACTTCAAAGTTTAAAGCAGGATCAGACAACGTTCTGCACGAGCGATCACAGAAGTGTACTACTGATAAATATTTTTTCTGCTGCCACAACTCTACAGGTTTTTTAACAGGTGCTGATGAAACCCTTAAGGTGGATTTCCACTGTCGCGTAATTTTTTTACGTGCATAAATAAAATTAGAGACGATGTATGGAAAACTTGTGTAAACGTTTACGCAAGTCATTCATACATTGTCTCTAAATTTTTTTACACGTGAATGTACGTAAAAAATTACGCAACAGTGGAAATCCACCTTTATGCAGCTAAGTTGTCAATAAGGTTGGTCAAAAATGGCTATGCGTTGCTAAACAAACCATCAGAATAAAACACCATAAAAACTAATCTTACTTTAATTTCATGTTCAGTGAGCCGCCAACACTGGCACGACGTTTGTCTGGCTGACTCGGCTTTGTGTGAAATTAATTTTCTGAAAATTGTTCAATTTTATCCTCTTAACGAACTCGGACGGCTTGCACCTGAAGTTTAAGTCCCACAAAATTTTAGAAGAGCCTTTGCTATATAAAGGTAAGTCTGCAGTTGGGCCTAGTGGCCCATCAGGCCAGAGCTTATCCCGGTTTCTGTAACATGAAGCGACAGAGAGTATTTCTCCCCCCTGGATGGGATGCTAGTCCATCGCAGGGTTACGCCCCAGTAGTAAATTCACCAGTACCCATTTATACACCTGGGTGAAGAGAGGCACTGTGAGAGTAATGTGTCTTGCCCAAGAACACAACGCAGTGCCCGGCTAGAGACTCAACCCGGACCGTCCGATCCGGAGTCCAGCGCACTATCCATTAGGCCACTGCACCTCCCATATAAAACAGTTAAATTTGACCAAATTTGTGCAGGCACAAAATTTATTTATCACCAATACACTTCCGTGATTGCTCGTGTCAAACGTCACCTGACGTTGCTTCAAACTTTGAAGTTTGACAAACAAACATGCAACATTTGACAGCAATTAGCACATGTTTTTTCCTCACATGTCCACGCTTAGATGCAACCAACGGTAGAAACATTTGGGCATAAACTGTATTGTTCTTGCCCTTTTGAATATGACCTGAATTTATAAATAATACTGTCCAAATAGATTGTTATTGATAATAAGTATATATTACTATTCTTTTGTTTCTTCCTTAAGATGTACTGGGGAGATTATTGACAAATATGAAGAATATCAAACCTGCTGGTAGAGTTGTTACTGCAAGAAAAACCATTCCAATTATTAGACTACAAGGAATTAATATTGACAATTTATTCTTTTCAGTCCTTTCAGTGATGAAAACAAATCTTGGCTAAAACTTGCTCAGAAAGATAGCGACGACAGTTGTGATGAGGTACATTTACCACTATTGTGATAGTAACTTAGTAACCAAATTTTGGCTTATTGTGTGGGTACCGGTCACAGATGACATAAAAAAAAAAGAAATGATGAGAAACAATGTCACCCCAAACTACAAAGAACCACTAACAAAGGTAAAACAATATTATACATTTGCATACGGTACGCACAGAAAGACCCTAAATTTTGCGAAAATTAATTTTGGTGCATTAATTTGGAGCTTTTTAGTGCAGAATTCAATGTCATGATATTTATTTTATGTTAGGGGACTGTCATTCACTACAACTGCTAAAAACAACCATTAAGCACTATAGTTTAAACTATTTTAAATTTGTTTGGTGTTTTAGCATCTTACTGGAAATAAAATGAGCCAAATAATGATAGAACATTAAATATCATACTGTAAAGCCCTGCTCTTTTCCTAGTACAGTGCGTGTTGTTTCACGAATCATTTATTGACTGTACAGTTTTCCAGACACAAAGAGGAGAGTTGAAAATGTGATACACATTGGCATAATGTTTGATGAAGTTCAAGGTGTTTGGAAATCTGATCTTTCACAGTGTTTGATAATTGTATCATCTCACACTCATTAATAGTTCATTTCTGGGCCAGACACGTAAAGCAGTTGGGTAACACAACGAGTTTAATGTCGATGGAGAGCATAACAAGCACAACAACCAATGCCAATGTCAACTTTCATTTGTATTACAACCTTGTAATAAGCTGTAATAACTATGAGATGTAACAAAAATTACATTGCAAAATTAGATAAATGAATGTGAGAGATGATCATCACAGTGAATTTCAATTTAAGCAATGGGAATAAAGAAGCCTGAAAAAATCAGGGCTTCAGTGGGATTCGAACCCATGACCTCTGCAAATACTGGTGCGATGCTCTACCAACAGAGCGATCAAGCCACACATTGGGAGCGAGGTCAATTTATTGAGTTCATATTTTCCTTTGAGGGGTGAAATGATGTAAAGCGTATGAAATAATTCATATGTGATGATGAACTGTGGATGTAGATGAATGTGAGAGTTGATCATCGCAATGAATCTCAATTTAAGCAATTGGAATAAAGAAGTCTGAAAAAATAAAGGTTTCAACAGGATTTGAACCTGTGACCTCCGCAAATACCGGTTTGATGCTCTACCAACTGAGCTATGAAGCCACACATTGAGAACAAGATTTGATACAAAACAATCCAATAGCTTACCATATGATGGAATGACTTCAGTTGGTATAGTAGAAGCGGTAAGAATTCGCAACTCTACCAACCAGAGCATCATCATCTTACGTAATGAAATAACTGGAACTGTAGATTGGATTTATCATTCATTGATGACCTTTGTTGGAGAATAACCTCAACAATTTATCAATTTAAAACAAAGGAAATCAAACCCATGACTGTGGTTTGGTAATGTGTTCTTAATTAGCATAGATTTTACAATTTTATTTCTTTTTTCCCCCCTTAGTTTTAGCTTCTATTGAGAAGATATATCAAACAGTCAAGAATGCTTCTAAACCACTGTATTTCCTTAGTTTTAACTTGTTCTCAGCATAAAAAAACTGGTTGCTCAGCTCTCTTTTACTTTGGTTTCATTAGTTAAGTACAGATTTGAAATTGACAGTTGCACCTGAATGTTTTCAGTCAGGGGATGAACCTGTTAGTGAAATCCATAATAGTACAGAAGATAATGTTGTCAGTTTTGATGATGACAGTGACAAGGGTGAGGAGGACAAGGTATGGTATGATTTCATGTCACTGTAAAACCAAAATATGGATTAGTACAGCTGTATGCATGTTTCCGCTTATCTCCTGGATTGAATGCACATAAATTTTAACATTAATTGTTAACCATTTTTTTGTGCAGCTGTGTTCAGTCCTGGACATAAGTGAAATCATAAACTGTATATATACAGCTGTACTTTTGCTTTGCTTAGTCAGCAACATTTTCGCAAAATTTATACTGTATTGGTAGCATTGCACATTTAGGGCAAAATTTTGTCCCGTATAGTGGGAGGCACAGTGGCCTAATGGTTAGTGCGCTGGACTCGGGATCGGACAGTCCGGGGTCGAGCTTCGGTTGGGGCACTGCGTTGTGTTCTTGGACAAGATACTTTACTGTCACAGTGCCTCTCTTCACCCAGGTGTATAAATGGGTACCAGCGAATTTACTGCTGGGAGGTAACCCTGCGATGGATTAGCATCCCATCCAGGCTTCATGCTTCAGAAACCGGGATAAGCTCTGGCCTGATGGGCCACAAGGCCTGAATGCAGATTTTACCTTTTACCTATGTCCCTGTATATGCCACAGCAATCAGCTGATTGAGATTGCTGTGTCAAACAACCAATCAGATCCACAGTAATCTGGAAGGTGTAACATGATATGTTAGCTTGGGACTGATTGCTGTTAAGTTTAATCAAACATGTGATTTCAACCATTAATTCAGCTTAGTTACTGACTAGAATTTTTAACACCTTAAATGCTATAAAAATATAAAAAGCTAAATTGTTGGCAACGTTCAGTTTGCCTTCGTCAGAGTAAAATAACAAGATGAATAATTAACATGGGGTTTTTTAAGGCATGTTTTGATCCCTAAGGGGTGCAATAAAAGGCAAATAGGCCTTAGGGAGAGGATGGCACTCATTTATAGCATTGGTATTTTGTGTGGAATGCAAAGATTCAAAGAATGAGCGTTTTTTGTCCACTGCTAATGCCAGATGTTCCATTGTTTCTATGTAACTGGGATGGTTATCATGTCCAGTCATTTCCGTGTGCTTTTTAATTGCTGATTCATTGTTTCCTTTTGTACCAGGCCTGTACATGTGTTCTGCCCCCGGGAGTTCCAAGACCTTTTACTTTCGCCTATGTAAACAAAAGAACACGATCTACATTTGACTTTGTAAACAATTCCAGTTACTTGAGTCTTGGTTTTCTTGAACACATCACCAAGTGTTTGGATCGACTGAAAAGTGGTTCTAACATTCTCTTGGCCCAGGATACGCCTTTACTATCTGAAATGCAAAATACAACAGTCTAATAGTTTTCCTGTTCTGCTGTCAACCAGAAATAACTCGTGCATGCTTATGTTTTTGTTAAATAGATGGGATTTACAAAGTTATAATTATGTATAATCATTTTCCTTAGTTATATAATCATAATTATAATCATTTTCCTTTCCTTACTATTATTAACAATAGTTCTAAAGGTGATTTTATGTAAAGTTACTCTAGCTGTTTGTTCACTGCAGATGCTGCCTATTGAGAGAAAATCTGAAAAGCTAGACAAGCAGAAGGCCAGAGACAAGTTAGTGTGACTGCTCAATGATGATCATTGGCTTGTGATTTCTCTCTTTAAGGTTACCATATACCTTCAGGGGTATCTCGCGTCCAAGTAATGTAGCAGTTCCGGGTTAAACTGCAGATGTCTAAAACCCAATATCAAATTAAAGCTTGTAGAGCTGGCTATCTAAATATACTGTCCATTTTGGAATATAATGAAATTTTCACAATGTCTAAAGGCAAGCGTCTGATTTGGCTTTTGGCTGCTTTAACTCCAAGAGAATTTGTTCAATCGACCCCAAATTTGGAGATAAGTCAGTTTAACATATAAACAATAAGAGTGTCTGTGATTTTTTATTTTCTCAAAACTCTTTCATTGAGATGCATTTCCGCACGATCACTCCAATATTTTTTAGCCCTGTTTCAAAAATGTTTTGTAACTTTTTACTGAAATCGAATATGAGAAAACGCAGACTCGTTTTTTAGCGCTTTGGGTCCGGAAACTTGAGAACAAATCAAATTAGCGAAATACTTTTCATTTTATTCCAAAATGGACGGTATATTTAGATAGCCAGCTCTATAAGCTTTAATTTGATATTGGGTTTTAGATATCTGCAGTTTAACCCGGGTGCGCTACATGGCTTGGACGTGAGACACCCGTGAAGGTATATGGTAACGTTAAACATTTTTAAAAGAAGACATAAAAAGTGCTTTGTTCTGTTAAACAAGAACATGTTGAGAAGTGTCATAAAGCATCGAGAAACAACATTTTCCTTGTAGATAGATATAGCTTACGTTAACTTGCCAAAATTTAATAGAAATATGTATAGATCCTGGCATAGTTGAGCAATAAACCAATAATCAATAACAGTCAATAGTAATCGGTATCAATCTTGATACCAAAGATTAATATAGATTACCAACAACAATCAGTGATGATTGATAAAGGAAAAAAGATTTGAGATTTAATTGCTATTGATTACCGATAGTAATCGATAGTGATTGATTTATCGATTTCTATTGATTGCTGTCGGAAATAATTTTTGTGTTTCACAAGCTGAAACGGACAATGTAATTGATGCAGTCTGTCTGTATCATTACATAGTAACAATGGGGTTGACAGGCCTACATGGCTCCTATATTTGTGACAAATTTTGTCTATTTGCTGTTCCATTTATTAATTCGGTCTTCCAACCAATTTTGATTCTCATTTAATAGTTTATGTTGGGCACTGTATTGATTGGAAGTGTTTTAATTTTTAGCTGTGTGGCCATAGGCAGTTAAATCTAATTACTCATGAATACATATCGTGAAGGTATATATTTGGTTCAGTAACCCCTCTGCTTTCCTTGTGGTAGTATTCTTTTTCATGTAAGAAGGGGCTGTGCTCTTTACGCACATGCAGAAGAAACGTCTATATTACGAACGGGACACAACCTAGTTTTCCCTTGGGCAGCGATCAGGAACAATTAACTGGAATGACAATTTCCATTTGGGAGAATACGATGTGTAGAACGCATGCGTCCTCCATTGGGGGACAATTTGAAAATTAATATCTGCACTCGAGGGTGGTGTTCAGTTGAACTGACGTCACATTGTTGGCAAACATCTTGTATTGTCCGCTGTCCAGTGTTGCAACTCTTGTACCGAAAAATAATAGACAATATTTGTATTCCCTGACGGCCCTGACATGAATGCGAGGCTAATGAGGGGAATTTTGCTTGAAAATACAAAGAAACATGAGGAAAATAACAGCTTGGGTGCCGGAAAACCAAAACAGCATTAAATTCTTCAAGGCTCTGGAGCTTATAGGTGCTCTGCAGGCAAGAAGATACCAGTATTGAACAAAAATGTCAAAATATGTGGCAGGGGTGACAGAGAAGGGTCACATGGCTTCTCGTACTTGTCACACACACAAGTTGTTTACTTTCTACTAAATAAAATGATCATCAAACTATGGCCACCACTATTGCTACAGTAAAACGAAAATCTGGTCTTTGGACTGAAGGTTTGATGTATTTGGCTCAATACGAATGTGGAAGTTTTGGTCAGTTTAGTGATCAAAGAAATTTGCCGGCTTGTAGTTTCTCCAGTATCTTCCCCCTTTGGTGGAATCGAAACAGAATAAACAGAATAAGTTCAGCAAACGTTTTGACAAAATAATTAAAAGTATTCCGCTGCAGATTAATTGGGGATATTACCTTGTGTTGAAACATGCCTGACTCCCGACTGACTCACACTCTCCTGTCAGTTCAATTTATCTGTGAATCTTCTCGGTCAATCCTACCAAATCTCCCGGCAAGATTCTTGACGGGAACCGGGATCCTGCCAAGATCCCGCCGGGAGGGCATTTTTTCCGCTGGGATGCGTGGCTGGAATTTATTCCCGGGTGGGATCCCGGCAAGAATCTTGCCGGGAATTATTTTCTCGCCGGGATCCCGCCAAGAAAGAACTTTCCATGCGATTCTTGGCGAGAATCTCGGCGGGAAAAATATTGCGGTAGTTTTCCCGGCGAGAACCAAATTCTTGAAAGCTTATACCTTCATGGAAATGTTTTTGGTGAAATCAACGCTAAAAATTATTGTGGGGCCATTCTACCGTTCGGGTTGAAACGAAGTCTAGACAAGTCAAGTAGCTTTTTGTAATGGTGATGACGAAGGCGCGCGTAAAATGATTGAGCTTAACAACTGCCTCGACAAAATAAAGATAAGAGTAGGTAGGTAGAGCTTTGCCAAACAATGTGAGAGAAAAAATTGTAGATGACTGGCTACAAGGGAAAGGGCCAACAGAAATCGGAAAAGAGCTGAAACTCAACAAACAGACCGTTTCCAACATTGTTGACAACTTCATTCGCAAAGGACATGTCGAGGCGGGAAAGGGAGGAAACAAAATAAGCAAATACAACCAAGTATTTATGGTAGTGTGATCCAAAGGAAATTGGTGGAAAATAATGTCTGTTTACCACAAAATGTTCCTTCACGTTCAGCAATTAGTCGAATTTTAACTCAAGATCTAGGGCATTCTGTTAAGAAAGTTTCCGCTATCCCACAAGAATCACTGACACCCGATGCTGAAGCGAGACTTATTCAATATCTAACTGTTTGTGTGCGAATTGACCCGAGAACAATGCACTTCTTTGACGAATGTTCAGTAGTTAAGACAAGTGGGAACAGACATTACGGAAATTCTCCGGTAGGCCAGCCGGCTTTAGAAGTTCAGCAATATGCAAGCAACGCCACCTTTACTGTTAATCTTCTCCATAACATGTATGGAGTTCGACATGTTAATTTGCTACCAGGTCCATCTAGAAGCGTTAGAGGAAAAAGACATTGGAAATCCTCTTCTGAAAGATGAAGATACCGTCATTATGGATAACTGTGGATGTCATCATGCTAGACATGTCGAACCAGTACTGAGAAACATGCTCGCAGTCCGCAGAGTTAGTTTAATTTATCAACCAGCTTATCACCCTCAGTATAATATCTGCGAACTTTGTTTCAGACAGTTGAAAGGTTGGCTGTGCAAGTACACTCAATTTGCGCAGTCCCATACAGAGATTGCAATTTTCCATGGTCTAAGTACAATTACTGCTGGAATGTCAAAAAATTTCTTCAAACTTTGCGGTTATATGTACGAGTAATCCAGAACAATCTTGTTAATTCACTAACATGCTTGCAGGAAAATGTAAGAAGTGTTTTTTATGAATTGATTGTCTGTTTTACAACACGAGATGGATTTGTTTACATTGATAATGTCTGGCTGTAGCGACAAAGGAAAAAACCTCTTAACTTTGAGTTTATAAACTTTTATAAGATAGAACGAAGAAAGTAATATCTTTTGCTGTTATGAGCACGTTACCTCTAGAAATAGCTGAAATAGCGAATAAAAAGTAATAAGTTCTTGTTGCGTGTTTTCATTGAAATTTGTACATTTAGCACTGGCGCCAGAAAGTCTTTTATTAAATTATCGATACAAAAATAACTTTGAACTTCAAATTTCAACACGGTTAAGTGGTCTGAGATTTCAATGAACTATCAGAAGGTGCTACTATTAAACTGATTTTAGCCGGCGCCGAAATTCACGATGTCGTAAAATGCCGGTATTTCAAAGTAACAACTAGAGTGTCTGCGAATTTGACCAAAATATTTACCCATTCACAACCACGTGAAAACTCAAAGAAAATATAAATGTACGTGCGTCTTTATGGCTGATGCATGTTTTTTTTGTTTGAATTTGTGGTTACGAACTTGTAATTCAGCTGTAAATGGCACCTCTTCTCTGGCTTTTCAGAAATTCATTCCCTTCAAAACACAAAAAAATAAACACTAATTTTCAAGTAACGCAACTATATTTTATTATTAAGTACAATTATTCTAACAATATAAATGACAATTATTCCATCAGTATCAGAGAAACTCAATTTGTACTACATTTTTGTAAATGTAGACAGACATTGAAAACGCAACACCACAGGGATCATTGTACGTAACAATTTCTCTGCCTAAAATCATCTAACTTTTGCTTTGGGGGCTTTGCTCCACACTACTAAATGTAGCACTCGCAATGTTAACAAGTGTATTTAAATTACAAGTGTATTTAAAGTACTTCCTTCCTTCGTTCTTTGGTTTTCGTTGGTAACGGCGATTCATCCTTCAGTAAATCGACATGATATATGACAAGAGCTTTCACTCTCAGTGCGAGATCTTTCGAAAACATGTAGTCGATTTGTTCTGATGTCAGCAACTTTAGTTGAAGCCTTGAGGTGAACTGGTTGGCTACTAGAGTTTCAAAAATGAAATCGTACGTTTTTGGGTCTAGGGACAGGGACATCCAATTTTCTAAATCTGCCATATCTTGGGATCAAGAAGTTCGCGAAATCGTAGCAAAGTTTGCAAAGCAGTTCCCAACCTTGTGGCAAACTTCGTAACAAGATTGGTAACTACGTGATCCAATTCCCATGTTCGCCGCAAACTTCGGAAGTTCCGAACAAATTTCGGAACCCGTTCGTCAAAAGTTTTGTGAAACCCTCTGTAAGGGCTCTACGATCTAAAAACAGAAGTCATAGATAGACTTATCGTTGACTCAAGGATCACACAGCGATGATCTTAGATTGAAAAATCTTGCTTGATTAACATTTATATTTGCTCGGTAGAGCACCTGTGGTAGAGGCTTGCTAAAAAAAGATTTTTTCCAGTTTATACGTGTTGATCTTCCCGAAGACCACACACGCAGCGATGTCGCAGGATTCTTCCTGCCAAGATCTTTAACTGATCGTTACGATTGGCTCGCGTAAGTCACATGGGAGATAGCACACCCAATCCCGCAAGCAGAAAGGAATGTTTTTTTTAGTTTGAAGCTGCGAAGAAATATATGTTAGTTGATGGCTGGGAGGTCCGTATGGTGAAAAACTGTGACCGAGGTCTTGAAAATGTTCAAGACCGAGGTCACAGTTTTTCACCATACGACCCAACCTTAGCCGGTAAATAATTTCTTTATTTTTTTCCTACTTTAATTTTTTGGGGCAAGAAATCATAAAGTGTTTGAAAATCTTTGTTTACGTGTGCATCCAGTTGAGCCGAGTGGCGAAAATCATTTTCTTTTCACAGTATGCATTTTATACTGCTAAGAATGATTTTACTACAATGAACTATACTCACCGAAACTTCATCAATAAAGAAAGAAGAATTAAAAAGCACAAATGTAGCACCAAAACAGATTATAAAAACTGGATGAAAATATGGAAATACTTTGAACTGAAAAGCACTTCCAGACACATTTTCCAGCTACAGACATTTGCATTTAACGAATTTATACTCATTTGTTTGATTCTAACAGCATTTATAGACAGTTAGCAAATTTTGGAAGAGAAACTCAGCAAACTTCCTGTACGTTTGTAGTAAGTCTTATGGCCGCCTGTGTACGGCGAAATATACTGCGAATATTAATTTCACTGTTATTTATGAAGGCAACTCCTCTTCTTGAATGGTAGAAAATGGAGTTCGGTTTTGACAAAATGTAGCATAGAAACACGGCGTTTTAAATGCTAACTGGAGTCTGAAAACCGGCAACTTGCAGTGAATTACAACTGGCATGAAAATCAGTGCAAATGAACAAACAACGATCAGCAAACGGCCGTGAACTAAAACTTGATTCTGTAATAAATAAAATGAATACTCACCTTTTGGAGAACTTCAAGGCCTTTAATCCACTGCTAATTTTTCCTTTCATTTACAAAGGTGGGTGAGCAACAACATCGATTTTTTTTGTGAGCAAAACTTGGCTCACTGCAACCAAAAATAACATGCAAAGCGAGCCATGCTAAAAAAAACTAGCGGTAACTGGCAAAATTTACTGCATGCAGCACAACTGTTTACTGCTTGAATACGATAAAAAAGAAAAGATAAACAATTAACAGTGAATTGGCAGAAAAATGCTAATTCCTTCCGAAGAAAGAGCAGGCTTTCTAGTGTGTTTAGCACTGGTTTAATGGGCTTTCTCTACAAGTGCACATCTTTTTTTGCCAAGTTTCTGCGATGAAGCAGCTGTCCTTTCATTTTATCACGTCTATCCATTTAAAATGAAAAAAAGTCACAAAGGAAAAGAAGTAAATAAAAAGATTTTAGAAGCGAGAAATGTTACTCAGTTTCCAGTTTTCAAAACCAGGCCGAGTAGCGACCTCAGTAGCAGTAGTTTCACACATTGCAAAGGCAAAGGCAGTTTTCATTGTGAAATTCCTATCATTAAGTTTTCAAAAATCCAGACGACATATTAAATGAAGTTTTGAGAGCAAAGCCCTTCAGTTTTTGAAGCCAGGAGAAAATTGTGACAAAGACGAAATGTGATTGTGGCGATTTTTTAAATAGAAACGGTATTTCATGTGAGCAACGGAAAATACATCCCTTTCAACAACAGCCTTGGTTTACTGTGATTCGCTAGAATTTCTTTAACCATTTGAAAAGTTCTTTTACCTGCTGTGTTGAAAACTAGGGAGAGCACTGCCTTCTATTTTCCAGGTCCTGTGATAATGTTCCTTAACCTGAAGGTGAAAAAAATTCTTGCCCAGCAAAAATTACCCAAGCCCCCCCCCCCCCCTCTCAAAAATAAAATGGTCCGAATCAAGATATAAATTGTTTATCCCTTGTAAAAATTTTAGTGTGAATCGCAACGCAATCGCGCCGAGTTTTTGGCCACTGCAATCGCGTCACCAATCACGGCACGCTGAGTGTTTGCATTGCAAATCGTTGTGCGATTGTGCTAAAATCGCCACGATTACGTTGACATCGCTAATTTTTATGTGCTAATATATTTCGTGCTGCTGGCATCCCTCAAGAAATGTTGCCATGGAGATCGCGGTGCGTTTTTCTGTTAGGATGCAGACTGCAAATCATGGTTTGTTAGAGTTCTTTAACATAACACACCTTCCTGCTTAAAGAACATAATTTTAACTCGCATTGTTCAGTTAAGCTGGAGGATACAGTAGTTGTAAATTAATTTAGACGGTCTTTGAGGGTAGACTGTTTATTAAAATTAGTCTATTGGCTTCTCGACTGTCCCATGTCTCTTATTTTGCTGCAACATAATATCATCATGCAGTGTCTTCGATAGAAAGTCCGCCATTTTGCCACGCAATAGCAATATAGTAAAAAAATTAGTTCCACGGTCACAATGTTCTAAGCTGTTGTCACGAAACCTGTCTTGCTTTAAGCAAGGAGGCGGGACAGCTCAAACAAATTTGTGCTCTCTGATTGGCTAACTTGTCAAAAAAGTTTGTTGGGTGGCCACACTTAGGCGCGTCACGCTGTAATGATTTGAGCACAACGTTTAAATGGTTTTATGAACCATTTACAATATTCTTTTATCCGTTTAATGTAACTGTATTTTTGCGCATAAAAGTGGATTTTCAAATCATTCAACTTCTTTTCTGTTGCAAGAAGGTCGCCTGATTTCCCAGAAAGACAATCGCAGTGCAACGCGCATTCTAGACCCTGGATCCACCCCTGATCACTGCTGATCGTTGCACTGTAAATGGCCACAAGATTTTTGTGAACGGAATGGAAAAGCGTTTAAATGCTTTGCATGATCCATTTAAATTGATTTTAAATGGATAGTAATCGTTTTTTTCTGTTAAATGGAAGTGTTTAGTGTCTGTTTTCACTTTCCAGGTCACATTTGTTCATATGCCATTCTGTTTATTAATTTGTTTTTCCTACCTATTTTGCTTCTCATTTTATTAATAGTTTATGGCACTGTATTGATTGGAGGTATTTTTTTTTCAAACAGATCGAGCCACAACATTTGGTTTCTACTTGCTTTTTGTTTTGGCTCAATTATATTTGCAAGATATGCTTCAGCTCTCATAAGTATTTCCATGAAGATGTGGGTTATTGTTGCAAGATGCGGTTTCTTTCCAGTGATTTTCATCTTTGTCTGGTGTCACCAGGGACTGTTGTAGTTTGTTTTAGAGAGCCGTTCAAGCTCTTGTCATAGAAGATGTGTTTCTGGCATGTCATGGATGATTGCATTCACATATTTACAGATATATGATGTATGATATCAATGCCTTCTTCACTCAAGAAATCATAATTTTTCAGGTCATTAGTTAACAACAAATTCTTTTGCAAGATTTGATTGTTATCAATTGCTGATGCCAATCGATAACAGTCAACGATTGGTATCAATTGTATCAATGGATTTCCGATTATGATTTCTATCGATTGACTACGCCAGGATAGATACAGTCGGGGGAGCAAGTGCTAGTTGATGACAAAATCCTGCTTCCGAGACGAGACTGAGCTCATTGTGTCCATGCCCAAAGTTGCTCAGCAACATGACGTGTTTGCTTGCGCGCTTTTTTGGTTTTGTTGCATTTGCAATTGGGAGCTCTTGTGCTGGTTTTTGATTGGACAAAAGTCAGAAACTCATCGGGTGGTTCAACATAGTTTTGCCAGAATTGGCAACTTGTTCCCCAAACTGGATAATAGAATTACAACCTGTAAATATTTCAGTGATCGTACAAGGCGTATCATTTATAACTTCTTACATGCCAGCATTATTTTTTCCACTAGAGCATCAGCAGAAGAAGAACTAAAAACTAACATTGCTGAAACTGAAGTATTTGTGCTTCCAAGTGGACAGCAAATTCAGAAAGAAGGTATGTTGATCTTCTCTACTTTGTACCATTCGCAGTCTAATTTTTTTTTGGAGATTACAGTCAAACCAGGAACTCTGCAATGCTGAAGTACAGCATTGCAACATCATTATGGTAATCCCACCTCCGAGTATTATTTTATCAACAGGTGAAGAGAAAATTACAACAGGCATAGTTCAATTAAATCTCCTTACTCGGAATTGCGTAAAAAAATTATTTTCAAATTTGAGCTTGGCTATCATTCACGTTGTATTGAGGGATATGTAAGAATGTTAACAGGGCATCTGATATGATGTGGTGGTACAGATGCACGTAATTTGCTAATGTCTACGTCCTCTGCATAATCAGATAATTTTTTTCACAAAACTAAAAAATTTGCCCACCATCCTCATGCTCTTGAATTTGAAATCCTGAAGAGACTGATTGGGCATTTACCATTTACAAAAAAATCCCAGAAATTCCAGTTGGTTTGTAAATGGAACACGACTTTTTGGTTCGTTCCACTGGAAAGTTTCCGAAAATAAAGGAATTTCGAAAAAGGTAGTCCCTGGTGGAAATTTCTCAATGGAAATGTGTGTTCCATTGACTGATTTCTCGTCTTTCTCACCAGTTCCAAGCCTTTCTTGCTGGGCTGGCTTAAACCAAAATGGCGTTTTCATGTCATGTTCATCAGAGGACAGTGTTCAGAGTTTTTATGAGTGCTACTTGATGTACTGCTGTCTAAAATCTACGAAGGCTCCACATAAGCGGTGGATGATCCTGTTCAAACTACTCAGGGTTATGTCAAACCGGTCTAACACTGAGCGGATCACTTCTGAGTGTTCAATTTAAAAGCATACGAATCCCAGCACTTTGTACTTGTTTGCAAAGGGGAATTATTGGAGTTCGGCCAAATGCCTGTCGTGGTGGGACCCTTCCAGTGGCTTGTGCTTCTCTGCATAGAGCTTCCATGGTGACTCTTGCCATTCTGAAGTGGCTTTAAAACTTCATTGATCGAATATGCCGGCATAACCATGGTGAGAGGATATACAGTTCACCATCATCTTCTGAATTTATCAGACTTCCTTCATCTATTAAATTCTAAACTCTCGTGCAACAACATACAGCTCGTCATCAACATTCGAGATGCCATTTTCAATTTTCGCGGGAGATTCTTGGGGAAAGAGAGGCGCCTGCAAATGAATGAGACGTGCGTTCAAATGGAACACACTCTTCCTGAGTGGAACCTCCCAACGGGAATTTCCGGGTATTGTTTGTAAATGGTTGATTGATCATGAGCTTGTGGGTTAGACTTTGTTTGTTTAGGTTTTTGTTTTGCTGATATTTTTACTTTTCACAGCAACTGAACACACAGATTTAACTTTGGTTCATCAAAGAATCAGGGACAACATTCAGGCACTCAACAACTTTAGCAATGCACGTGAACCTGGCAGGTAACCAAAATACATTGTTATATACCTAGACTTAAACTCAACAAAACAAGCACTGTGATTGGTTGATTCTTGGTCATGTGCCCCATGTGATCAAATTCAAATGTATCCCGACCGGGGTACAATTGCGCAGTTGTTGCCCGGATGCTAAAAATACAACGTACAGCACAAGGTCATTGCATGACTAAATTAAAAATGGCGTGATCTTCAGCACGTGCTTGCGTCAGATTGACTGATGGGGGCAGGCCTGAGGACACTGCCAGTTTTCAGTTTTAACCAGGGATGATTGATAATGGAACCCAGTGAGGCTAAAAGAAAATGCTTTTCTAGATTATCAGAGGACGAAATACAGAACTTAAATTGAAGGCAAAGATTCTAAAAATATGAGAAAAGCAACTAAGAACGCTGTTGTTACATTCCCGGCATACCGGAACAAAGTTAAACCAGAAGATGAGCGGGTAAAAAATACAGAATCACTAGAAAAAATTCTGAAGAAGGAACTGAATGGGCTTCTGGCAAATTTCTAGTCGAACACAAAGAAAGAGAACTTAGACAGCTACAAAAAGATAGCTTTAATGGGAATACTATTTGGTCTTCAAAGATACTTTCCCCTAAAAAGAGAATTTGACATAATAAGTGATGGTGAATTTTCCAAATCAAACCCAATTTTTGAGGTGACAATCGTCAAGTTGAACTGGCAAGGATTTGGCAAAGTTGATCACCACCGAAGTTGCCACAGTTTTCCCGTCTTTTGTTTTTTTTATATGATTGTTTACAGTCGAACCAAGTGAAGCGTACCCCCAAAATGCGTTTTTTGATTGGACTAGTCGAACAAGAGATGCTCCTTTTCACCTTATATGGAAAGAAACTAGCATGGCTGAAAATCATGAGCTTGGGAAACCTCTCTCAGACCAATTCAGATGGGAAATTCTTGACTTGCAGGTGACAGTGCATAATGTTAGGAAGACAATGGTAAGGAACCTTGACTGCATTTTCCCATAGCGGATGTGAGCGACATAAAATATTCACAAAAAACTTGTAGGAGCTTCACCAAAAACTCCTTTCTCTGTGTCCTTCCTACCAGTTACACAAACCAGAATTTCTCCAAGTTCTACGAGATGTAAATCGCCAAGAAAAGCTCTTGCCTAGTCCGATCAAAAATCATCTTTTGATTTGAGCATTGATCCTCGCTTTTTCAAACCGAATGCAACATTGAAACAAATAGCAGACTCAATTTTCCAATAATCAATTCATTAATGTACTTTAGGGGGTATGCTTCACTTGGTTCGACTGTAAGGGAAAGTCTAATAAAAGGACAAAGCACTTAAAGTGCCTATGAAATGAAATTTCCGACCCTCTTTTTATTCCAAAAACTTAAAGTTAATGTTTCGCTGATTTGTTTTTTTCCCAATGTAAGCTCCGTATAAGCGCGCAAAATTTTTTTTTATTACCTTGAAGTTGGCCAATTCGATTAAAAAAAGTAGGACATATGGCGCGCGGTCGAAATATGCAAAATTACAACCGCTGACGTCACAGGGTGTGTTAGAACTTGAAACGATCATGGCGGACGAGAGAAAGAAGAGAAAGAGCGGGAAGTATTGCGTTGCCGGAGGGCCTGGTATAGTAAGTTGTAATAACGGCACTTACACCGAAGGGATTTCTATGCACATGTTTCCCAAAGATGAAGTCAGAAGGGGAAAATGGGAGCGATTTGTTCGGAGACACCGAGCAAATTTTAAAGCCACGAACGCATCAGTGTTGTGTTCGGTTCATTTTGAACCATCGTGCTACGAAAGGGCTCTAAACGTGGCAGAAGAGCAGCAAAGGCGAACTCTAAAAAAAGATGCAGTGCCTACAATCGATGGAGTTCAGTACAGTCCTTCGCCTGAACTTAGCGAAAGAGAGCGAAGACAGGTAAGAAAGCACATAAAATTCTAAATTATGGTTCTTGTATGTGATAATTTCACACATGTGCACGTGCACTGCTTATGCTAAAATAGTAGTTTGTCGAATAAGTTTAGAAATCGACAACGTAGAGACTTCAGAGATCAACTCTTGAAATATAGCTATCTCGGTGTTGCTCTGTTGTTATAAGCTTTCAATATGCATAAAGTGAAATTCTTATTTATACATATTTCGTTACTGGACACTTCTCCCTCTCCCGTACCGATCAAAACATAAGCGAATAGATATCATGATAATTTTAGCCTTAAATCATACACAGGCTAAAGAATGTTTAGGCTTTCATAACGTGGACTGTTCTGTGAGCGATTTCAACACATGAACGAGATATATAGAAATAAAAGGAATTCAGTGAGATGCAAATGAGATGCATATTATTATATTTGGTGGGGTATTCTAGAATTTCGCCCTATTCTGGCCTTTTTTCACTCCCCCTTCTTAATTCCTCTCCAAATCCATAGATCATTAGAAGTGCTATTAGGAATACAGGGCAGCTGGATCCTCAGCCTTGTTCCTCCACAACCGTGGAACGCGAGGTGCCATCGGATGTTCCTCTACAGACAGATTCCTTTGTGGACGAGGAGGCTCCAGATGCAAATGCTGAGGAGTCTGCGCCTCCAACTCCAGTCAGTGTAACTTCATCTAATGTCAGTGCTGCTGTCACACCAGCTCAGCCTATAACTCCAATCAGTGTAACTGATGTCACTGCTGCTGTCACACCAACTCAGCCTATATTTACTCCAATCAATGTCGGTGCTGCTGCCACACCAGCAAAGCCTCAGTGCTCGAGATGCTTGGAGTCACGAAGTTCAGCAAGGAAGTACCAAAAGGAGAATTCGCGTCTGAGGATTGCGAATGCCAAGTTGAGAGCAGAAATAAAATTGGTAGGTTAACCCACATGAGCACAACTTTTGATTGATTCTGATGAATTGTGCTTGTCTTTTTTGATGAAGCAATACAATTTATAGTATCAATGCTTGTTCAAATTATTGTGCAAAATAGTAATAGGATCCCCTTTTTTCTGTTTTCTAAAATTATTTTTTCTTAATCTTTTATTAAGATGCATGATACAACTGCTAGTGAAAGTGGAGAGGAGGAGGAAAATGGCAATGATGGTGATGATGGAGAAGATGGTGGTGATTATGGTGGAGAGAATGCAGCACTAGAGGAAGAAGTGAATCAGATTCTGTTGGAGGAAGATGAACAGCCTGCTGCCCATCTGGACACCGGAGACGAAGATTGGGGTTCTGCCTCTCATCACACCGAGACTTCCACTGGGACAGCAGACGACGATGATGGTGCTGAGGGCCATAACTATGAAAAAGTGCGGTGAGTCTTATGTTTCTGTCTTGTAGTTACTGTTACTAAAGAAATGAATATAAATATATCAGTCTGTAAGCATGACATTAAAATTTGCTTAGAAGTCTTATCAATCACCCCTTTTACATTTTTATATATGCATATTTACAAATTATGTTAATATTGTAACCAGTCACAGGAAAATCTTAGAAGGCTCTTGTCGAGCTCTCTAGGTTTTGTATTACTAGTATGGAGCCCCTGGGGCAATAAACAGACTGAATTTATTTCCATTTTCTTTTTTTTTTTGTTTTTATTTTTTAACTGCATAGGGTTGAGCCAAATACCAAAGTGGAGAATGAACCGAAGTTCATTGCATTCTTTTCGACATTGCTTAGCCTTTTCTCAATGTTTTGCTTCCTGTGTCGAAAGGGCAAGCCAAAGGTTACTGTCACCAGAAGTGGTACTATGGCTGTGTTAACCCAAAACTGCAAAGAATGTGGCAGGTGTTTTCAGTGGAGAAGCCAGCCCCTAGTTTTAGGGAAATACCCCGCTGGAAACATTCTTTTGAGTTTTGGAATATTAATGGCTGGTGCCTCTGTCAGTCGTGTGATGCTGGTTTTACAACATATGGGTTTAGCTGTCTTCTCGCTGAGAACATATTTCCTGCATCAGAGAAAGTTCCTATTTCCAGTGGTCCTCCACTACTGGGAAGAATACCGGTCAAGGCTTTTGGATCAACTGAAGAGCATTCCAGGAGCCATTTGGAGTGGCGATGGAAGATTTGACTCTATGGGTCACAGTGCCAAGTATGGCACATACACAATGTTTTCTTGTGACCTCATGAAAGTTGTTCACTTTGATCTTCTCCAGGTTGGTCATTTGCATACAATACTGCTTGAGTTTCGCACCATAATTTAATTTTTTTTTCCCAATGGCACATTTATTATAATTTTTTTCAATTCCCTCAATGTTATTGACTGTGTGTTATGTAATATCAAGTTTCAAAACAGTAAAAGTAATGAAGAAAAAAATTGTTTTAGAAAACAGTTGTTTTAAAATTAGGTTATACAAACTTTTACAACTGCAAAAGTACTGAAGAAACAGTTGTTTTATAATAATTAGCTTTGATGGTTCTGAAGACAGTATTTTTTTTATCATTTTATTTAGGCCAACCAGACTGGTAGCAGCCAGGCAATGGAATTCCAACTGACTTCCTATGTATACAAGATGGTATGATAATGGTACAAACGTGAATGCAGAATATTTAGGATAGCACTGCAGCATACATTTGAGACACATTGACTATAAGTTGTCTTACTATTGCTTTTAGCTGAAGAACAAGAGGCTCTGCAAAATGACCAGCAAACTGAGTCAGCAGCTCCACCCCCAAGAAAAAAACCACGCACTTGTGCTACATGCGGTAAACCAAAGAGAGGTCATCCACGAAGTGGATGCCCATATGCCAATGAAATAAGTGCTGAGGTGGAAAATCACTCATCAGGAACTGAATAGCTATTAGAAGAACTAGTTGTGTTTATGTTGTTTTTTAAGAAGGGATAACTTGATGGAACACTTCCATGAATTCTTAATTAACAGAGTTGTCATGAGTGGCCATTCATTTTGCCATGCTTGCAAAAAGTGAGCAATCTCTGAAGGCCGCTTCATATAAGCCAGAAGTTCACAACACTAGAAGTCTACATCTAGGTAATGGGGTTGTGAATATGTCTTTTGCGACAAATCTATTTTTAGATTGCCTTTTCTGCACGCTGAATTTTTTCTTGCGTTTCCATTCGCTTGGTTGCATAGTTGAATTTGTCATAGCGTGCTTGCAAAATACAATCTAAAAATAGACATGATGCGAAAGACATATTTGCATCTCATCACCTAGACGTGGACTTCTAGTATTATAAACTTCTGAATAATACCAATAAAATGCCTGATTCTTTTAACACAACAAGTTTTGTTTTGAGTTCATGAGAATTTTCAATGCATGCATTATGTGAAACCTTTGCCTATATCTGGGAGACCAAACTCATATGAAGAGACCCTTGGAAAAATTTATCTACTTTAAATTGTTGAATTTTGTAACAAGATTTTTTTGTGAACATGTATTCTCTATATATTTATAAAATAACAAAACTTTATAGAATGAAACCTGTGTGTATTGCTTTTTTTGCGTGTGAACTATCAACTTGTTTTTTGCCTCCAAAGTGGACAGTGATATCTATTTTTGGGCTTATAAATGTGTGTGGGGTTCTTATAAAAAATCATTGTTTTATAAATAATTATTTACAACAACATGAATCAGAAACATATATTGTCTGATCTGAGTTAACTTCTAGCATTTGCAGAAGAATATCCATGTAAGCGTGAACTGACATATCTTGTCCTTATGTCATGGTAGATGCATGCAGAAAGTGGCCTGCTGTTGCCCCATCCAAGATACCCACACATCCAGCGTACCAGCCATCTGTAGGCTACAGCTCGAAGCAACCTTGCAAATAATAGAACAAATGAGTATGACTATTATGACAGTATAAATGAAAAAAGAAAACTCTGCAATTGTAATGGCATATACATGTACTCCTGGTCAAAATGGTAGAAAATGAATTTTGATTTCTTCCAGAAAACTTACTCGTTTTCAGTTTGGTTGCCACGACGACGGTACGTTTTGCCATCTTTGTCCCGTAGCAGTGGGGCAACAAGCTTCAGAACTTCCCTGTTTGTCATGGCAGCATAATCAGTATGTTCAGTGACACATGAAATCCTTTCCACGCTTCCATCAAAAGTCAATATTCGGGATGCCTGGGCGATTTCGCGGCAACATCTAAATTCCCTCGCAGTGGTTAAATTTCCAACCTTGCATTTGCCGCCACACATACACCTGTTGAGAGTGGAAAGAAGGCATATGTAACACCAGTATATTTGCGACATGTTTCCAAAAATGCCGATAAAAATAAATACACGACCAGCTCCACATAACATATGAAGAACTACTGTAGGATTTTCTTACATCAGCTTACATGCACTAAAGCAGGAAAGTCGAGCGAGCGGCCGAGTGCACGTGAGCAATGGTTGTTAGCGAGAGTCATTTAACGAACGAGAGTACCCTTGTTCTATGATTAGAAAACAAAAAATAAACTAAATAAAAGAATTATTCCCCATTATGGAAGAAAAGTGAGCTATGAACTTCTCAAACACAGTCAGCTGGAACTTGTCATCTCACAACACGTGCGCGAAATTTGTAAACAAACACGGCCGAGACCTACAAATTTCCATATGCGAAATCGCTTTCGGGTTTTGCTTAGACGAAGCGAGACGCAGCAGTGCCAGTTAAAGAACTTACCAATTTCGAACAGACTCCTTGTCTTCAATCCTCGATTCCAAAGTTGCAAATGGAATTCCATCCTCGTCGTCTTCATCATCTTCTGACGCGTCTTCTTCGTTCTCTAAGTCGACGATCGGCTCGTCTTGATATGGTTGAAACATTGAATTAAACGAGCCCTCCCCTTCTTCTTCTTCTAACACCAGTGACTCAGCATCGGATGAAAATGATACAACGCTCGAAATTTCATCGCCTGAAGCCATTTTCCTAAAAAGAAAGCAACCAAGAAAACACTTCTTATCTACAGAAAACACACTGCCGCGAACTAACGCGATAGCGATTAACACACCCTGTGACGTCACTCGTTCCAGGCCCCAGAAAACGAAATTTGCATTTTGGCGCAACTTTCAAGCTTAAAATCAAACACTTTTCGCGTCGGACGATAGCTTAAAATGCAAAATTACGAATCACTGATACATAGACTTTTATTTTCTGGAATAAAAAGGGCATCGAAAATTTCATTTCATAGACACTTTAATGTATGTTCCCTTGGGAACATCAGGAAACATCAGGACTCTTGGGAGAACAAAACTAACTGTTTTCCTCAGGGCCATGACATGCAGGTGGAGGCATGAGATCAAGGACTGTATGATGAACTTCCATCATACTTAGTACTGTAATATATTTTTGTTTCCTTTTGTGTTAGTCTCTGTGTTATTTAAGTAGCTTAGTTTGTAGATAATGCCTGTCAATTTGAATTGCTGTACAATATGCTATGTTGGTTAATTACAGGTCACGTCAAGAATACTTGGATTTGCTTTTGAATGACCTTTGCAAATATTATAGTTATGGAAAATTCCTTATGGAGAAAGTTATGGAGCTTTTCCCCTTAAATGAGGTATGATGTAATGCAATAGCAGATCACAAATAATAATTTATTGAATTCATGTTTCACGAAAAAGTAAACCAGCTAATCAGCCTTGGCAAACAGTGCATTCAGCACTGCGCTCAGCGTTCAGCATTGTGCAAGTTACCCCTGCCATATTTCTGGGCCCTGGAATCTCTTAATTATTAGTATTTTTCAGTTTGATATTATAGCTACAATCTTGGACAAAACTAGTTGAGACAAACAAATATTGCACCCTATTTGAGAATGTCTTGACTTACAAGTGAGTGAAAAATGTTTAATCCCCCTCTCCCCCTGCTCAGTGTTGTCTCGTGTGATTTACAATTCACTCGGCTTTGCTCTGGCAACACAAAAAAATAGCCAACATTGAAATGGGGGAGGGGGGGTTGGACAATAGCAGCTGCGGTACCCAAATTGGTGGTAATTTGCAGAAGTGTCTCGACAGTTTTGTCCAAGATTGTAGTTCTGTTGATCATAGTATGTTTATATAGCATTCTCACCACTGCTTTATTGTCCTGAAAGCTAGCTAGGAGCTATGATATTATTTGTTACTAGCTATAGGTATCACTACAACTGCCCCCGCTAGCTGAGAGATCTATGATTTTGTAGCTGTTATTTATTTATTGTTGGAGAAAGTGTTTCGGAAATACAATTTCAAACTGAACTTGTAACTTTTATTGGTAATGTCTGAATACAGTTTTCTTGTTGACGACAGTTGAGTTGCTATCAAATGTACAGGAAATTATGAAAAGGTAACATTTAGGAGTCAATAACAAGATTGGTGAATTTAAAACGTTGGAACGCTGTTGCAAAAACTAACAAATTATGGACTGCTTTCCACGTACTACTGGTCGTTGAACGAGTCTATCGATCGTGGTTGCAGATCGAGTCTGTCGATCCTGGTGTTTAATATGATTTGTGTCTGACAAATTGATCGCGTTGAGATAGTCTGTCGATCCTAGTTTTGTGATTGTGTCTGACAAATGGCCTTAAAATCAGGCTAAACTATATTTCTGTGTCTGGGTTATAAACTGGCTGCAATGATATCTAATTATGTGAAAATATCTTAGCTCACCTTTTCAAGACAAGATGGCGGACCTCAAAATGACCAGAAGTTGAACACCTTCCCGACACCACTCTGCGCGCTTTTTTCCCATAGAGTACCGTGGGCGCGTAGCTGTTCGATCGAGATTTTTCCGGGTATACAAATATAATCTCACCAAATTAATATACACACACGCGGACTCCTGTTAATGCCTCCTCGAGCGGCCAAACCCTGCAGGGGCAATGATCAAGTGATGTATGGGAGCTAACAGAAAGTGGTGTAACCTTTGAACTCGGTAATGCTTTGCTTAACTTATTGCACTTGCATACTCAGTGGTGAATTACGGGAGGTATCAACCCTAAGAAGGCTTCTTTCTGGAGAAACACAAAATTCTCCTGGAATCTGAAGATTTCGGGAGACTCTGGAAAATTTTCGGGGAAGCAAAAAGTATTGAAGTTAAAATTTGGGAAGTTCAAGATTTTTTGGAGAATGTCCCCAAAATATTTGGGACAATATTCCAAATGTTTTATGACATTCAGTTTTCATAGTGCTGCTCAAACAGCTTTTATTAGAGTTGTCACCTCTTGTGTGAATTGGATATTAGAACCGATCATGTTAAAGTGTTAACAACTTCATTTCCACACCTTGTTCACCAATGGAGTGTAACAAATGGAAGTGTGACCCTTGATTTGCATGATGACACATTGCTAGCTGGAGAGCCCTTAGCACCAAAGATGTGATGGAAGTACTGTCAAAGATCATTTGGGTCTCGTTCAGTAGAAAATCATAAGTAACAACAAACTGTAGAGTTTGGTGTGGTAGTTCTGTGAGGTGAATAATTTATGTCATTTGTTGCTCTTAGTTTTGAATATGTACCAAGGGGCCCACATTGATGAAGTAATTTATTTTGATGGTAATGAAGTAATTTATTGTGAAGTAGTTTTCTCTACCAAGTTGTAATGAAAGGCAGTGTTAATGTTAATATGATAGAGAGATCAGAAACATGTTTTTTTATTAAAATTAATTTTCATTTAATACAAGGGCAAAGATTCTGTTCTGGTTACAGCAAATTAAATAGCAGTAAGAAAAAGAATTTGGTGTTTGCTGTGACTGTTTGCTTTTCTGTTTGATGTGAATACATGAATCTTTATTTAGTTGCTAGAATTCCTGGAGGCAAATGAAGTTCAAAGACCAGTAACTATTAGAACAAATACATTCAAGACAAGAAGAAGAGATCTCGCTCAGGTAAGTTAAATTCATTTTCAAACCTTTATTCAGCTATTGGTAAGTCACTAAAAAGTTCAGTGAGTAGTATATAAAAGGGGGTTTTTGGCACGCGAGATATCACAAAATTTACCCACATTGAACCCCTGGCGCACCCCCTCAATTACAAAAAAAAAACGCAAAAGTAGATTTTTGTCGGCCGCTTCATTACTTTTTTTGAAATGTTTACTTTTTTGTATTTCAACAGATTTTCCATTTTACAAGCCTTTTATCCACTACATGACCACAAAATAGAGAAATCCATGAATCGTTAAATTTTAACACCTGTGCTACCATTTTCCCCTCCCACATTGATAAAAACCCAGTAAATTTACAGATTTATAAATCAGCTGGAATTACCGATTGTTCTAACATTTTCTTTAAAAAAATATTTACTCCCCGGATCATAATCTGAATTATCAAATTTATCTTTATCTTTCCACAAATATTCGTAAATATCATGGGTCTTAATATTATAACATGATGAGTCAGTATCAGTAAAGAATAATTTTACATTTTTATTCCCAAACTTATTTAAAATATAATTATAATGAAAATCGTACATTAAAGTTTTACTCAAATCCAATATACTCATCCCAACATATGATGGTTTATTTAATAGTAATGATTCTTTAATTCTATTAATAATTACCATATTTTCATTTATTATATTACACCCATTAAAAGTGGGCTTAGCAATATACTTACTCAACATTTTTCATTTGTTATAATTTTGGCGTCACACCTTTTATATAAGTTTTCCATAGTTTTACCAAAAACTGAATTATTCGTTAATTTAAAAAAGTCTTTTTCAAAAGCATTTTTAGCCTTAGTTCTCATATCAGTATTAAACAAAATGTAATCTTTCATGAAGTCATCCTCTTTAAATCTAATAGCTCTATGAATTTTATTGAGTTTAATTCCAAGTTTTTGGTATAATTCTAAATTTTTATAATGTAATACATATTTTTTCTACTTCTTAAAGTGGGTATTAATTTATTTATCTTGGAAGTTTTCAAACTAAATTTTTCAGAAATCCTCTTCTGGTATGAACTAAGCATTTCTTCACCAACCGGCATTTTTTGTGGAGCCAAAGGCAAATCATTATACAATTCATGCAATTCTTCAGGATATTCTAAATCACATTCTATAATATACCCATACTCGTATTCTTTACCAATATCTTCAATTTTCAAATTTTCAACCCACTTAAAATCCCCAATAGGTAATTTCTTGCACATAGCCCAACCATATAAATTATTTGCATCTAAATAAATAATATGACTTTCCTCCTCATTAGCCCGTTAATATCTATGACAAATATAACTCATCCCCCTCTCATTCCTTTCTGGATCATGTGACTCATATCAATATCAGATATTAAATCAAATTTCACCCCTGTCATTTTTAGCATGGCAATTTTCCATCGATATGGTCATGGTCTCTTACCTTAATATCTTTTTCATTAAATATTACAAATCCAGCATTTCTTTGCTCCCTTAAACTTCTCCTCCTCTTCTTCCATCAATTTCATAGGCTTATTAAATTTTTCTTTAATAGTTTTCTGTCTCCTTATTTTCTTCTAAAATGGCTTCAATAAATTTATAAGCAGCATTTTCTCCTCTATAATATTGAAATTCTTTACTATAATGATTATCAACTGAACAAACAACCTTATTCCCATAAGAACAAATTTTTTGTTTCTTATATTCGTCAGTATAAGTTTTATGTAAATTTTCAAATATGACATTTCCATCCTTATCTACATAACTTCCATTGTTATAATCTTCAATTTTTTCTTCTCTATTTTTTCCACCAACTAACAAACTCTCGCAATCAGCATAAATTACAAATGGATTTTCAATTTCCTTATAATAATTTCGAAATTCAACTTTCCACCCCTTCTTAGGCATCTTAATAGCCTGCTTACCATTAATTACCATACATTCTTTTATATGCTCATCTCTTATCTCCTCAGTTGAAAAATGTTGTAGGCAAAATTTGTTCTCTTTACGTTTACTCAAACCGGCAGAACACATTTTGTTAACATCAGTTATATAAACATAATGATTATTACCCTCGCCATTATCTATCATTAACAAATTCATTGCATTTTTATTAATTTTCTTACTAACATAAATTGGAAAAAACTTATCATTTTCCCAACCAAATACATTAATTATAATATCATTATTTTTCTCAATTTTTCCAATTTTATTAATCTAAACAGGAAATTCAATTCCCTCATAATCCAGACCTTAAGGAGTATTATCTTCATTTAAATATTTTTTATATTTACTAATTCTTTGTGGATCTTTTTTAATTTCTTTTTTATTCAAATGATAAATATGACAATACATAAAACATTTCTGATCTTCGTTCTTAATATTTATAAAACATTTTTTATTCTTCAAGGTAATTCAAAATAAGATGAAGCACTCAATGGTACATTGATAAATTTCAAGTATCCTTCCTTAACATGATCTATTACCCATCCACTTCCTTCAGATAAGAAATTACTAAAATTTTCAATAATTTCATTTCCCATTTTATCCAAAACGAAATTGATGTCACTTTCTCTCAAAATTATATGCATATCAGATTGAATCTCCTTAGTAACAAATTTTTCATTACCGAAATTATTTGGATTTTTAAACAAAATTACCAATGACCTTATAATTTTCAATTTACCCATTTCTTTGAAATTTTTATCAATAACTTTCTTCAAATCATTCAATCTCAACTTCAATTCATCCATTGGTAAATTTTTGTTTTTCACGCCAGTAGAAAATTCTCTAATCATTTCTTTCATCGCTGTCTTTTCTAATTTAATTCTTCTTGGAAGTGGGATGGGTATTTAACCCTGTCTCCGTATCGCCCTTGGAGCTGGCACAGGCCTTCTTCTAGAAGCCGGAGTTGGCCTCAGTCTATTTAATTCTTGAGTTTGCCTTTGAATAATAAGGTCCTTTTCTCTAACCTCTTTTTCCAATTGTCCCATTCCATTTCAAACGCACCTAACTATATATTTTTCAGAAAAGGGGAATCCCCTAACTCCTGACAGCTACCCCAAACGTAATAAAGCCCAATCACCCAAAATGAGCAATTAGGCTTTTAAATATATTAACAAATTAAATTACAAGTAACTTAATTAATATTTCAATGCAGTTTCAATTATATCAATAATTGTTCTTCCCTTTCTACAATGCAATGGCATTTTATTTATTCCATCTTTATCATAAATTTGTTTATCCTTAATTAATTGCCGAAGAAACGGTCTTAATTCATCACACAATGACTTTACTAAATTACAATCAACTGATTTATCAGCTGTTTTTTCTTCTTCATTATCAGATTCACCACTATCAGATAGAAATTCATCTTCTGAACTTTCTTCTAATTCTGCTAGTCCCTTTTTAACAAAATATTTAGAATTCATCCTATATAATAGTGTTAGAAAAAAATTTTACAAAAATGAACTAACTATATATAAATTTTTTATTTTCCATTTCCAGGAAAAGTAATGATACAAACGATTTTTCCATTTGGCTCTTCTTTCAAGGTTTTTTCTCAGCGTATTTATTATCTAATTTGTCCATTAATCTTAAAATATCACCTATATAATAGTGTTAGAAAAAAAATTTCAATTTTACTGTCAACTATATATTTTTCAAACCCAAATTTCAGAACATTTATGTTTCCTATTTTTTCTTAGTAACATTCTACCACACACACCACACTCTCTCACTTGGAAAATAATTTACTATTTCAATTATAATTTTATCATAATCATTACTAACAAGAGTCTTGAAATTACTCTTACCAATGCTATTCAAGAACATTGATTGATTTTCACTTAACACACCTTCACCTCTTGGTGTTTTTAATTCAATAGCAAACCCATTATAATTTCTATTTGGATTTAATATTATAATGTCGGTAGCCTGCGTGCAGCCGTCTCCTATTTCCTAAAGCGGAAAAGTGACGTCTGCGAAACGGCATCGTTAATCGTGTTCCAGTATCCTGCTGTTTCTCCAGAATCTGGGGACTGCTCTCTCATTGGTTGCTTTGACAGTAGGCATTGTTAGAATCAGCCCTGATTGGCTGTCATCCTTAAATACTCAATCATCGCGCAGAATGCTATTGTCTTTCGTGACATGTACTTGCAGTGCATAATTTTACAACGGGCGGCATAGCAATTTGCATATCCACGATGAGTCGGCTGTGATTGGTTGACAAATTTAGCTTTGGGAAACTCGACTCTCTCAGGAGATTTCAACGCCTGTCAATCAAACCGTTCAATGTGTGAAGCGAATCGAAAGGTGTGATAAAGTGAACAATAGCGCTCTAAATGAAGGCGGGCGACACTCTTTGCAAAGGATTTTATAACCAAATTCGTGTGAAGCAATAGTGTTTACATCATGTCTGCTGGGAGAAATAGATTCCACATTGCGTATTTCTAATTATATTAAGCACGCGCTGTTTAGCTCAGCTTTTTGACTTTAAGAAATTTTTGCCCCTTCATACCTCGTTTGACAGAGCTCTATGACAAGCGATCGGTAAACGTAGTCCTGGCCAAAACCATGTACTAAAAACTGGGTTGCACATATGATGGCGAGTTCTTGTTTTCGGCATAGTTAATCGAACGCTCGCTAATCGAACTCAATCCATGGATTCTCAACCGCGCTTTTTGGTGCGAAAATGCGAAAAAAAAAAAGCGCCGCTGGAGTCACGTTAAGCGTTAAGTGAAAACAAATTTTGAAAAAAAATCAGAACTCGACTGCTACTGAACGTAAGAAAACAATTCAAAGTTCTACGTAAAGCTTGGAATGTGCACTTCACAGAAAAAATACTGTTGTCCACGCGAACACAGAGTTTGGATTGAAAAAAACATGCCGACGATTAAAGATTTAAGTTACGCGGGCTTAACGCTTTATCCGTTCTCCCGGTGTCCCAGTGGGAACCGGCCTTTTGTTTGCTGAAAATAATTTTTCAGTTTTCGATCCGTTCGAACAGAATAAAACACATAAAAGAGTCAATAACACTTAAACCCATTTAGTTGCTTAAACTACCTTCAACACAACATAGTGCGTACGTATTTTTTACATTGTCCTTTGCTCTTAACTTGATGTAAAAGTTCTTATCTTGTTTCAAATTTAAAAAGTTGACTGCCATTTCACAGCAATTACCAAATTTTTGCTTAAATGAAGCGAAACATTGCCATTGTTCATAAAGGCGGAGCTTAGAGTCATTAGTATGCACGCGCGAGGTTTAAAATGAAACAGTTCAACTCCCAAAGGCCCTAAGGCGCCAGGGAATCAAAGAGAGAAAATGTATGTTCCAGAAATGCTGGATTTTATACTATTTCTAGACATCAGATTCCATTTATATGTTGCATGAACCCTTTACACTTTACAAGAAAACATATCCATATGCAACCCAAACGTGGTGAAATCTTCATTTGAAGAAATTCGGCCTCAAAGTTGTCATACAGCTATTTCCCATACTGAAATTCACCCAAAGTAGGCCAAGTTGAACACAAAATTGATAAAGGTTAAAGAGGTGGTACCGAGTCAAAAATGGTTGTTATTTTATTATGAAAATCTTTTCTTTAAAAGCCTTATGCAACCCTTTTGATATTTTATATAGTTAAGCTGTGACAAAATAAAATGCAGAGGGACCTTTGCCTATTGCGGCCATTTTTCTTTATTGTGTCATGCCAATTGTCGTCTCGGTCTTTCAAATTTAGCGCCATTGCGCCAGTAAATATCCCGGATGTGTCACACAATTCTGCGCGATGTATTATTATTCGTTGTGTTATCATTAACATGCAAGAGGAAAACATTAACCGTAACTCACGAGTGATTTGTGCAGTTTTTTTCGCTTCTTGTGAATCACAACTACAGAAGTCTGGTTCAAGGTAGGGGAGAATTTCAAAGTGACAAAGTCCGCTCTGTACAGTTTGCTGTATACTCAAGATCCCCGTGTATCAAGCAATCGATGCGTTGGAAAGCTACGGAAGTGGCCTGTGGGGATTATTATGAAAGATCGAAGACAAAATCTTACATGAAAGCGGTTATAAATCTTTCATGGCTGAGCTGCTAGTGAATAAGGAGTTCCAAACACTTGGAATAAACAGTGTGGAATCCTCGAAGGGCGAGTACTTTTGGATGAATCACTTTCGTGATTGTGTACTAAAAGGTACTAAAGGAGTTGACAGGATGCCGTATATAACTCTTGCAGTCCCTGACATTTGTCTCAGATTAAACTCGTTTTCGAGCTATTTCGCTTTGTGTTTTTTTGAATGCTTGTTATATTCTGTATAATTAGGGGAACTTCAACTCAAACAGTCCCGTCCGACTCAGTAATTTAGCAAATATTTAGCTCAGGTCACAGGTCTTCACCATTTCTTTAACACTGTGAATTTTTTTTGACACTTGGCAGATCATGAGCTGTAATTTGCCATATGTTTTGCTACTCACTGTCTTTGTTAGTACTGTTTTTCTGTTTTATTTCTATTGCTTAAGCTCTCTTAATTGATTCTATTTGATTGAGCGAAGTTCTTGGATTAAAGCTATAATTTATGCTAACTTTAATCTCACACAGCAGGATACTGGAACATGATTAGCGACGCCGATTCGCAGACGTCACTTTTCCGCTTTAAGAAATAGGAGACGGCTGCACGCAGGCTATAATGTCGGGTGAACCAAGAGTGTATCCTTTCCTTATGGCACCTCTTCTTTGTTCTTTCGTTGTTAGTATAGAGATAAATTCTCCAACTAGCAAAGCTTGAGGATAATTTTCTCTAATAAATTTAACAACTCTCACTTGAAGTGAATTTTCATTGTGAATAGAAAATGTCTTGTCGGCGTTAATCATCTATATTATTAGTTAAGAAAATAATTTTTTATATATCAATCCATGAATTAAATTTATCAGGATAACCTTTCCATTTTACAAGAGCCCTCTTCACTTTCTTCTTAATAACCTTTCAATTCTAAATACATCTTGTCTGGTTTTTTGTAATTCTTGAAAATAAAAGAATCCTTCAATGTCTTCATCCATTAAATCTTTTAATTTATAAGTTACTGGATTTGTTTCCTTCACCTCTTTTATTATAAATACTTCTTCTGTCCAATTAGGAACATACCCCTTATCAAATACCTTTCTCTTGTACTTACTTATTTTGACTTTATCCCCAACTTTAAGTCTCTTTTTATTTCTACGTGATTCATTAAACAATCTCCCATACATTGTATTCATAAATACCTTATTCTTATTTTCTTTCGATCTCCCCTCGTCTGGTGTCATTTCAATTGTGCTATGATATTTATTATTATATTCTTTCAGCAAATTATCTAACTGATCTATCCATACTGTGTTTCCTCTCCTCATAAAATCTTTATATATCTTCCCCTTGATAGTTCTATTAAATCTTTCAATGACACTACCCTTTCCTTCATTTTGAGTTGAATACAGATTAATTCCATTCTTATCTAAAAAATCTTTCATTTGCTTGTTATAAAACTCAGATCCTTTATCAGTCCATAAGTTTTTTGGTATGATTGTATTTTTTGTAATTTGTAATTTGTAAACCATCAAAAGCTTTTTTCATTGTCTCACCATATTTATTCTTCAAAGGAATAGCCCAAGCGTATCTTGAGAATATGCCAATTACAGTTAAGATATACTTATAACCTTTATTCCATTTACTCAATTTACCCATTTCAATCAGATCAGCACTCCATGTATCATCTACCCCACGAGTAACAATAACTCTTCTCTTAGGAAATTTTCTTATGACTGGTTTATGTAATTCTTTAGCTAACTGATCCCAAGCATTATCAATTAGCACTTTTTGTTTCCCTTCCCAAAAATTGATGGCTGTTTTCCATGTTGTACATCCCATATAAATCTATTAAATATCCAATTATCCTCATATAGCCCACCTTTATACCAGTCTGGTCCAGCATCTCACGCCATAATATTAAATACTTCTTGCTTACTTTTTTTCTCGACAGGGACATATCCTTGCCTCCTCATCTTTTCTTTTTGTATTTTTGCCTGCTGCCCTGTAATGCCAACCCACGCACTCTGAGAGTTTTTCCACTTGAAAAATCATCAAATGCCTCCTTTGCCCCCTTTTCTTTTATTAATTTTGGTGTGATTGTTGAAGAGTTTTATTAGCTGAAGCGTAACCTGGAATTACATTTAAAACATCCATCACACCCATCCCAACTTTCTTTTTACCGGCAATTACATTTCTAGCAACAGAATGACCCCACTGTCGATCTCTGAAGGGTATTTTGTCCAATTCCTTAACCATTTTTCCGTCGGCTTTATTTTTACACCTTAATTGTTCTTTCTTCGGGTTTCTTCCGCAAATGGCATAATCAACGTCATGCTGCATCGATACGGCATCAGTTCTGCCAGTTGGTTTTTCATAGATTTCTAAAATATTTCCCTCGTCATCATGCCGTAATTGTTTATGAAGGAGATTCCCCGGTCCAGTGTATTTATGACCGGGAAGTACAAATCCCTTCTTTGGAGCAACTCTCAAAATAGCTTTATGAATATCTATGCCTTTTATGTATTTTTTACAAATTTTGTTTTTGTATGATTCCCTTGACTACAAGTTGATTTCATTATTCTTCAATACCCCCATGCCACAGCTGCGGCATTGTGATGGCTTTTGCATTCCTTTTTTGATTTGCCAGTTGTGCTGCGAGCAATATTTTCCGTCACACTTGCCGCAGTTCGTTTGCCGATTTCGAATCAACCACACACAGTTGTTTTCTCTGTGCATTTTTGGACGGTGCTTCTGTCTTGTAAACTGCAGCTTCTGTCTAATTGTCCGAACCTGCCAGGGGTTGTTCTTCAAGTAGTAGTAGAGGAGTCAAAACAAATAACACCTGGTGGGTCAACTGGTTAGATTTTCCTGAAACTCCCAGGTGAAAGAAGTGAGAAAAGCGAGCTTCTTTCACCTGGGAGTTTCAGGAAAATCTAACCAGTTGACCCACCAGGTGTTATTTGTTTGACTCCTCTACTACTACTCCATCTTGTTGGTTGAAGAAATGCTGAATTTACAAGATTAAGACCCTTAGAGGTGAAGTTTAGACGAGGAAGCCACAGTTGCATATCTATTACTCAATATCTTGTGCCAGCTCCTCCAACTCTATAAATAAATTCCCTGTCATCATTCAGAGTTATTTTAATTTCAATTTGCATTGGTGGGAGCATTTTTTCGCGGAGTTCCTCAAATAGAGAAAATCTATTCAAGGGGATAATTGCGGTATTTTCTCTGGATTCTTCGTGATTTTTTGCTCTTACAACTTCTCCTGTTGTTTCCGGAATATTGGCCGCCATTGCTGGCACAGAATCGAGGTACCATCCAAATTGGGTGGCAACTGTTTTGGCGTAATCCTGAGATAACTCGAGGAGTTTTTTGACAAAACAGACTTTATGGACATCGTTGCCATCATAAATTTTTCTTCCGGAAGATGTTATCATTATATGATTTATCATACTTATACTGTTTCGTCCATTCATGTGGTCTGTTCATTATATAAATTCTTTAGACAAATTACATGTGATATTGATCGTCTGTAACACAAATTACCAATGTGCTCTCTGTACCGTTGAATATAAGTGGTCTGTTTAGTCCATCTGTGATGTATACTCGAATTGAATCAATTGTGTTCTTATTTATGGGGAGTAATTTTAGTCTTCGTGGTTCTATTGTGAATGGGTACGATCGGCCTATGTTTCGTGAAATGACGGAGAAACAATACAGAACATCACTTGATACATCTGTTGTATTACGCAATGCGAGATCTGTGTGGATGCAGACGAGGTAAATTGAGTTGGTTATATTTGGAACATCTGCTATATTTTCTTTTTCAGAGTAAAATTTTTTTATTGAAACCAATTAATTTGTTGAAATCGCTGATTGATGAGTCTATTTCATAATTCTGTCTTAAATCTATTTCAACGCGAAGGAGTGAGAGATTAAATTTTAATTCTATTCCATCGTTAATTTCTTGAATAAATTCATTGAGGTCTTCATATGAGTAATTTCCGTCAGGTAAATCAACAACAATCCAGGGGCTTATGACGGTTTTGCGATAGCGGAATTTGTTGTTTCTATAATCTTTAGATATATTGCACCATGAATATGTCATATCAACTATTTCATCAAGGGCCATTCTGAAATTTTTATTGGGGTCCAGAGCAAGGGGATTATCAAAATGGATTGTAAAATCATGGGGCTGTTGATTGTAATTCATTCTTTGTTTTTTAGCTTCTGCTGAAGATAGAATAAGATGTATTTCAGTCATATATTAACTTTGTAGATAATTAGAGAAGATGTTTTTTGTAAGTTTGTTTATTAATTCGTTTTTTATTATACAAGAAATTAAGTATTCTCATTGCTTCTTGTCTTATCCTAAGTGATGTATTACCTGCTTCTATTGATCCACAAATTATATCTAATCTTTCAATTAATTTTAAATAAGGGTCTTGTTCCACGATACCACTGCCACTTATATCTTCATCTGGCCACTCATCGTCATCGTCTTTTCCTTTCGTGTTTTCAAATTTTTTCATTAATTCTTCCACGAATGGATCAGTTGGTTTTGGTTTTGGTTTGGGTTCTGGTGTTTTCTTTAATTTACTTATTTGTTCCTGTAATCAGATTGGACAAATGGTCGTGGTTCTAGAGGGTCAAATGGCCATTCTTTAAATTTTTCAGCATATTTCAATCTCTGATATTTTTTTAAGATGGTTCTGTTTGTTGATCAATTTCATCAATTCTTTTTGTTAACTCTTTTTCTTCTTCCCTCAGTTCACCAATTGATTTATCATAAAATTTTTCTTCTTCATGTTTAAAAACATAATCATCTCCTCTTTTTTCATATTTTCAGATGAGTTTTCTTAATGTTTTTCTTTCTTCCAACAATTTTTCTTGTTCTCTTTTTAATTTTTTTTGAACATTTTTAAAATCATCTTTATAAGGTGGTGGAGTACTCCATTTTTCTCTTGGTGGCGGCGGCGGCGGTAGTAGGTCTTCATCATCATCTTCTGGTGGTATATATGGTGGTGGATCTGGAGGTTTTGATGAACCTGGACCATAACCATCATCATATGGATCAAAGTCATCATGTCCGAGCTCCGCGTCATACGGATCGTCAGAGACTCGTTCACAAACACCTTTTTCAGCTAAGACTTTAGGTGCTTGGAGGGCTCAGCGTATATTAATGCCTTCATCGATACGTGATGTGATAGGTTTAAAGACTTTTTCAAATCGTGATTGACCAACTTCATGTGAAAGTTTATAGTCGAATATTTGATCATTAATTTTTTTGATAAGTTTTTCATTTGATTCTTTTTCTCTGGCAATTTCTTTCCATCTACTAGTTGACATATCACTTAATATATATTCTGTGTAGATAAATTTATAAATACATTTTAATTTATAAATTTAATTTCATAAATACATTTTAATTTATAGAATCTAAATTCTCTAGCTCACAGTCGTTCGTTAAAATTCTTTGATATTATTTTTCTTGGTTTATCAATGTAGAGAAATGAATAAGGTTCTTTGGTTGCTCTACCGTATTGCTCATTTGTTACGCCACTCTCCTTTAGAATAACATTACTCTCTCTTTTTGATTGGAGGTCAAATATGATTAGATGTGAGCAGTTAAGTCTAATGTCTTTGGGAGTGAAATAGTAGGATTGCCATAGATAGATAGATAACTGACCAATTTTTTTATTTTAATCTATTAGTGGTTTCTGATTTTTCTCTGTAACAAAGTCATTGAAGATTACAATTTTTTGGCCTTGTGGTGATATCTCAGTGACTGGTATAAAGATTTGGGTATTCATAGGTATAATTGGGATTCAATAAAATTTGAAATACAGAGTGAAGTAAAGAGTGGAAGTGGTTGAAAATTCTATTGGTATTTGGGGAGATTAAGTCTTGATTTAAGTTCATTTGATAAAAAAGAATATACATTATGTTTCGAAGTATTCCCAAACTGGAATATTAACACTCAATTAAATGTCACTTCTGATTCAATTAATGTTAATAGACAATCATCAAAAGATTTCGGATATTAGAAAAAATTTATCGTTCATTTTCATAAATACTCAAATCATGGTACACTGTATATCGATATAAATTTTGACTTGAAATATGACATTCCAACTGAACTTCATAATCAATGGGAGGAGTGCTATATTATTCTCTATGGAGTTGTTGGATATGCAGATGATGTGGACTCTAAGATTTACGATGAATTGTTCTATTTTAAGAATAATGAAATTTACTTCAGTGAGTCGATAAATCTGAGTAATGAAATCATAAGAGGAATTTTAACTGACAATGATGAAGACTCTGCTGTATCTTTATGTCTTCTAAAGCAATATACTGATATCTTGAGAGAAGAAAATCAGATGGGTCGTAAATTGATTAATGATGGGATTTATCTTCAGTTATTCGATACTTTTTTTGACTTCAGAAAACCACAAAATTTAAAATTTGATCTAAATACATCTGGTATAGAAATAAAGGGAGCAAATAATGTGAGTAATTCAGATTCAAGTCTCAGTTTTGATGGAAATAAAAGTATTAGCTACTATTTTGGACCGAAGGGTATGGATGTGAAAAATGCTAAGATTAATATTAACATGGATGCAAATAAATTTACTTTTGTTATTGTCTTTAAACATGAAAATAAATATTCTACCATTAGTTTTCTTGATGCATCTGGAAATCTAATTTTTTACTTTTTCATAACCACCTCAAACCAATTAGTTATTCAAAAAGGTAAAACACAGGCATCTTCATCATTCGTCAGCAGTTATACTGGTGAAAAATTAATGCTTTGGTTTTGTAAAATTAATGACGCATATAAAATGAAAATGAATGTAAATGGAGCTGAAGTAAGCAAAGCTTTCAGTTCAGGCAATGTTCCAATTAGAACAATATATTTTGGAAACTGGAATTATAAAACCGAAAAAATAGCAATATCATCAGATAAATTCTTTGACACGGATAATGTGGAGCACCATCAAGTTTTACTCAATGAAATTCATAATGGGCTTTATGTGGAATAATTGTCTAAATAAACAATATAATATATGAAGCAGAAAGCAATCGACTTTGATCATATTTCTGAGAAATTAACGAGTGAAGAGGTGGGGGAATTGAAAGCGTATTATATGACATATCATAAGAAATGTTGGTGTTATGAGAGGGCTTATAAGAAATATTGGAAATGGAAAATCATAGCAAATGCAGGTTCTGTCTTATTCGCTGGTGGCGGAGTTGTGTCATCAATTGCTACTAGTGGGGTTGCTTTGATTGGAATCTCTTCAATTGCCATTTTTATTGAAATTTACTTGAAGCATAAAAATATCTATGAAAAGATAAACACATGTAAATATGCATATCAATCATATAAACATCTCTTAAATGAAATAAAGAATTGCCTTCGAACTGGTCAGTTTTCACATGAAAACCTTACTCTTACAATGAGTCATAAAGATGATCTTATTATTGACATTGCGCCTGTGGTTGAAAGATTCGAGGCATATTATGATAGAATATTTATTGAAACAGTTCTTTGAGTGAATAGCTTGAATTAATCGTTTGGTTCCACATTTTATCGTAATTTTGTTTCATCCTCTTACTTATTCTCCCATATTTTTCTCTAAATAATTCTTTTGACGAAGAATTGATGTGGCTAAAGATCCTATAAAATACATATGAAAATTTAATGAATCTCTCTCTTTCTGTGAATAGCTCTCTGACTGCTTTTCCGAGAAATTTAAATGATGAATCAACTATATTTCTTTCATGAAGAGTGAAATATAGGTGATTCTTATAACGTATGTCGCTGAGAGTATTATCTATATGATATTTTCGATTATAAACTGATTTTCTACTCATTTTATAAATATTCTGGTAAAAACCTTGATAGTAATCATCGACCATATCATAACCCTGAATAAGACCACAATTTTCACAAACACGAGTACCTTCATCATTTATAATTCTTTGATCCGCGCAACATTGAGCTTCTTTCTTTTCGTAGGAATATTCCTGAAAAGCTTCCAACATTTTATCCCAATCTGTCTCTATAATATATACCGAGATAAAAAATCGACTTATGCGTAAGCAGACATTCTCAGACAACCGGAAGTTGCTTTGTCATCTAAAAAAATCGTCTAACGCGGAAGAAACCGGAAGTTACTTTGTCATCTGAAAAATCGACTTACGCGTAAGCAGGTATTCTCAGTGAACCAGAAGTTGCTTTGTATCGTGACTTTTTTCTATTTTTCTCTAGATTGCATAATTATAGTGATTGGAGTGGTGTATTGTGGGGTTTATTGGTGATTCCTGCTGATTTATAAATCTTTAAATTTACTGGGTTTTTGTCAATGTGGGAGGGGAAAATGGTAGCACAGGTGTTAAAATTTAACGATTCATGGATTTCTCTATTTTGTGGTCATGTAGTGGATAAAAAGCTTGTAAAATGGAAAAATCTGTTGAAATATGAAAAAAGTAAAAATTAAAAAAAAGTAATGAAGTGGCCAACAAAAATCTACTGTTGCGTTTTTTTTGCAATTGAGGGGGTGCGCCAGGGGTTAAATGTGGGTAAATGTCGTGATATCTTGCACGCCAAAACCCCCTTTCATATACTACTAAAGTGTATATGACACAAACCTTTTTGCCCAAGTTGTTAACCTACATAGTAAGAAAGAGGGTTTCAAAGTTCTTTGCTGGTGGAAATGTTTGGAGCCTACCTATTTTCCGTTCAAAATACATGCTATTGTCACCATGATCGTGCGGTCAAAAGTTCAAATGATATGGAAAGGGATAACTCAGTGTTTTTCAACCACTAAAATTCAAGGAAAAAAATAGGTTCCTTAATTTTTTAAAATGTATGGGGCTTAAATGGCAATTTTTGTCTAGGTGTTCTTGAGTTTATGGAAGTGTCTAATGTGCTGTGAAAATTTTTGAAATTTCACAAAAGAAAAGTGAAGAAAATCGCATTTAAGGCCACAAGCCCACTAAAATTCACATCGGTTCGGGCATTTGTAATTCAAGATGGAAAGCCATTATTTGAACTGTTAGATGATTTATAAATTGTATTAAAAATGCCTGAGATTCAGGGTGGTATAGCTTAATTTTGTAAAACGAGGCATGCCCTGCTAATATGTTTAAATGCAAAATGAGTGATCAAGAGGAATATTTATTTGCAATGACTTTTCTGTGCTCTGTTTGTAAACAAGAACTACTCTTATTTAGCCAACACTTTAAAGTGGCTCCATAGGGTAGTCGCATATGATGTGGCATGTGCTAGTGTTATATTTTGTTATCTGGTTTTCGCATTCATTTTTACTCCCAGTTAAAACTCAACCTGTCTTTTGCAATAAGCAGTGACAAAATCAGTTCAATGTTTTTCTGCAAAACTCTAGGCATGAATGTGTTAAAATGCCTATGAAATGAAAATCAAGCTAACCTTATTTGGAAGGCATTTCAAAATGATGAAGAATGGTGTTTTCGTTTCTGCGATATCTTGTCTCGTTCCAGAGATATTTAAGTTTTTGTATTATGCAAATTAGATGACTGATGACATCACAAGGTTGACAGAGAATGGGCTAAAAACACAAAATCGAGAATATCTCTGTAAATAATAGGGCAATGGAGTTGAAACGTGGCACCTGTGTGGCACCCTAAAAAATACACATTGGTGAATTTTTTGATGTTGCTATGGCAACAGTCTTGGTACTAGTCTCTTTCCTCTCTGAATCAAATATTGCCATTGGTGACTCAATAAAAAGAAATACCTGGTTTATTTAAAACATACACAATGTCCACAATGCACTAGGTCTCCTTGATAACCTGTAGCAACTGGATGGTGTTTGGTAAAGATTAAATACAGGAATTATCATTCCTGCATAAAAGAGACTGGTACCAAGACTGTTGCCATAGTGGCGTCAAAATATACACCATTTGGTGTATTTCTTAGGGTACAAAATGGGTCCCAAGTTTCAACTCCATTGCCCTATTATGTACAGAGATATTCTCGATTTTGTGTTTTGTACTCTTTTTCTATCAACCTTGTGACACCATCAGCCATCTAATTTGCATAATACAAAAACTTGAATATCTCTGGAACAAGAGAAGATATCACAGAAAGGAAAACAACATTCTTCGTCATTTTGAAATGCCTTTCAAATAAGGTTAGCTTGATTTTCATTGCATGGGCACTTTAAGTGGTTGATTGGCTTTTTCTCAAGGGTTCGACCTCTTAGAAGTTTGTCTAGTCAAAGGGCAAGAATTACATCGATAATATTAGCCAGGTTGTATAGTTATTTTTTCAACCTACTCATTGTTCTCATTGGTTTCTCTCTGGCCATGTTAATTCAATCTCAGCGCATGTCAGCTGGTGGTTAACACCCATCTCTTTCTCTCTTGTTGGTCCCATCTGACTGCTTCTTTCACTCTAATAATAATAATATAATAATAATGGTTTATTGACATTCCACAAAAATAGGCTCTTATTTTATTCTGATAGTTCTATGGCCTCTCCTTCGTCTTGTACATAATATGGATGTACTGAACATTATACTGATCGTTTTTCTTTTTTAACATTGCTTTTATTAGTCCCTTATTAATCGTGGAGTAAATTTAGATCCAATTGGCAAGTGGTCAAAAGTTGGACTGGTTGTCTACGACTCTTCTGTACCAATTGGTAAGTTATCAGTTCACTGTAATTAATTTCCAGAGACCAGCGCTCACTAGAAGATGGGGTGGTGTGATGGCTATTGTGCTGGACTCTGCACCATGTTGCATGGTTTATTGCGCAGTTCCCCTCTGTCAAGGGTTATATCTTTTGTTTAAAGGTTTGTGCCACGTTTCACAAGAAAATGCTATTGTTAACTTTGAGTGTGTTCAATATGCGAGACAGAGATGCGAGGCATAAGCCACGCAAGGCGGATGTGAAAGGCCATGTGAGAAACGTGAGACACGGGAGCCACATTAGCCGCGTGAGCCATAAAACATTACAAGTTCCACTGAAACAGGACTTGCCGTAAGTATGACATAAGAAGCACAAATGGTATTAATTAACATCACTCATGGCTTTCGAAGTTACCGTATAAATCAAATGGAGACCACTTGGCTTGAAATTGTGTCAACACAGGCTCACCCGGCCTCCATTTTGTGTGGTCATGCACAGCCAGGCAATATTAATATTAGAGGGGGTAAGTTTCACTAGTATATAAAACCACAATTTGGAGCAGCAAGATACAGCTCGATTTCCATATAGCGCACCCCATAAATTGCCAAAAAACACCCAACAGCATCACAAATAAAATCAAATATTTAACCACAAAATGTCACAAATACAGTCAAATAAAGCCGCTTACCCATCAATCGCGGCTGTTTTAATTTTTGCTTATTTACCCTTAAGACAGGCCAAATCGGGACAAAAAACAGGATAAACATGCGAAAATCAAGAAATTCATAAATTTACTTATTTTAGCAGATTTATGAGTTTAAAAATGAATTTATAATCAAATTATTAATGAAATTTTGACTTTTTGATTTTCAGATTTTTCATTCAAGTCAAAATTAAATTTTTACTTATTTTAAATTTCGACAGATTTTTCCATTTTACAAGCCTTTTATCCACTTCATGACCACAAAATAGAGAAATCCATGAATCGTTAAATTTTAACACCTGTGCTACCATTTTCCCCTCTCAGATTTATAAAAACCCAGTAAATTTACAGATTTATAAATCAGCCGGAATTACCAATAAACCCCACAATACACCGCCTCGATCACTATATTTATGCAATCTAGAGAAAAATAGAAAAAAAGTCAGGATACAAAGCAACTTCTGGTTCACTGAGAATACCTGCTTACGCGTAAGATGACAAAGTAACTTCTGGTTTCTTACGCGTTAGACGATTTTTTAGATGACAAAGCAACTCCCAGTTGTCTGAGAATGTCTGCTTACGCGGAAGTCGATTTTTTATCTCAGTATATATTATGGAGACAGATTGGGATAAAATGTTAGAAACTTTTCCAGAATATAAATGTGAGAAGAAAGAAGCTCAATGTTGTAAGAATAAAAGAATTGTGAATGATGAAGGTACTCGTGTTTGTGAAAATTGTGGTCTTATTCAGGGTTATGATATGGTCAATGATTACTATGAAGGTTTTTACCAGAATATTTATAAAATGAGTAGAAAATCAGTTTATAATCTCTCAGAGACATATGTTATAAGAATCACATATATTTCACCCAACAAATTTCTCAGAAAAGCATTCAAAGAGCTATTCCCGGAAAGAAAGAGATTCATTAAATTTTCATATGTATTTTATAGGATCTTTAGTCACATCAATTCTTCGTCCAAAGAATTATTTAGAGAAAAATATGGGAGAATAAGTAAGAGGACGAAACAAAATTATGATAAAATGTGGAACCAAATGATTAATTCAAGCTCTTCACTCTTCTAATTGGAGCATTACCTGAACTGAAAGTTTTGCTTACTTCAGCTCCATTTACATTCATTTTTATTTTATGTGTTATTAATTTTACAAAACCAAAGCATTAATTTTTCACCAGTAAAACTGCTGACGAATGATGAAGATGCATATGTTTTACCTTTTTGAATAACTAATTGGTTTGAGGTGGTTATGAAAAAGTAAAAAATTAGATTTCCAGATGCATCAAGAAAACTAATGGAAGAATATTTATTTTCATGTTTAAAGACAATAACAAAAGTAAATTTGTTTATATCTAAACTAATATTAATCTTAGCATTTTTCACATCCATTCCTTTTAGTCCAAAATAGTAGCTGATGTCTTTATTTTCATCAAAACTTAGACTTGAATCTGCATTACTCGCGTTCGTTGCTCCCTTTATTTCTATGCCAGATGTATTTGGATCAAATTTTAAATTTTGTGGATTTCTGAAGTCAAAAAAGTATCGAATAACTGAAGATAAATCCCATCATTAATCAATTTACTACCCATCTGATTTTCTTCTCTCAAGATATCAGAATATTGCTTTAGAAGATACAGCACAGTCTTCATTATCGTCAGTTAAAATTCCTCTTATGATTTTATTACTCACATTTGTCGACTCATTGAAGTAAATTTCATTATTCTTAAAATAGAACAATTCATCGTAAATCTTGGAGTCCACATCATTTGCATATCCAACAACTCCATAGAGAATAATATAGCACTCCTCCCATTGATTATGAAGTTCAGTTGGAATGTCATGTTTCAAGTCGAAATTTATATCAATATACAGTGTACCGTGATTTGAGTATTTATGAAAATGAATGATAAATTTTTGTAATCTCTGAAATCTTTTGATGATTGTCTATTAACAATCAGACAGAAGTGACATTTAATTGAGTGTTAATATTCCAGTTTGGGAATACTTCGAAACATAATGTATATTCTTTTTTATCAAATGAACTTAAATCAAGACTTAATCTCCCCAAATACCAATAGAAATTTCCACCACTTCCACTCTTTACTTCACTCTGTATTTCAAATTTTATTAAATCCCAATTATACCTATGAATTTTTAAATCTTTATTTGCTAATATTAAATTTCTGATTTTACTTTCAGCTTTCCAATAATCAATCAATTTCATTGTGTCATAAAATACATTAATTTTATTTGTTGATGGATTTATTAAATTAAAATCAATGTATTTTTTACTTGTGGCATCATCATCACCAGAAGGTAATCTGAGATTCACAATTTTAAAATCTTGCATATCCAAATTACCAGTCATTTTATTTGATCCATCAATTTTTGAATCTATATATTTTTTAGTAGCAGCATCATTGTCATCGAGAGGAGCAGATAAAAAGTAAACTCTGTTATAGCCCATATTAAAATTTCCCAGAGCTACTTTTCTTCCATCTACTCTGAAAAAATTTATAGCCCTGTCATTTACGTATTCTTTGGTTATAACATCTTTAGCTTCGACATTATCAGAAGAATCAAAATCTAGGCTGATACCAGTAATTTTATTACCCCCCATATCTAAATTACCATTTCTATCCAATTTCGGGAAATTATTGTCAATATACTCCCTCGGTACCAATGACTTCTCATCAAAATAAACTCCGTAAAAAGGTTCAGAATTAATTATATTTCTTCCACCTAGATCAAAAGAATTACCGTCAAAAGATCTGAGAAAATGTAAATTTAAATGTCTTTCTTGCCGGCTGAGCTTGCGAAAGAGGCAAGAAATGAAGTTCTCTCACACTGAATGGAGACCTGGGTACGAGTGGGTGTCAGTTTACATGCTTTTCACATGGTTCAGTTTTTGTTTCTTGCCTTGAAAGTGCAACAGTTTTTATTTTTGCTCTTCGTTGTTCCAATCGTTTTTTCTCGATTCGGTCAAGAAATGCCGCCAAAATCCAGAGCTAGTCAACGCCTGATGGCTCACAACGCCAGTCCGGTTAGGGAGTCGCGAAAACGCACAAGGAACGAGCGTGAAAGGTCGCACGATCGGTGCGAGTCTTCGAGAAGTTCCCGCCGTAATAAGTCTCCATCTAGCGCATCTAGGAAGGATCGCCGATCAAAATCGTCCAGCCGCTCGGACTCACCGAGCACCACGCCATCTTGGGCGAAGAAAATCCTCGAGGCCCATGAAAAGAGCGAGGAACGCCTCCAAGCACTCGAACGTGAGTTAAAGTCACGGCCAGCCACCGAACGATCTCGGGAAAAATCGCCAGCCAAGCCGGACTTCAAATTCAAGAGGAATAAGATCCAGTACGAGCTGAACGAGAAGGTTCTCGAACAACTGGACGTGGCCGCTTCTAATAGTGTCGAAGCAGAGAGAAACGAGGCCTTGGAAGAAGGTAAGAGGCTCTTAAAAGAGAGGAATAAGCATATTATGTTAGCAGAAAAGTACGGCTGGGATGCTGTTGATTGCTATGTGCAGGAGCCGCTAGCAATTGATTCCGATGACGACAAACGGATCAGGCGGGCAGTTAAAGAAAGCAAAGCGCTAAAAGCGGATAACAAGAGGCCTTCAAAACCTCGGGCACAATTTAGTAATCGTTTCCAGCAGTCCTTCACCTCGAATTCTGGCCCCAATGCAAGACGTGTAGTGATTCCCGCGTCGAGACAGAAATCGGATCCCTCTCAAAACGAGGTCTGTTTTCGTTGCGGACGTGCCGGGCATTTCGCCAAAACCTGCCGCGCTCCTATCCCCGCAACTACAACGGGAAAAACATACTGAAACAGCTCATCTAGGATTTAATTGTGATTTTGACGTTGATTGGAATGATAATTTGGACATACAGGACGTCTCTGGGCCCGGTTTGTTGAACATGTACAGTAGGCTTGGAATGTCAGAGCATGAAATGAAGAGTGATATGAACATTAACACTGCATGTGTAATTGACAGTCCCGTACCTGCAAGTTGTGTTTTTAAAGTTAGTCCTGAACAGGGCCCTGTTTGTGTTAAAGGTCGATTGAAGGACCACTTGGGTTTTTGGCAAAGAATTAAAGCCAACAGATGGGTTACTACCATTATTAAGGACGGCTATGCCCTCCCATTTGTAGAACTACCACCCACACGTGCGATGGAGAACCATAAGTCAGCTGTAGATGATAAACAGTTTGTCACAGAACAAATCAAAGAACTACTTTCAGCAGGCTGCATAACGGAAGCTAATTTATCAGAAGTTCATGTTGTCAGCCCTTTAGGTGTTGTTAAGAACAGTGTCAAGAAGAGACTGATCCTTGACCTCAGATATGTTAACCATTTTCTTCGCATTCCCAAGTTTAAGTGCGAAGATATCCGCACAACACGGGACATTTTCACACTAGGGGACTGGTTCTTTAGAATTGACTACAAATCAGGCTACCACCATGTAGACATTTTACCTTCCCACCAAAAATTCCTTGGGTTTAGCTGGACTCTGGAAGGGGAAAAGAAATGGTTTGTGTTCTCAGTCCTTCCATTTGGCTTAGCATCTGCACCCTACGTCTTTACAAAAATTCAGAAGGCCCTTGTTAAGCACTGGAGAGAGCAGGGCATCCGGATTTTTACCTACTTGGACGATGGGGCAGGAGCGGGTAAGACTTTGGAAATTGCCAGAACAACATCTGCAAGAGTTAGAGAGGACATTGCGGCCAGCGGTTTTGTTGCCCACCCTGAGAAGTCCTGCTGGGAGCCAACCCAAGTGGGTGAACTGCTTGGCTTTATTCTGGACTTGAGATCAGGTGTCATTCGCGTTCCACCGCGTCGCATCAACAGACTGAGAGAACGGATTGATCTCGTAACTCGTCAAAAATCTGCAGTAATGGCCCGCCACTTGGCAGGCTTGGTGGGGACAATCGTTTCTATGGGCTTAGCACTTGGCCCAGTCAGCCGTTTGTGGACGAGAGCGATGTATCGGGATATTTTGTCTGCTGAATTCTGGTCACAACGCATTGCCCTTTCCCCTGAGGCACTGAGGGAGGTGCAGTTCTGGAAGGATAGTTTTGAAGATTGTCACGGTCAGCCCATCTGGAAGGTCAACCCTAAGATTGATGTCCTTTCCTATTCAGATGCAAGCGACTCAGGATGGGGGGGCTACTGTGTGAATGTGGCAGGGTCAGAAGTTGCAGGCAGTTGGTCAATGGCCGAGAGTCGAGAAAGCTCGACATGGAGAGAGCTTAGAGGAACGAGACTGGTGCTCCTGTCTGTCGGGGAAAGGTTGGCTGGTAAAACAGTGCGCCATAGAACAGACAACATGAATGTGGAACACATCCTCAACGTAGGCAGTCCAAAACCTCAACTTCATTCAGAAGCTGTCGCTATTTACACACTTTGTAGACGATATCAGATTCATCTGGAGCCTGAATGGATCCCCAGGGAACTTAATAAGGAGGCCGACGAGCTTTCCAGATTGGCCAGTAAAGATGACTATATGCTCAACCCGAACATCTTCGCGGCTTTAGACATCTTGTGGGGACCACACACAGTCGACCGTTTTTCTACCTTTCGGACACGTCAAGTCCCCCGTTTCTGTAGCCATTGGCTGAATCCATGTACTGAAGGAGTGGATGCTTTCACACTTTGCTGGTCTGGAGAGAATAATTGGATTTTTCCTCCCCCCTACTTGATACCCAGGGTACTGAAACACATGGAACATGGTATGGAGACAGGAACCCTGGTCGTCCCATTGTGGACGTCAGCTTCATGGTGGCCCCTTATCACCACAGATGGAACACAACCTGAAGCATTCATACAGGACTGGGTGGAAATTCCATCTTCAGAGGATATGTTCCTTCCAGCCACCTCAGGCGCCTCTATTCAGCGGAAGGCCATGCTATCGTGTTCTGGCCCTCCGGGTTGCGTTTACAGGCGCGGAAGCTTACACAGCTAGGCCATTCTCCTTCTGAAGTGTCAGCTTGAAGTAACTGAGTGCAACATGTTCTGGGGCTTCTAACCAGCATGCTATGACCTGCATAATGGCGCCCGTGGGCGCACGACGGGCCAGTGCTTTATGGCCTTCGAGGGGCCAGTGTTCTTAGGCCCTTGAGGGACCTATGAGTTACTACCTGGGAGGGACAATTGTGTTAGGGCCTGTAGTGGCCAATACACTAAGGCCTGTGAGAGGCCAATGTGTTGGTGCCTGTGAGAGGCCAATGTTTTCATGCCTGCAGGAGGCCAATGTGTTAGTGCCTGCGAGGGGCCGACGCTTTAGGGCCTGGGAGAGGCCCATATGTTAGGGCCTGTGAGAGGCCAATATATTGGGGGCCTGTGAGTGGCCAAAGCCTGCAAGTGGCTAACACGTCTTTTTGATCTGTCATGAACTTACAGTTATTACAGCCTGTGTAGAGGCCAAGCTTGTTTCGACATACTGTGAGACTACTTGTTTGTACAGGAACACTGGATGCCCATTGCCAACCTACTAGTGATTCTGATCATACCATGCATACTTGGTTGTGCAGTGCTGCTGGTTTATCCACCAAAAACAATTCCTAACATCCTCTAAATGTCTTTCTCACCAGTTCCTCCTACTCTGAGGGATCTGAAGAACAGTCGCCACCCGGAGATACGCTCCCTTGCTCAGGCAGTTCCGGGCATCATGGTCCAGGACAGAGCTCCAAGTACCGTTAAGAAATACCGGTCATCCTTCTTGGCATGGCAGAAATGGGCGGAGGCTAGAGACATCAATGCCCTTCCCACATCTGGTCCAGAGCTTTCTGTATACCTGGTGCATCTGCTGCAGACCACTAAATCTTTGGCATCCATCCAGTCGGCAGCTTTTGCAGTGGCATGGGCCCACGAAAAGGCTTGTCAACCTTCGCCTTTACAGCACACCATGGTGAAACAACTCCTTGAAGCATGCAAGCGTATCCTGGGTACCTGCCCTACCAACAGGAAAACCCCACTCACTGCATCCCAAGTCAAGGATATAGTACTTCAGTTTGGCAACGGAAATCCCAGTGAGCTCCAGATAGCATGCCTCATTGCCCTAGGCTTCGCAGCATTCCTTCGTTGGGATGATCTTAAGGATCTTAGATGTTGTCATCTCCAAATGACAAGCGAGCATATGTCAATTACTCTCACCAAGAGGAAGAATGACCAGTTCAGGGAAGGTTCTGTAATCCTGGTGGCCCGCACAGGCTCTCGTACATGCCCCGTTTCGCTGACCGAAAAGTTCTTACTCACTGGACGACACAAGGGATCTGATTACCTGTTTAGGAAGGTGTGCCATACTAAATATGGCTTCTCTTTCTGTCCGCAACAGTTGACCTACTCACGGGCAACCGAGCTGTTTAAAAAGCATCTTAAAGCTATCGGGCTTGACCCCAGCCAATATGGCCTTCACAGCCTTAGATCTGGGGGAGCATCATCTGCCGCAGCAGCTGCCATCCCTGACAGATTACTGATGCGTCATGGAGGTTGGCGTTCGCAGACAGCAAAGAACATGTACATTAAAGAAACTGAACAGGCCCTTCTTGAGGTTTCAAGGGCTCTCCATCTGTAGGGAGGACAGTAACAGTCGACTCGAACTATTTTAGTTGTTGCTCGAAACTTTTATGGCGAACCTTGATTATTTTGTTTTTACTAAGTTTCGTTTTTGCATTCAGTTAATGTTCCGATCTTGTGGGGTATGTCATTCGAGCGAGGTTCTTAAACCAAGGAAAATTGTCTTAGGCTCTATACTTTTTCATCTTGTGTAATAAAGTGCTGTTGCATTTTTCGTGTGGCAGGCAAATGGCATTCAGTGTGTGAGAAATGTCTTTCTTGCCGGCTGAGCTTGCGAAAGAGGCAAGAAATGAAGTTCTCTCACACTGAATGGAGACCTGGGTACAAGTGGGTGTCAGTTTACATGCTTTTCACATGGTTCAGTTTTTGTTTCTTGCCTTGAAAGTGCAACAGTTTTTCCCACCCCCCACCCCTTATAATAGTAAAAAGTGATTGAGAGAGCAATGAGAGAACAACGAACAGTCATGATTGTCATTTTTTTATTACGTATCTATGTTCAGGTAGTTGTGTAATAAAGTGCTGTTGCATTTTTCGTGTGGCAGGCAAATGGCATTCAGTGTGTGATAAATATTCTTTGTTCACTACACTTTTCATATCTTTCACATAATCATCATATGGACCATCATCTCTTGTATCAGGATTATTCTCCAATCCAAAAATTTTATGTCCATCTAAATTTAAATCTCCCTTCTCAACATCCCCGTGTGCTATATCACTTTTCAGAGTATCAAATTGATGTTTTGTTACAGCATCACCATCTTCAGTGCCTTCGGCCATATTTTTTATTCTCTTACCATCAATATCATAATTTCCTTCTGGGGTCAATTTGAATAAATTATTCATATAGCGAGCAAAATAATTTATTACTCCCATTTTATAAGAATAGTGTACATAATAATGTATTATGAAGATTCCAAATTACGAAATTCATGGAAAAGGACAGAAAAATAATTACAGACAATTATACCCATTTATGCCCTCAGATACCTTTCGTATGCTTATCTGTGGCCCATCAGGTTCAGGTAAAACCAACACACTTCTACATATGTTACTTAAACCACTAATATTCTATGACGCCATATTCCTATACACAAAAAACTTCGATCAAAATAAATATAAACTACTCATCAACAAATTTGCCCCCATATCAAAACAAGAAGGTTATAACATAATTAACACATCTCAGAGTGAAATAATACCAGTCACTGAGATATCACCACAAGGCCAAAAAATTGTAATCTTCGATGACTTTGTTACAGAGAAAAATCAGAAACCACTAATAGATTACTTCATTGAAGGACGTCATAAAAATTGCTCAGTCATCTATCTATCACAATCCTACTACTCCACTCCCAAAGACATTAGACTTAACTGCTCACATCTAATCATATTTGACCTCCAATCAAAAAGAGAGAGTAATGTTATTTCAAGGGAGTGTGGCGTAAAAAATGAGCAATACCGTAGAGCAACCAAAGAACCTTATTCATTTCTCTACATTGATAAACTAAGAAAAATAATATCAAAGAATTTTAACGAACGACTGTGAGCTAGAGAATTTAGATTCTATAAATTAAAATGTATTTATAAATTTAATTTCATAAATTAAAATGTATTTATAAATTTATCTACACAGAATATATATTAAGTGATATGCCAATTAGTAGATGGAAAGAAATTGCCAGAGAAAAAGAATCAATTAATGATCAAATATTCGACTATAAACTTTCACATGAAGTTGGTCAATCACGATTTGAAAGTCTTTAAACCTGTCACATCACGTATCGATGAAGGCATTAATATACGCGGAGCCCTCCCAGCACCTAAAGTCTTAGCTGAAAAAGGTGTTGGTGAGGATTATGACGCGTAGACGATGACTTTGATCCATATGATGATGGTTATAGTCCAGGTTCATCAAAACCTCCCGATCTCCCACCATAAGATGATGATGAAGACCTACCACCACCCCCACTGCCGCCGCCACCGCCAAGAGAAAAATGGACTACTCCACCACCTTATAAAGATGATTATAAAAAATTTCAAAAGGAAGAAATTAAGAAAACTCATTGGAAAATTTAAACACGAAGAAGGAAAATTTTATGATAAATCAATTGGTGAACTGAGGGAAGAAGAAAAAGAGTTAACAAAAAGAATTGATGAAATTGATCAACAAACAGAACCATCTTTAAAAAAAATATCAGAGGTTGAAATATTCTGAAAAATCTAAATTTAAACCATGGCCATTTGACCCTCTAGAAGCATGACCATTTGTTCAATCTGATTTACAGGAACAAATAAGTAAATTAAAGAAAACACCAGAACCCAAACCGAAACCAAAACCAACTGATCCATTCGGGGAAGAATTAATGAAAAAATTTGAAAACACGAAAGGAAAAGACGATGACGATGAGTGGCCAGATGAAGATATAAGTGGCAGTGGTATCGAGGAACGAGACACATACCTAAAATTAATTGAAAGATTAGATATAATTTGTGGATCAATAGAAGCAGGTAATACATCACTTTGGATAAGACAAGAAGCAATGAGAATACTTAATTTCTTGTATAATAAAAAACGAATTAATAAACAAACTTACAAAAATATCTTCTCTAATTATCTACAAAGTTAATATATGTCTGAAATACATATTATTCTATCTTCAGCAGAAGCTAAAAAACAAAGAATGAATTACAATCAACAGCCCCATGATTTTACAATCCATTTTAATAATCCCCTTAATCTGGACCCCAATAAAAATTTCAGAATGGCCCTTGATGAAATAGCTGATATGACATATTCATGGTACAACATATCTGAAGATTACAGAAATAATAAAATCAGATTTAGGAAAACACCAGTATCTCCATGGATTGATATTGATTTACCTGACGGAAATTACTCATATGAAGACCTCAATGAATTTATTCAAGAAATTGACAATGGAATAGAATTAATATTTAATCTCTCACTCCTTCGCGTTGAAATAGATTTAAGACAGAATTATGAAATAGACTTATCAATCAGCGATTTCAACAAATTAATTGGTTTCAATAAAAAAATTTACTCTGAAAAAGAAAATATAGCAGATGTTCCAAATATAACCAACTCACTTGACCTTGTCTGCATTCACACGGATCTCACATCGCGTAATACAACAGACGTATCAAGTGATGTTCTGTATTGTTTCTCCGTGATTTCACGAAACATAGGCCGATCGTACCCGTTCACAATAGAACCACGAAGACTAAAATTACTCCCCATAAATAAGAACACAATTGATTCAATTCGAGTATACATCACAGATGGACTAAACAGACCACTTAAATTCAACGGTACAGAGCACATTGGCAATTTGTATTACAGACGATCAATATCACATGTAATTTGTCTAAACAATCTATATAATGAACAGACCACATGAATGGATGAAACTGTATAATCCTAGAACGGGATTATATGAATTTTACCACAAAGGATCAGGAGCAGTAAGCAGATCACTCGAAAGAATTGGAAGACAGCCGCGAGCTCCTCGCAGAGGAGCGAGCGTCAAAACCAAGTTAGCTCCAACAAAAGCCTACAACGCAGGAAATGAAATTCTAAAGAGATTATCAAGTAGTAGAATTGTCTAATCAATAAATATATGTTCAGATCAAAAGACAATCTCAAAAAAAAAACTGATTACATTAGATTCAATTTAGTAACACAAGCAACTGTCCCCGCCAATGGCCAATATCAGAAAAAAACTGATTATACCTTTGACATCAAAGACAGATCAACGTGGTTTGACTGGTACAATGGCTATATGTTTGTCAAATACAAGCTTGAATTACTAGCAGATGGTGGAGATATTGCCGCCAATGTCCCTGCAACTCCACGGGTAACGGCGACTATAAATGGCTCCGGAAGTATGGTAAATCATATAATGATAACATCTTCCGGCAGAAAAATTTATGATGGCAACGATGTCCATAAAGTTTGTTTTGTCAAAAACCTCTTCGAGTTATCTCAGGATAACGGCAAAACAGTTGCCACCCAATTTGGATGGTACCTCGATTTTGTGCCAGCACTGGCGGCCAATATCCCGGAAACAACAGGAGACGTTGTACGAGCAAAAAATCGCAAAGAATCCAGAGAAAATACCGCAATTATCCCCTTGAATAGATTTTCTTTAGTCGAGGAACTTCGTGACAAAATGCTCCCGCCAATGCAAATTGAAATTAAAATAACTCTGAATGATGACAGGGAATTTATTTATAGAGTTGGGGGAGCAATTACAAGATATATCGTCCTTGATATGCAACTGTGGCTTCCTCGTCTAAACTTCACCTCTAAGGGTCTTAATCTTGTAAATTCAGCATTTTTTCAACCCACAAGATGGGAATATCTCCGAGAATCTCTCAAAGCCTCCCCTCCAGATCGAGCTGTCAGTGGAATGTATCAGATAACCCCAGCAGCTAAAAATGCTCGACATGTCTTCGTTTACCTCCAAAGAAACAAAACAAATATAGAAACAGCAAATCCTTTCATCTTTGACACCTTCAAACTCAATGCAGCTGACGACAATTGTTTACTTGCAACTTGCCGACTACAATATGGTAACTCTGACTTCTACCCCGAATTGGAATATGACGGAGAAAATAAACCAAGAATTTTCAACGATTTCCTTGAATATGCCAGAAGGAAAAATGACCAGAATACCGGAACCCAACTGACAATGGGCAATTTCACACATCTCTATTCTCTTCTGTATTTTGTTCTCCGCGAACATAAAGATGATGTATCTAATGACCCAAAACAATTAATATTCAATTATCGTCTAACACAAGCATCGGCGGCTGATTATGTAATTTATGCCATTGTTCTCTATGAAGAAGAAATTGTAGTTGATAAAATAGGCAACGAATTAGTTGTAATGTCTCGATAGAGGGGATTCCCCTTTTCCGTAAAAATAAAAATGTATAGTTACGCCATTTTTAGAGGCACGTTTGAAATGAAAATAGTTTGCATATAGTTTTAGTATAGTGAGATATGAATATTGATTTTTCTAACAAAAATACAGAAAAAGAAAATAAGAAAATTCTTAGCATGTATTTTTAAGATTATTTAGAAAAAGTTAAAAAGTACAATACTAGAGATAAAGCGAAGCTCAAAGAAAGTAAATATTCACTTTTAAATGCAAGATAGAAGGAATTGAAAAAATTGAATTAGAAAATTATATTCGAAAATTTAACACAATAGCTGAAATGCATAATGAAGTATTTCATCAAATTAGTTTTATTGAAAATCAAATTGCTGATACAAGCGTGGATGAGGAAGATGATGATTACGAGTCTCTTGATGAATAATTAAAATTTTTTTTAAAAAAACATATAGTTAATAAAATTATAAACAAAAATATAATTTTATTTTCTCTCCTTATTATATAAGATGATACCTATGAGATATGAGTCAAAGTGTTATTTGAAATTAATGAAATTACGTGATTCATTAAAAATTACACCTTACAAGAAATATGAAGCTCGATTAATTAAATTATTTTGGAAAGTCAAGAAAAATAAAACCATTTTTGATTACACCAGTAAAAAATGCATTTATTGTAAAATTCACTATTTGATGAATAAAGAAGAAAAAAGAGAATTTAATAAAATTATTAATAAATTGCATAAAGAATTAGGAGTTGATTTTAAGAAACCAGAATATGGCATTAAAGGGATGAAGTACCTTTATAATGATCAACAATTTTATTCACCACAAAATTTTAAATATTTTAATAAAGAATGGAAGCAAGCAGAGTTACGTTTTTTTCTGAGGATTGAAAAAAATCCTTTTGGCAATATTTATACCTTTACTGAAAATTATATTTTTTTTCTAAATTAAATATGTAGTTATGATCATTTGTGAATATTGTTACAATGAAAATATAAAAATCAAAGTATTATGGGAGTTTTGTCATAAAATCATAAAAATATGTGAAGAATGTGATCAAAGATGTAAGGAAATGTGCGATGAATGTGATACTTTATTAAATTATTGCCTTGATTGCTCGAGATACAAATATTATTTTCTATGTGATTTTTGTGAAAGAGACCATTATCTTTGTCATAGATGTATTGATTCTCGATTTATTTGTCTAAAATGTGGACAAAGTATTGAATTATGTTACATTTGTCAAGACATTGGCATCTGTGATAGATGTTTCAGATTTGAGTTTCATAAGAAATAAATATAATTTTTTTATTCTATTTTAATTAAAAAGCCTTGTCTCTTGTTAATTGAAGGGATGGGGCTTTTTTACGTTTTATCTACTTAATTATTATGAACGCTCGCCAGCTCGGTACTGACAAGGAGATTCAGAATCTTCATTGCTTGCGACTGACTCCACAAAGTAAATAATGACGGTTGCATTAGCAGAACTCATCCAAAAAATGTTCGTTAAATCCGGCTCCAGAAGTATCACTAAGGAAAGAAGAATAGTCGAAATTTTTCAAATAAATAAATAACTGGTTCCAAATGGGAACCCAATTACAAATTCGTTGATCAACAAATTTTTTTAATGCTGGGAGAGCTTGCTTCTTGAAAGTTCAAATATCGCCCGCTAAGTGTTTGAGTCTTAGCGGTCGATCTGTTATATTAAAGTGTTACAGTGCTTGATTGCGTTACAAAGTTACAATGTCACACACATTGTAACGTTACTATTCATATTGCAAGTGGATACGGATGTTTACGACAAAAAGGGGCACAGGTGAAAAACAGTTAAATCCAAAACGTACAAAGATTTCTGATAACATTCTCATATAACTTAAAACTAGTAATAATCAAAGATTAGGAGTGCGTTCTACGCCTTCGATACACTTTGATACAAAGTTGCAGTCAGTGTATATAAAACCGCAGACTGTAGACTGCACTGATTAATTGTCAGCCAACACATTGAAAAATCGGCAAGTAGTAACAGTAGCCAAATAAATTAATCACAGATATCATTTCTTTGTCGCCCAACAAATGTAAACAAATCAACGCAGCAATGGGAAGACATGCAGGCCAAAATGCAAACATAAAATTCTAAATGGGAACCGAATTACAAATTCGCACTTCACAAAATCGGTGATTTTTACCCTCTCGATCACTGACGTCAGGGCCAATTTTGGCTCGTAGCAAAGGAAAAATAACGGCTTTGAAAAAATAAATTGCTTTTTTACCTGTATGAACCAAACCCTTTTCACGGACAAAAAATAAAGGATAAATTTTTTTGGTCACGAAGTTGACCAGACCGCTTTAAGCGGGACTGCCATTTAAAGATCAGAAATCGGCTGACGTGGTTTGCAGACAACTGGGCGAAATTAATCAACAACTACAGCCCTTGTTCACACAAGCAAAAAGATTGCTTATCATCTAAGAGTCACAGAAGAAAAGCCTGCCCTGATCAACCAGCCAAGTGTAGTAAACAAATTCACATGTGATTTGTGCGATACAAATTATATTATGTACACTTGCCGCCAACTCCATCAATGCGTAGAGGAACATAAACATCCTGTGATCGGAAAACATTTCAGAGACGTGCATGGGTTAACACCTGACAACTTAATTAAGAACTTTAAAGTCACAAAGAAATGCCCTGACAAATTTTAATGTCTGATCTATGAAATGCTGTGGATTAAGAACAAAAGACCGAAACTGAACACGCCAGCGGATTCCATTTGCGCGAAACTCTTTACCTGAGTTAAAGCTGTCATGCTAATTTATTTTCTCACTTTCAATATCTATAAATATGCCTTTCCGTTATTCCTAATTTATTCATTTGACAATGATGACATGAAGTCGTCGAAACGTCATGTTGTTTTATAATCGTTAATTTTCTTGTTGAAATATTGATAACATATTGTAACAATTGTCTCAACAGCCAATTAGTTTCTGGTTGGCATATTAATAACAATGGATGATGTCACGAGAAATTGCTATTTGCTATTCCTCTGGGGGTAACCAATACAAACGCTTCAGGAATCGGGACAACTAACCTAAAGTCAGCATGAAGTGGAAAATTAATTTATGCATAAACTTTACATTTATGTGCTTTCCAAGAAACATGCGCCTTTTCAAAAATTATATTTGGTAGTGTACTCAATGATGTGTTTGACAGCCGCCATGGTGATTCCGAATTGTACGAATTGTTTGAAACAGTGAAAATGGTGTAGGTTGAGTTTGTTGTTGGTTCTCTCCTCACTCTGGGGGTTTTCTCCGGGTTCTCTGGTTTTCCTCCCTCCTCCAGAACAAACATTTCTAAATTCCAACTGGACCTGGAATCATGAAATCAGGTAATCCAGCAGAGGCTGATACGGCTTCCAATCTAAAGATCATTATCTAAGCTTAGGGTGATATTTACACCGGCGTGTTTTCAACTGCCTTCTGTGTTTCTAAACAAATTGCATGTCTGCCTCTCATGGCTCGCTGCCTCTCTGGCTCGCACTTTGTGCATCCCTGTTAGCTTTTCCTTGCATTAAATCCAATTTAATTTGTTATTGTTGTTTGATTGTCATACAATTGTCATCTCCATCCGAGAAAAATATGTCACATACCTTTGAATTATAGTAATTTAAAGGGACACTGTCACAGAGCTGTTTCGGCTGTTTTGGTAATACAACACCAAGAGAATAACTGAACTTGTGAAGTAGTTTCTCTCATACAGAAAATGTCTACTAGAACACCAACAGGAAATTATGAAGTAAATTATTGACAGAAGTGGGAACCAAGTCACAAGGGGAGAACTTGAAAAAGTCAGCCTGACTTTTTCAAGTTGAGATCCAAAGCTCCTGGTGGTATCGCAGCGATATCACCCCTTTCATAGCTGCACGACACTGACATAGCAATTTTTAGGAAAACGTGAACACTGTTTGTATGGTGTCAACATAACGTATTTGGCGTCTTGGATTTTTTAAGTAATTCTTGTGACAGTGCCCTTTGACAACTTTTACTTGAAAGGTGTTCCAAACGATTGCCAACGCACTAGTGAAGGTACTTAGGTATTGTTACTTTAGCTGACCAGTTCTTTCCTTGTTTTGGAGATATAACATTCAGTTTTAGACAAACAGCGAACCCCATTTGAATATTTATACTGGTTTCATTGTTCGGAGAAACGAAAGTTTTTTGTTCTTAGTGTGCGTTATAATTTTATAACAGTGTCTTCATTTAGTAGTTTTATTTACTGTTATTTCTGTAGACACTTATTTAAAAATAAAAAAAAAATTGAAAAAGTTCTCTTTACTAGTCACACCAAATTGATTTTATTAAATTCCCACTTTTCTAGGAGCCACTCCAGAATACCTTGCAGGGCACTACATGTTACAGGGGGCTTCCTCGATGCTTCCAGTTATGACCTTGGCTCCACAGGAAAAGGAACGTATATTAGATATGTGTGCAGCCCCTGGTGGCAAAACAACATACATAGGTAAAAGGATATACAGGTACCCTGTTAGATAACACCAGCAATCATTGCTCTCAGAAAAATGGAAGTGTTTGTCAAAAACATGCCTACATACTGTATACGTGTGGTTATTGCTGTGTGAAATCAGTTTGTAATGTCATCAGTGAAGTTTCTTAGGGGTTATCACCAAACATCACCAATTGCCTGTCTCGCCATCAAAAATAAAATTCAAAACCATGCAATGAAAAAAGCTGATAAATTCAGATTCTATTAAATATTAATAGATAAACAGCATCTCCAAGTCCCAGGTCTGTGCGGGACACCATTCTCGAGTTATTTGGCGAAGCATTTCATACAAATTTATAGAGCTTAGTATGGAGACGCCCGATGTTGGTGCCCATCCGAATGGCAGTCAGAACTCAAAGAAAACGTCTGGCACTCACTTTTGCTATGAAAGCGATTGCTCTTACCTTATGATCTAGTATATAAACACATAAATATCTCTCCTAATACTTGAACTGTTTAAGCTGCAAACATCTTGAGAAAAGACCGTTTTTCAAGCACTGCAGCTTTGTCACGGAACCATCTTGTCACCTACGGCGGAAATTTCTAAAATTCAACATGCTGTATTAAACACAAAGCATGCCATTTAGCTGGAATCTTGTGAAAAGATGTATTTTTGGATTTCTTTTTTCATGGACTTTTTTCATAAAAGGATCCAGCTGAAAGCTGCCATTGATTTCTCCCGGGGGGGGGGGGTACTCCCTTGTATGGGCTATACGGGGACGTGCCACTGGATAAGGGTATGGTTTTTGACCTCTCAGTCCTGAACTGGTTATATAATTCAAGCAAGACTGTCCTACTGTGTGGAGTCGTCCTAGACAGGGTATGGTTTCAAGACTTTCGTCGAGTTTTAAGCATATCCGAAATCAGAAATTTTCATCAGTAATTATTTAGCCGGTCATCAGTTAACATAAGATCATTGTCAGGACTAGGTATTAGTGCTACAGTATAAGAAAAAGCCTTTTCCTTGGTCCTAAACAGGGTATTTGTTTGAGGTTATTTTGGGCCGAAATGGTCAGAGTTTCGGACCTCCAGCAGCACCCCTATACCCAAACATGGGGGGATTTCTATGTGGTTACTGTATACCTCCGATGGGTCATTTTTTGGCCAAAAACTTGCGCAAGTTATTCACAAAAGAGTGTTATCAAATGAAATTCTTTTCCCCCGAGTGTTGTAAGTCAATTAGTATGTGTCAACTGTAATGATTTCCATGCCGGAAAAAGTTGTTCGAAATACGAAAAGTTGCCAAAAAGTTGCCGAGCAACTTGTGGCAAGCCCTAACTACCTCCAGCTCGTCCCAGATCCCCATTGCTCAATACTGGGCCAACCATTGCCACATTCAACAGGTCACAGAAAATAGAGGATTTAGCCCAATCATGAAATTTTTGCACCAACATACTCTAAAAAAACATGCATATGTTTGGGTTAGGTGCACTTTAAATTTGTATTATTTTCAGTGGGGTTTCAAGGGGCTGTCAATTTATTGGCATAACCCCCACTTAACATCACTAAAAATGTTTGCATCAACCCCCACACCCCTTCATTAGCATTAAGTTGCAATGCCCTACCTTTCCCTAGAGTGACTGCTTGACTGATCTTCAATTTAATCAACATTGTTTTGATACGCTTTTAAAGCACGAGAATAGAGCGGATCAAATGAAGTAAATAATTTTGTATAGAGATTCGAAAACATTTTTTTCTCAACTTTACATTCTTGATTTTCAATGATGGTATCCAAAGGGGCACAGCAGAATTTCGCTTCATGGTGTGAGCCTTGTTTTTAATTAGAGGTATGCTGCAGTCTTGATTGAAATATTTAAATGACATATCTCCTTTAGCTTCACTTCTAAAGAACACTGGATTGGTGGTGGCAAATGATGCTAAAAAGGAGCGAACAAAAGCCTTGATTGCTAATATTCACAGATTAGGTGAGTGTGAATGTAGTTTAGTAGTGCTTCAGCGTATTAACCTACATTGTTTGAATACCATAACCATGCAAGCCTTTATTTCAGTAGAGGGGGTAAGTTTCTAACGAAACTGTGGTGCTGCGTCGGTGGGAAGTATAACAATATAATTTGGTTTTATCAACTGGGTTGATAATGTCAATTGGCCACCGTAAAGAGATTCAGTTGCTGACGTTTCGAGCGTTAGCCCTTCGTCGGAGCGAATCAAGGAATTGTGCGTCGTGTGTTTTTATATACAGAAAGATGGAGCTTCGCTATTGGCTGGTGCCTGGTAACGTGAAAACTTCGGAATAAATTAGTTGAATGAAAAGCGTTCGTTGATACCGTGAGGGTTAAGAGTGCCGATTAGAGTTTTACGGCTTTCCGTGTTTCCTTGGTGAAGGGAAAGGCCGCAGACTGCCATATGTTGCTTAGAATGATTTGGGAGATTGAAGTGTCTCGCGACCGGTTTCGATGCATTTTTGTCGTCTTTCTCTACGTCACGAAGGTGTTCTCGGAATCGGTCGCCAAGTCGTCTCCCTGTTTCGCCGATGTATAACTTTTTGCAAAGAGTGCAAGTTATACAGTAGATGGCATTGGCAGAGGTACAGGTGAAATGATCAGTGATTTTGATAGATCGCTTGGGTCCCGATATTTTGTCCACGTTGTGAATGAAAGGGCATGTTTTGCATCGTGCGCGAGCGCATTTAAAAGTTCCGGGTTGATCACTAGTTTGGAATGCACTTCTGACTAAAAAGTTACCTATGTTTTTGTCACGTTTAAATGAAATTAATGGAGGTTGCGAAAAGATTCTACCAGTGTCGGGATCATTTTGAAGTAATTTAAAGTTTTTGAGAATGATGGATTTAACTGCGTGGTTGTGAGGGTGAAATGTGAGGGTGAATGGAATTCTATCGTTGTTTTCTCTCTGTGACGTTTGTAGTGCTGACTGTCGATCAATTTGCTGGGCGCGATGATGGCCCGCTTGAACAACAGAAGCAGGATAACCGCGTTTGTCGAAGAAATTGCACATTTCCTCTGATTTTAAGGAAAAATCAGAGTCGTCACTACAAAGACGGCGAAGTCTAAGAAACTGAGAATAAGGAATGGAATTCTTGACATGTGATGGATGTGAAGATGAATACAACAAATAGCTATGAGAATCTGTGGGTTTGTAGTGCACACTGGTGCATAAACTGTTGCCTTCGATAGAAACTTTGATATCCAGGAATGCTAAGGAAGTATCGGAAATTTCCCAGGTATATTTAAGGGCAGGATGAATCGAATTAACAGCGGTTATAAATTGATTAAGATCCTCTCTGGTAGAAGAGGTAGCGCCGATACAGTCGTCAATGTAGCGACGATAGAGTTCAGGTTTTGGGCCGTTGTATTGATTGAAAAATTGGTGTTCAATGTAGCCTACGAAAAGATTGGCGTAGCTGGGTCCCATTTTGGTACCCATGGCCACGCCATTGATTTGTTTGTAATAATTGTTCGCGAATGAAAAACAGTTGAGTGTTAACACTAACTCAGCCAGGCGGAGTAGTGTTTCCGAGCTTGGTTCCTTAACAGTGCGTGAATCAAAAAAATGTTTGAGGGCTAGAAGACCTTCGCCATTTGGGATGACGGTGTAAAGAGATTTTTTTTTTTTTATTTTTTTTTTATTGGTTTATTTAAACACACTTACAAGTTTAAAAGAAGGAAAAAATAAATAAAAAAATAAATACATCGAATCAGTTGATAGAAGAAATGTAAATATAAATGATATAAATAATATATAAATATGAAAGATTACTTGAAAGATTACTTGAGCTATAATTAACATAAGCATATTTACATGAATTTCTCTATATAGTATTTAACCTTAAGCCTTTTTACAAATTCATTTAGGTCAGGGTTCGTTTGATTAAGTTTCTGGTGGTATAGATAGTATTTAGCAAAAAGCATAGAGTAATTTAATTTCTTGTAAAGAGGCTGGCCATTGTCTGCCGATCTTCCAAATAGTAATTCTTCGACACTTAGCGAAAAGGAGGTGACGTTGACTTGATTGAAGTATTGCAGCACTTCATTGAAAAATTGTTTAGAGATGGGGCACTCGATGAAAGTATGGCTCATCGAATCAGGCTGACCGCAAAAAGTACAATTTGGGTTATCTGTTATACCATAAAGGTGAAGTTCTTTCTTGGAAACAAGTATCCTATGCACAAGATTAAAATAAAATTCTCTAAGTTTGTTCTCTTTGCATATATATTTGAGCTGTTTAAAGTAGTCTTTCCAGTGAATGTCGTTTGATGAAAGTTCTCGCTCCCATTTACTGGTACCAGTTATCTTTGAAATACTTTTTTTCATGAAAAGCCAGTAGTAATCTTTATTTTTCATTTTCATTAGATCGATCGATATTGAAGAGGACAATTGAAAGTTAGAGCCATGGTTTAAAAAGTGGTTCTTATCTAACTGGGTATTTCTGGCCTTTTCTAATAAAGGTTTCGGAATTGCATTTATGACTTGATAGTAATTTAAGAAGTTACAGTTTATGTTGTAGTTTTTTTTAAATTCTTTGAAAGGCAGAAACTTTCCATTCTCATTGAGGATGTCTTGAATAGTCAGTATTGCGTTTTCGAACCAGGATTTCAAGAATATGGTTTTGTTTTCAATACAGATCTCTTTGTTGTTAAACAGGATCAATTCTTGACCATTACAGTAACCATACAGGTTTTTGAGTTCTAAAAAATAGAGCAATAATTGTTTATAAAAAGCGGGTATATCAACCTGGTTTATAAATTTTTTATCATAATTGCACCGAAGCAGAAAGTTTAAGCCGCCATATTTTCTTAGGAAGTAATCAGGGATTGCTTTCCAATTTTCTTTTCTCGACAACATATCAGTTGTAAGAAATCTTGAAATCCAGGCAAGTTTAAGTGATTTAGACATAACTTCCATATTTGGTACCCTCAGTCCTCCATCAATGAAGTCTTGGTACATAACTTGCCTTTTAATTTTGTCAGGTTTTTTACACCAGATAAAATCGAACAAAGAGGACGTAACTGAGGAAATAGTTTCTGGAGGAGTTTCGAGCATTGATGAAGAATAAACTAAGTGAGGAATACCGAGGCTTTTGATTATCAGGACTCTTCCAAATAAGCTTAGGTATCTTGATCTCCAAATGTCCAAATTGGTGTTTAAGTTCCGGACTTTAAGCGTGAAATTTCGTTCTTTATTACCATTTTCATCATAAGAGACAAAGATTCCAAGGGTTCTAACGGGCTTTTTTGTCCATTTTAGGTTAAAGGGTTCATCTACTCGATCACGCCATGAGCCTAACCAAATTGCTTTCGTTTTTGAAGTATTTAATTTCAAACCTGAAGATTTTCCGAATTCGTCGACTATTTCAATCAAATTTTTAACAGTCGAAAGGCTATCACAGAGAGCTGATGTATCATCGGCGAATTGGCTTATTTTAAACTCATTTCCGAAGATTTTTATACCTTTGACAGATTGCTCTTGTCGAATCTTAGTAGCTAAAACCTCCGCCGCTAAAATAAAAAGATAAGGAGATAAGGGACAGCCTTGTCGTACACCCCTCGACAACTTAAAGTTATTTGTACAAAAACCGTTGTTCATTACACAGCTCTCGGAGTTATTATAAAAAGTAGAAATCCATCTTTTTACGCCGTCTCCAAAGTTAAATAAGTTAAGGGTTTTCTGTATAAAAGACCACTCCAAAGTGTCGAAAGCTTTTTGAAAGTCTAAGAGTAGTAGTATCCCCGGAATTTTTTGTAGTTCCGTTTGCCGGAGAATATCATTAATTAACCTTATGTTTTGCCCTATGTATCTACCTTTCATGAAACCGGTCTGATCAGGATGAATAAGGTATGGTAGAACACGCTCGATCCTTTTAGCGATAACTTTTGATGCGATCTTATAATCAACGTTTAATAGCGTTATTGGACGCCAATTCGACAGAAGTAACTCATCAGAGTCTTCTTTTGGCAGGAGAGTGATGACTCCTCTTCGCTGTGACACCGACATTTCACCAAATTCAAAAGCCACATTCAAACTGTCGGTCAGGTCTTGACCTAGAAAACTAAAAAACTGCTTATAGAATTCAGCTGTGAAACCATCCTCCCCTGGTGATTTACCATTTTGGAAGGTTTTTAAGATGTTTTTACACTCTTCCTTGGTTATTTGCCCCTCAAGACTCATCTTATCCTCATTTGATAGTTTCGCGAAATTTAAATTGTGGACAAAGCCATCAAAAGCATCACTATTAGTTTCAATATTTGAGGTATATAAGTTTTTGTAAAAGGTTTCAATGTCACTCATTATTTCGTGATCGTTTACAGTTATTTTCCCATCAGGCTGCTTGAGCTCTGTGATAACCTTTTTATTGTAATTTTTCTTCTCCATATTAAAGAAATACTTGTTCGGTTTCTCCCCAAACTCCACCCATTTCACTTTGGATCGTAGTATTGCGCCTCGTGCCTTGGTTTCATACAGGCGATTCAATTCGTTTTTCAGTCTGTCGAACTCTTTCAACTTTTCTTCGATGTGATGATTATCGACGCAATTATTAATAAAATTATCGACGTCGTCAAGTCGTTTTTGAAGGTCCAATTCTTGCTTATGAAATTTTTTTGCTTTGTATTTAGCAAAAGAAATTGTGACACTCCTTAAATCCATTTTAATCATCTCCCATTTTAGCCTTTTGTCCGCAATATCAGCATATTTCTCACGGATAATTGGATATTTGTCAGAAATAAGGTTTAGATATTCCGCGTCCTTTAAAAGTGAGTTGTTGAACTTCCATAGTCCCGGACCCCTTGTTGACTTAAAAGGTTTCAGACAAAGTTTAATCGCTTTATGATCTGGAGTGATTGCATTCTTTGTGCCGACATTTTGGACGAGATTAGCGAGATTTTTTGCTATCAGAAAATAATCAATTCTCGATTTAACTTTCAAAAATTTGGATTCATACGAATAGCTTTTGACATTAGGTTTCAGTATTCGAAAAATATCAATCAAGTCCAAACTGTACATCATTGAGACAACGCTGTCCCGATAAGCCGTTTTTTTCCACAGAGTGCCGCCTCTTTTGTCAATACTCTCTAAGGTGACATTCCAGTCTCCACCTACAATGAGCTGCGTGATATTTAAATTTGAGGTCAAGAACTCATTCAAAATCTTTGGAGTTGAGGGCTAGTCGGAGCGTACACATTGCAGATAGAAAAGCTTACTTCATTGCAAGCTACATCAATTGCAATAATTCGACCGTCCATATCTTTATAAGTATTTTCTACCGTCGTGGCAGCCAAAGGGTTCACGAGAATACAAACTCCTTTACTGTGATTTGTCCCATGAGAAAAGAAAACGTCACCTCCCCATTCATTTCTCCATATAGCTTCATCTTTTGGTTCAGAGAACGTTTCTTGCAGCAGATAAAAGTTACAGTTTTGGTCTTTCAAATAACTAAAAATTGATTTTCTTTTAATACGATTTTTTAAGCCTCTGACATTTAGAGTCAAGAAGCTACACCTTTGGATTGCCATATTAGCTCAGGTAACAAAAGCATGTATTGCCATAATTTTGGTTCCGATGTAACCTAATTAACACATATACACATGCATACATATATAGAAAAAGAGAAAACAAAAAGATAAAAAGACAAACAGACACGTACAAAACAAACAATAAGCGACAAGACAAAAAGCTAATATTGAAAGGGTCGTCAAATTTGAACCGATGTCGACCCCTGGGACTTGAGACTTACAATTAAATGCGAGAATAAGACAATGGCGGGTTTGCCTTTACCATAATTTAGTGATACTTGTCCATTTTAAGAGATGCAAAAATAGAGTCGTCTAACCTATATTATTTTTCGCTGCCGCTAGCTAAATTAAGATATATAACTGAATTTGAACTGTTTTGAAAGCTCCCTGTTTAAAGAGAAACACAGCGATCCTGTAGATGGACATCCACAAAGTTTTAAATAAAACTAAAGCAGCGATAGCATAGGAAAGTTTCGCCGAAGGAAAAAAAAAACGGCGAATGATGAAAAGAACGAAACATTGTCATAGCATAAAGGATCGCTTATGAGTCGCCAGCATCGTTGTTGACAGACACTTTCTTTGGTACAAGGTAGTCTGGTAAATTTTCCACTGTGTACCTACTGCTATTAATTGTAAGAGTTTTACCTTTTATAAAAGCTTTATCGATGTTGAGTTCCTTCGCTTTCTTGTAGGCCGCCCGTAGTTTTGCCCTCTCTCTGGCCGACTCTTGTGAGAGATCTCTATCAATCATTACTTTCGAAAAACGGGGGCTTTTAAGCAGTTCTTTCCTGTTTAACCATGCTGCATCGGCGTCCATGCGCGATACAAAACGTGCTAGAATTGCTCTTGGACGTTCATTATCTGCTGGTGTAAAGAGATGTAATATCCATAGTGAAAATAAGTTTGTCTTCGCCCAGGAAATTGAAATCGCGAAAAATTTGAAGTGCGTGTTGACTGTCTTTAACGTATGACGGTAAAGATCTGACAATAGGTGCCATAATTTTGTCTAAATAGCTGGAAATGAGTTCGGTAGGGCAACTACAGGCAGAGACGATAGGTCGACCTGGGTTGTTAGGTTTATGAATTTTAGGTAAAAAGTAAATACACGAGGTTCTGGGAGTGGTAATGATGAGATTGGTAGCAGTAGCCGGCAATTCTTGTTTGACTATAAGGTCGTTAATAGTGCTCTTGACAATTTGTTGGTTAGTGGAGGTGAGATCTTTGTCGACTTTAGCATAAAAAGAGGTGTCAGAAAGTTGCCGCAAAGCTTCTTTTTGGTAGAGGTCGGCCCGCCAAACAACTAAAGCGCCGCCTTTCTCGGCCGCTTTGATAATTATGTCTTTGCACTTACTAAGGTTTTTTAGCGCCGTCCTCTCTTCCGAAGAAAGGTTGGAAAATTTGGTGTTACGATTGAAATTAAGTTTGTTGATGTCGTGACGGCATTTTTTAATGAAAAAATCTAAAGAAGCAAACTGGCCCTCTGGGGGAGTCCACTTAGATTCTGAAGCGTCTCGAAAGTATCTTTGTCAGAGGTGTTAGAATCATCCTCTTTGTCATGGAAAAAGGCTTTCAGTTGAACGCGGCGAAGGAATTTTTCAACATCTTGCTTAACTGAGAATTCGTCCGGTTTTTTGGATATTGGAACAAAATTCAAGCCCTTACTGAGGACGGATTTCTCTGAGTCGGAGAGCGGAAGATTTTCTGGAATAGTAACCACGGTGTTAAGGTTTTAAAGTGATGAGTCACAAGTAATTTGAGGACCTATTAATTGTTGAAGTTTTTGGGCCTTAATTTTGGTGTAAATGGTTAAAAAGTTTAGTTTAACTCCTGAATTTTTTCGCGAATAGATTGTACTAAAATAGTTGGGCAGGTTTTGGACAGTTCAGAGCGATAATGTAGAATTTGTTTGTCGAGGTCATCGCGTTTTTGGCACATAGCTCTCGTAGCTCTCGTAAGCCTGTAATTCTTCTGGTAGAAGTTGCCATTGTTTTGCAGGCTGCGGGCATTGTTCCTGTTGTTTGTTTTATCGATTTCACGCAGGGTATCGAGCCATTCATGTGAGACCTTACGAGAGCTGCTACATCACCCCTTTTTTCAACAGGGAGTCAACAAACCCACCACATTTTTCCATGGTCTCTAAATTTTTAGACCATGGAAATGAGATCACAAAATATTCAAACCATAAAGTGGTTTCACTGCAAAGTTTTGAACATTTTAAGGCATCATTTCTATGGTCCAAAGATTGTGGACCATGGAAAGATGCAGTTGATTCATTTGTAAAGTTGATTAATTTACCAGCAAGTTAAATGGAGATCTCGTAATATTACACATTTTTGATCTTGAAGCAGCCGATTGTGTGCAACATTTCATCCTAAATGTTTCAACCCATTTTTCACAACTGTCCAGATTCTGTTTAAGTGGGTCCATTCTCTTAAGTTTTCGAGATTCTAGTTATGTTGCATTACATGCTACATGTACATGAACATCATTTTTATGGTCAATACTCATCGACCATACAGGGGTTTCAAAACAAGCCGGCGGCTGCCGGAGTTCAACCGGCTACTTGACTATTATGCCGCCGGCTACTCTGGTCATAGCAATCAGCTTGTGACCATAAACCTCACTTATAACAGCTGCCTACTCTTCCAGTCAATGACACCTACTTCAAAACATTTTGAAATCCCTGCCATAGCTCAGGATTGACCAGTGAACGTATGGGAATTCTCTCGGTCATTGTAGAGGATGGAAAAACATGTTATACAACATGTTTACTCGAGCAACATGTGTGGCGTGGTGGTTATGGCAAGTGGATTGGGATAACTGAACTATCCCACATAAAAAAACTACAAAATTGAACTACATTATTCTGTTATAAAGATGAAATGATCAGTAATGACACAAGCAGGATTCAAACCCATAACCTCCCAGATTACTTGTCGGGTGCTCTAACCAACTGAGCTACGAGAACTCCTGGTGAGCTAAGGTTTATGTATGACACATGTCCTGCATCCTGCTAGGATCAGCAGTGTCAAAGCAACATGTGTGATAGATGGTAATTTTATCATCTGTCATATTTATCATATTATGATGTATTTATCTTATTTCTTTGTCTAGGAATAAGCAACACCCTGGTTTGTAATTATGATGGCAGAGCATTTCCCAAGGTACAGTAATGTGCAAACTGGTTTTACATGTATGTAATACTAATTAACTAAAGGAAAATTTAGTTTCTAAAAGGAACTGTACTGCATGGAAGGTACATGAAACAGCAACTGTTACGAGTTGTTATCAGCTGAAGTTGTTTAAGGTAAAAAAGCCACGGCAGCAAGTATCAGGCCTTTTATTTCCATGCACAAGTGCTGCTATTAAAATATACAAAGGACTTAGAACTGCATTTCGACAACTGCAGTATTGTTAGGGATGGCTTGTCTCAACAGCTGAGTGAAAAACTTCAATAACTGCAAAATCTTGCTGCTAGATACGTTTCACAATCTAGGTATGATACAAATTCTATGTAACTTGTTAACTCACTTAGCTGGTATAACTTATAGAAGGGCAAAACCAAAGGCTATTTCAGTGTACGTGTGTGTTAAAAACCTTGCCTGGATTATCTCTGTAATATGTTCAATCCGTAAACTTTGCCCTATGACCTCCGCAGTGTACGCGACAAATTGTCTCTACCAAAACCAAGAACTGACTACCTGAAGCGTAGCTTTAGTTACAGTGGTGCTTCTCTCTGAAACGATCTTCCCGAGTTCTCTGCACCAGGCTCCCACGTAGCAAATATACACCAAATGCAAATATGGCGGAGCACTCGGTTGTCGCCCGGGACGAGTCGCATGAAAGCAAGGCTAGTCAGTCTTTCTTGACCAGAAAGTCTTGCTTCGTTTTGTTTCGCACTCCCTTCGCGTTTTTGTGTTCCTGGATGCCAACAGAAGGGAGTTAAATCTTCCATTACAGAGAAAGTGTTTTTTTTTCCGTTTCCCCGTTCACCTTTGAGGGGAAAACAGACAAAGCAAACACGTGCAATGTAGCTCACGATCGCCAAAGGAACTGTTCAGCCTGGAAGGTCTTAGAAAATGTGTAAGAGATCGCATTCATCTCCGAGTCGTTGTCATTTGGCTCAATGCTTTCAATGGTTTCAATGACGGGGCAGTTAAAGTTCATTCGCTTGGTTATTACACCGCAGTATTTGTTTCGTGCGATTCCGTGCGAGTGGACGCGGTCGTAAACAACTTCTTCTATTGATACATTAAGAGGAGCTTTTCTTAACATCACCAGGCACCACATGAGCTCGTCATTTAACTGACTTTTCTAAGATCTCTTGTACTGAAATGATGATGTAGCAAACAAACTTTAGTTCCTGCGGCGATCGTGACTTCTTTTCTTCGGCTCAGCGAATTGTATTAATCCACTATTTTCCCTTAGAGGTAAACGGTGAAAGATTTCTATCCCTTCTCGCGGCATTCAGAAACACAAAAACGCGTAGGTAGTGCGAAACAAAACGAACCAAATCGACAACGAAGCAAGACTTTCTGGTCAAGACAAAGCATCGAAGACTGACTAGCCTCGCTTTCATGCGACTCGTACCAGGCGACAACCGAGTGATCCGCCATATTTGCATTCGGTGTATGTGAACCAGTATATTGGAGAATTGTTTTGTTTTTGTTTTTGTTCTCTAATCATTCTGTAGTGAAACGAGAACAAATCATTTTCATACTAGATATCATGAAAAGCAGACAAGAATCAGGAATAGCCATCTCGTGTATCGATAGCTTTACTACAAATGCACAGGAAAACTTCGAGAACAATCGTAATAGCAAGGACGCAAACTGCCGAATAGTTAGCGATTGAGATAATAATAAACATGCTCGAAAATCACAGCTGAACCACCAAAAATAAGGAAGTAAGGCACCTCCCAGTGTATTTATAATGTGTATTGTATCAAAGGAATAACAAACATGGGCAAATTGACGGAAATGTAGCAAGAGATGGCTTCAACTGATCATAAAACTGCAACCGCAACAAATAGCCATGCACTACCAAAAATATAATAACTCCCATGGCAAATGCCAAAGTATCCGAATCTGCAAATTAATGCCCCTGGGCATCCCATAATAGCTACTTGAAAAAATAGAATTCAAAATAGCCGCCGTATCGGTAAAAAGGTCAATTGCACGTGCAGTCGGTAATGCAAGAAAATACATGACATTATAATTAGTAATGTGGTAGTAGGCCTGAGTGGAGTCCAATTCTGAGTGAAGTACAATTATGATTAATTGGTAACAGGACTTCGTTTTTGTCCAATTCGGTCTGTAATCATACTCGTGATTAATCAAATTGGGCTCCTGCTACGTGGTCGTCTGATTGTTAATCACTTGTATTATTACAGACAGAATTGGACAAAACAAAGTCCTGTTACCAATTAATCATAACTAAATAAAATTCGAGAAGAACTTCCACAAAGCTTGCAAAACCTGTTGATGATTTATCATTGCTATGATAAGAAAGCAATGTTTGAAAATTAAAGTTCTAGGAATATGAAGGAGTTTCAGTCGTATTGAGGAACCAAAGAAATAGCGCGTGCATGTGCAGCATGCAAACCTTGTTATTGGACACCTTGTTAATCAGATTCGAGAATTTTGTTATAATTATGATTACCACTGAATGATCTTTTTAACCATGTTTAATTAAAGATTTCATTTATTCATTCACCCATGGATTAATGTTCTTGACTTTCAAGGTGATGGCGGGTTTCGACCGTGTTCTTCTTGATGCTCCATGCAGTGGAACAGGAGTAATATCAAAGGACCCAGCTGTCAAAATCAACAAGGTATTGAAGTCATTCTCATTCAATCATTCAAATAATCATGTTTAATAATGGGGAACGCATCTTAAGGTGGCTCGATCGGATTTTTGAGTGACGATACCTTTCAACTTTGAGCATCTAGTGTACCACCATAGAGTATCCGACAGAAAATCGATTGCTCCAGGTGCACTAGAGAAAGATCAATGTTTCAGATGAAGTTAATTTTATAGCAACGTAGTGACGTCATGCCCCACTTTACTCGAGACCGAATAACCTGTCATCAAGGGATAATTTTGGAAAACCCTTCCTGGATCTTTAGCCTGGCATACTTTTCTTGAGGTCTGCCAAATTTGAAGAATTTTTATAAGAGCGATTTCGAGAAAATTTACAAAATCATATTACTTCCTGAATGTTATTAAAAAGTTTGTTCACTAGGCCTGATGAAAGATGACTTTGGTCTGAAATAAATTGAACAGCATCCAATTACATTTGGTGAAAATCTTAGAAAAATCGTTCTATTCGATTTCTGAAAACTCTCGCTTGAATATGAACTGGAGTGGAGTGTTATTTTGCGTTTTCGTCAAAATTGACCCTACATTCATTGAAATGGTCGTTATTTGAAAAATGGTAGATAAATTTTTTAAAAATTATTCTTCAGGTAGATTAACCGATATTTAATATAATCCCCAAGTTTCAACTTCATTGAAATATTCTAAGGCTGTCAATTTGTAGCCTCAACTTTGGTAAACATTGCACTTATTTTTCGGCTAGTCGCTTGTGGTTCTAATTATACTTATCCATCGTCTTGAATCTCCGTGCAACTGTACATTTCAATGCGTCATGAATTCATATATCGTTACATGAATTAATAAGGCATTGAAATTTATCGAGCATTCTCAAAGATTATTGACCTTCTTTGGTGTTTTGCCTGCATGCTAAAGCTGCTTTTTCATCTACCACAGCTGGAAAGGTTTGTCTGGAATTAGTATGTTTGATTTTGTAAGCCTGTTTCAAACATTATGGGCAAAATGCCCACATGTAAATGTGTTGTTAAAACGATTGCGGGCATGCGAGAATATTAAAACTTCACATTGAAGCTTGCTCTAATTGTTTCATATTTTTTAAGTTTTCCAATAAAGTGAAGAAAACTTAGTTTTTGGCTCCAAAATTAGGGAGTCGACTTATACACGAAGTCGACTAATACACGGGTAAATGCGGTATTTCATCTCCCTTTGGATGGGATGCTAGTTCATCGCAGGGTTACCCCCCCCCCCCCAGCAGTTAATTCGCCGGTACCCATTTATACACCCCGGTGAATAGAGGCACTGAAAGTAAAGTGTTTTGCCCAAGAACACAACGCAATACCCCTGCCAGGGATCGAACCCGACCGTCCGATCCGGAGTCCAGCGCACTAACCATTAGGCCTCCCAAGTATACAAGCTATGCCACAATTTTCTGGCTGAGGATAAAATTTGAAACTCAGCCGGTCGGCCATTATGGCTGAAGAATTTACATTTTTTCAGTTAGGGTTTGAGTTCCTGAACACTGATAAGAGTAAATAGAGGGGGTAACTTTCTAAAGAAACTGTGGTGCTGCGTCGGTGGGAAGGATAACAATATAATTTGGTTTTATCAACTGGGTGATTCGCTCCGATGAAGGGCTAACGCTCGAAACGTCAGCTCTCGAATCTCTTTACGGTGGCCAATTTACATTATCAACCCAGTTGATAAAACCAAATTATACCGATAAAAGTAGTTTGGAAGGGTCTCGAGCTGGGGCAGCTTTAACGAAGAAAACAAGATTTGTGGAAATGACCGAAGCGGAGAGAAACAACCTTTTGTTGGAAACCTAAGCAAGGGCTACGAAGAGCGCGACAAATCGGGCTGTAAATGCTTTCAAAGGTAAGGAAATTTATCCTAACTGCATGCACTATACAGACAAAAAGCTAAAGCCCTGTAAACACGTATCCGTTTTCGTTTGAAAATGCACTTTTTTCCTCTGTTTTCAAAAAAATTCGCGTCAACATGTAGCGTATTCATACCATTTTAATCCGTCCACACGAAAACGTTGAAACAATTCGAAAACGCAGATTCTGCTGACGGTGCATGCGCATTTACCGGTAAAAGGAGCCCGCAAGATAGGAAGGGAAGCCACGTGGTGCCATTTTCTTTCGCGAGGGTGGGCTGGATCCAATACTGATACGTCATCGTTTTTGAAAAGTTCCGTTTTCTCCCTGTCCACACGTAAAAACGAAAACGGCGTTTTCAAAACATTTCACTCTGGAGAGCGTTTTCAAAAAGTTACGTTTTCCGTGACCGTTTTCATCGGATACGTGTGGACGGAAGCCGTACCGTAACAAAAAAAAGTTGCGTTTTCAAATGAAAACGGATACGTGTGGACGGGGCCTAAAACTTAAAACCAATTCTGAACCATGAAAGGGCCAATATCTCACCCCCAAATTGAAATAAGACTGCTGATTTTTGGCAAGTGGGCATTCTTCATCATGTTCTTTCAGAATATCTTGGTAAATCCCATAATTTCATAAATTTAGTTTTGTGACGTCATCACTTACCGAAGAGAACAACGAAAAAGTCCTATTTCAATGCTATGCCGAAACGAAAATTTAGATACACTGCAATATTGTACTAGTTTTTGATTGAGCCGGTTAATTAATTGCTCTGTTAGCTGTTGCAATGTCTCATTCAACAGTTTCCCATTTGAAATACACAGTTAAGTCTTAATACCAAAGGTCAGTACAAGGGTGAAATCAAAGTAAATCTTTCATTACTTTTTTCTTCAGAATGAGTGCTTAAAAAGTTCCTGCTTTGCCGGAAATAGAGGATTATGAGCAAAGAGCAACTTGACAACAGCTTGTAAAAATTTAGCACAGAAGCACGGAGCAAGAAGGGAGCGGAATATAGCAGATCGTCTTTGATATCGTTCAGAAATGCAATAGAGGCATTTGAATTACCCACTTTACAACTGAATTGCGCTGCATTTGCAAGGTCCAGCTGTATGCTGAATGGCAAAATCAAAAGCCTGAAACAGCAAGGGAAGGAAATCGTCCAGCACGAGTAAAATCGTCTGGCGTTAGACAGAGTAAAATCTATAAGTCACTCTTGGGGAGTAAAGGGTTAAGGGAGATAGTTTTTTAACCCTTTAAGCCCCAAGGGGTCTCCCTTTGACGAGTAAAATCGTCTGGCGTTAGACAGAGTAAAATCTATAAGTCACTCTTGGGGAGTAAAGGGTTAATGGTGTGGACGAGGCCGAGAAGGGCAGCGAAACTTAACGCCGGCGAGGTTTGAATTTGCAGTAGACGAGCAAGGAAAGTGCTATGTCACCATGACCCAAAAGCCGCCCTGGTGGACTGCATGACAAGTCTAGCAACAGAGAGTGAGACCGACGGCTATTGAACACTTAGCGTGTATCTCTCCAAGCTAAATCCGAAATGCGAAGCTCTGTAGTATTTTAGCAACCTAAATTCGCCATCACACACGACATCTGGTTTGAAAACCGTCCGCTTGCTGTCAATCACTCGGAAATATGATGAAAGAAATAAGCACAGAGGCCAAGCTTACCAAAGTTTACATAAATCACTGTGTTCGGGCGACAGCCATAACCTTGTGGTCTGAAGCTGGTCTGTCAGACCCACACATCTGCCACATTTCGGGCCACAGAAACCCAAACAGTTTGCAGCATTATAATTCCCGCCCATCTTCAACCCAGCTCAAGAAATGTAGTGATGTTTTGTCCAGTGCTTTACCGGGGAAAACCAGGCAACGCAAGTGATCAGCCTGCAAATCAGCTTTGAGCACAGTGGTTGAAACGCAAAGCCACTCATCCTCCTCCTTCATGATGATCCGCAGCGAAACATTTGGCAGCAACTTCAACCCGCCTCAAAGCAAAAATCAGTGACTCGGGAATGTTTCAGTTTGCTTCCGAAAACTGGTTTTTCTGTAGTTATTTCTTCGGAATCGTTTTTTACATTCGTTTGATTCTTGTCACTTCTTGTCACCAAAGGAACAGTTTTATTTTCCATTCACCGTTTAAACCAATCGAAAGAAAGCTTGCGTACATGTAAGGAGAAAATTTATATTGACAATTAAAACACGCAATTGTTTTCTGTTTTTCACTTGTTTTTGCTCTGATGTAGTTGTTTTCATTTTATAAAAGAAATAAAAAACTTGCTCTTCACATGCCTCGTGCTTCTCTGTGTACTTCTGTCATGTTTCCGCGTACTATTTTAAATCAACAATGCGCTCGGGCGCGTTTTTTCCTTCGTTACTTGATGACTGTGATATACTAGAAAAAGTTATCGGTTTGAGTAATGTATATGAACATAATTTCAATAAAAGCGCAAAAATCCAGTTCTCGTTATGCAAAGTTTGTGTATCATGACTGTAGGAGTGTTGTATGCGGATGCCATGGGTATAAACGTGATCATGAAGCAAGCAGAGTACTACTGAAGATGTTGAAACGTCTGTCTCAGAAAAGCCGAAACCTACAGAGTTATGTATGTAGGCGCTCAAAGAAAAACACACCAAAGTCATCGAAAATTCATAGTCTTATTAAAAATATCGCATACAAAAGTACGCACAAAAAGTGTCAGGTTTGTACAAAAAATGAGAAGGAAACGAATCTTAAGAACAAGATACGTATAAGTAACCCAAGTGACTTGAAACAAGGGATGCATTTTGGCAGTCAACTATACAGTAGTTTATCACAACTAGCAACACAGTCATTTCTACTGCTAACAGAATTACCAGCTAGAATACAGTGCAAGCTGGTAATGTCCATGGTGATGCTACCATTGAGGGATATCAATTTTGTATGGGACTGAAAAAGGCTTTTGAGTCATTGATATCAGAACAAAACATGGCATTTATTTTGACAGTTGGTTGTATTCCTGTTGGTATTGCTTACTGTGCCAATTCTTGGTTTTCAAAATTCGCTGGGCCTGTTACATTTTCGCTACCACTAGGTGCAAGGTGAACTAAAAATATATCTTTTCGCAAATTTTCAGCTCGATATTGCCCTTCGTTTTGAAAACAGAGCATTTTGAATACATGAGTTTTCCGCAACATGTGACATCAAGCCGAGTGCCGTGGCAAAGTTGTTTTGTTTAGAAAAAGCCTATCCTTCCGATTTTCAGCAGTTTGAACATTTAAGATATGATAAATGGTGTTTATGTGAAAGTACAGCTCATGAGCCCAAAGCAGTCGCTATTATTGCACAATTGAGTTCCAGATGGTTTCTTGGGCATCACGGCGGCCAAACAGTTTGCAGCATTATAATTCCCGCCCATCTTCAACCCAGCTCAAGAAATGTAGTGATGTTTTGTCCAGTGCTTTACCGGGGAAAACCAGGCAACGCAAGTGATCAGCCTGCAAATCAGCTTTGAGCACAGTGGTTGAAACGCAAAGCCACTCATCCTCCTCCTTCATGATGATCCGCAGCGAAACATTTGGCAGCAACTTCAACCCGCCTCAAAGCAAAAATCAGTGACTCGGGAATGTTTCAGTTTGCTTCCGAAAACTGGTTTTTCTGTAGTTATTTCTTCGGAATCGTTTTTTATATTCGTTTGATTCTTGTCACTTCTTGTCACCAAAGGAACAGTTTTATTTTCCATTCACCGTTTAAACCAATCGAAATAAAGCTTGCGTACATGTAAGGAGAAAATTTATATTGACAATTAAAACACGCAATTGTTTTCTGTTTTTCACTTGTTTTTGCTCTGATGTAGTTGTTTTCATTTTATAAAAGAAATAAAAAACTTGCTCTTCACATGCCTCGTGCTTCTCTGTGTACTTCTGTCATGTTTCCGCGTACTATTTTAAATCAACAATGCGCTCGGGCGCGTTTTTTCCTTCGTTACTTGATGACTGTGATATACTAGAAAAAGTTATCGGTTTGAGTAATGTATATGAACATAATTTCAATAAAAGCGCAAAAATCCAGTTCTCGTTATGCAAAGTTTGTGTATCATGACTGTAGGAGTGTTGTATGCGGATGCCATGGGTATAAACGTGATCATGAAGCAAGCAGAGTACTACTGAAGATGTTGAAACGTCTGTCTCAGAAAAGCCGAAACCTACAGAGTTATGTATGTAGGCGCTCAAAGAAAAACACACCAAAGTCATCGAAAATTCATAGTCTTATTAAAAATATCGCATACAAAAGTACGCACAAAAAGTGTCAGGTTTGTACAAAAAATGAGAAGGAAACGAATCTTAAGAACAAGATACGTATAAGTAACCCAAGTGACTTGAAACAAGGGATGCATTTTGGCAGTCAACTATACAGTAGTTTATCACAACTAGCAACACAGTCATTTCTACTGCTAACAGAATTACCAGCTAGAATACAGTGCAAGCTGGTAATGTCCATGGTGATGCTACCATTGAGGGATATCAATTTTGTATGGGACTGAAAAAGGCTTTTGAGTCATTGATATCAGAACAAAACATGGCATTTATTTTGACAGTTGGTTGTATTCCTGTTGGTATTGCTTACTGTGCCAATTCTTGGTTTTCAAAATTCGCTGGGCCTGTTACATTTTCGCTACCACTAGGTGCAAGGTGAACTAAAAATATATCTTTTCGCAAATTTTCAGCTCGATATTGCCCTTCGTTTTGAAAACAGAGCATTTTGAATACATGAGTTTTCCGCAACATGTGACATCAAGCCGAGTGCCGTGGCAAAGTTGTTTTGTTTAGAAAAAGCCTATCCTTCCGATTTTCAGCAGTTTGAACATTTAAGATATGATAAATGGTGTTTATGTGAAAGTACAGCTCATGAGCCCAAAGCAGTCGCTATTATTGCACAATTGAGTTCCAGATGGTTTCTTGGGCATCACGGCGGCCAAACAGTTTGCAGCATTATAATTCCCGCCCATCTTCAACCCAGCTCAAGAAATGTAGTGATGTTTTGTCCAGTGCTTTACCGGGGAAAACCAGGCAACGCAAGTGATCAGCCTGCAAATCAGCTTTGAGCACAGTGGTTGAAACGCAAAGCCACTCATCCTCCTCCTTCATGATGATCCGCAGCGAAACATTTGGCAGCAACTTCAACCCGCCTCAAAGCAAAAATCAGTGACTCGGGAATGTTTCAGTTTGCTTCCGAAAACTGGTTTTTCTGTAGTTATTTCTTCGGAATCGTTTTTTATATTCGTTTGATTCTTGTCACTTCTTGTCACCAAAGGAACAGTTTTATTTTCCATTCACCGTTTAAACCAATCGAAAGAAAGCTTGCGTACATGTAAGGAGAAAATTTATATTGACAATTAAAACACGCAATTGTTTTCTGTTTTTCACTTGTTTTTGCTCTGATGTAGTTGTTTTCATTTTATAAAAGAAATAAAAAACTTGCTCTTCACATGCCTCGTGCTTCTCTGTGTTCTTCTGTCATGTTTCCGCGTACTATTTTAAATCAACAATGCGCTCGGGCGCGTTTTTTCCTTCGTTACTTGATGACTGTGATATACTAGAAAAAGTTATCGGTTTGAGTAATGTATATGAACATAATTTCAATAAAAGCGCAAAAATCCAGTTCTCGTTATGCAAAGTTTGTGTATCATGACTGTAGGAGTGTTGTATGCGGATGCCATGGGTATAAGCGTGATCATGAAGCAAGCAGAGTACTACTGAAGATGTTGAAACGTCTGTCTCAGAAAAGCCGAAACCTACAGAGTTATGTATGTAGGCGCTCAAAGAAAAACACACCAAAGTCATCGAAAATTCATAGTCTTATTAAAAATATCGCATACAAAAGTACGCACAAAAAGTGTCAGGTTTGTACAAAAAATGAGAAGGAAACGAATCTTAAGAACAAGATACGTATAAGTAACCCAGGTGACTTGAAACAAGGGATGCATTTTGGCAGTCAACTATACAGTAGTTTATCACAACTAGCAACACAGTCATTTCTACTGCTAACAGAATTACCAGCTAGAATACAGTGCAAGCTGGTAATGTCCATGGTGATGCTACCATTGAGGGATATCAATTTTGTATGGGACTGAAAAAGGCTTTTGAGTCATTGATATCAGAACAAAACATGGCATTTATTTTGACAGTTGGTTGTATTCCTGTTGGTATTGCTTACTGTGCCAATTCTTGGTTTTCAAAATTCGCTGGGCCTGTTACATTTTCGCTACCACTAGGTGCAAGGTGAACTAAAAATATATCTTTTCGCAAATTTTCAGCTCGATATTGCCCTTCGTTTTGAAAACAGAGCATTTTGAATACATGAGTTTTCCGCAACATGTGACATCAAGCCGAGTGCCGTGGCAAAGTTGTTTTGTTTAGAAAAAGCCTATCCTTCCGATTTTCAGCAGTTTGAACATTTAAGATATGATAAATGGTGTTTATGTGAAAGTACAGCTCATGAGCCCAAAGCAGTCGCTATTATTGCACAATTGAGTTCCAGATGGTTTCTTGGGCATCACGGCGGCCATATTTGTGTTCCTCGGAAGGACACAAATGTGACGTCTCCATACTGAGCTTTGTAAATTTGCGTGGAACGTTTCGGCAAATAACTCGCGAATGGCACACCGCACAGGCCTGAGACCTGGGGAATTCGTTTATTTATTTAACATCTACACTCTCTGTAATTCGTAACTTCTGTAGTTACCGGTAAATTGTTTCGAATTTAGTTTTTAATTGCATGACAGTGAAAACCACCAATAGTGGCCATTATGTAAAGTATTTGACTCGCATGCTGGAGATATTTATGGTAAGAGTCACCCTCAAGGGACATGCATACTATCAGATATATCTACAGACAATGTAGTGCATTACTGTCAAAGTTTATGTGGAGTAACTGATGTGTATGAGCTAAATGTTTTACAAATTAGAACATATGAAATGTCAACAAACAGCACTGTAAAGAGACATTAAATACATATCATCAGAGCATATCATCCTTCTTTACCAATCCTCAAAGAAGCTCCAGTTATAGATTTAAGAACCGAAGTTGAAGTTTCTTAAGAGACGTACACATCCTTAATTTTTTTTATCTGCAGTCTGTTTTATGGTTAAACGTGTCCTTGCATATTACTGGCAGATAAGCATATCAATCAATTACAATTAAATGAGTTATTGCATATTGTGCGTTACCAACAAGAACGTTGGATGAACTACCTGCTGTAAATAAAAGGCTATCACAAAACTTAAGTGGTACCACGGTATTGATAAATTGAAGCGCAAGTTCTGAAAACTGTTTTCAGCCACGTTTGAAGGAGCTGGAGATTTTCCTAGCTTCCATGATAACTTAAAAGTCTGTAAAATAACAGCCAGCGCTTCTATGTTCTGTCACCCCTTGTAACATAGCTAGCAGAGTCACGCAATCAAATTCGGCATAGGTAACCATGCTCCATCATCCAATGGACTAAGCTGATAGCGTGCAGAAATCTCTTCGCCGTAATTTTTTTCTGGCGTGGCTGTTTTTTGGTTCATGCTTTCAGCTGTGCACCAATGCATTATGGTGCACTTGGGAAGTTTGGAGAGCACTCAAGAAGCTGGAGTTACGCTTCCGTGTGTGCCATGACTTGATGGTGCACACTAAAGCATGAACCAACTGTTAAATAATGCTGAATGCAAGGAACCTTTCCTGTGTTTCTTTGTTATAGACAGAAAAGGATATTCAACGATGCTCTCATATTCAAAAAGAACTTCTGCTGTCTGCTATTGATGCTACAGATGCAAAGTCATCCAGTGGTGGATACATTGTCTATTCCACCTGTTCTGTTTTGGTATGTACTCACAGCATTTATGTTTAAGCAACAGAATGTAGTTTCTGTAGCTCTATTGACACGATAATCCCAGGTAACATTTTGAGAGAATAGAAGAAAAGTTTAGTGGTTCATGTTTACAAGGTTTTCAAGTGTTCACCTAACAACCGGCTGGCTAACTGTACTTGTAAGCCAATAAAAAGTGCATTCCATCGCTTGTATGCAAAACTACAAGCTGAAAATAAAGGTGTGTGTGAAATTTACTTAAATGGCATGGTCAGGTTGCTTTTGCAAAGATTGAATTCAAAGCACAACTGGCAAAATGCGCATTGCTTGGAGCTGGCTTTAATCTTTTTCGGCTGTTGCTAGGGAAAATTCAGTCGGCTGTAACTTGACATAACATTGCTTTTATGTAACTTTATTTAGACAGTAGCCTTAGAGTGCGGGTGCAAGCAAGTTGAAGACATCATCGAGACACACCCTATGTCACGTGACCCAAAACAAAATTGAGTTTTGCGCAAGAAACTTGCGGTCTCATTCCAAGTTTGCAGTGTCGGGTCAAACAATACATTGATCTTAAGAATTACAAGCATGCATATTTTGTTATCACGAAAACTTAAAAAATAACGACAATAAATGTCGCCCGATGATCACTTTTTTGAGCATCATTTCTATGTTATTTTGATTTTCCTAAAAACACATGCTAACGTTTCCAGGAAAATGCATTTTCTTTCGACTTCAGCAAAAAACAGAAGCTGTGCTTTTTTCTTTGCCTGATAAACCATGGAATTTGGTGTGCACCGGAAGTAAAACGTTACGATATCATATTGGCTGAAAGCATTGTAACTGAGATTGCTGCAGAGAGTTAGCTTCCACACTGCTCGCGTACGCTTCAAAAACAAACTTAAACTTCTTGCCTTCTTGCTTAATGTATTCTCACAGCTTTAACAAAAGGAGTTGGACGTAAGTATTAAGAGGAGTTTTTGTTTGAGTTTCATCATAAGCAAAAAACGGCGTAATCATAATTATTTTTTAGTTTGATAGGCCATGCCAATAAAATGTTTCGTTTCCCATCGCCGGACCGACCCATTTTTTTCGAAAAGTAAAAAAAAAAACAATTCCAGATTCACTAGTCAAAAAATCAAGCACTTTAATTTACAAGCACACGTTCTTGTTTTATTAACAACAATTGATATGATGTGATGTCCCTGTCTTTAATTAACCGGCCCACCATCACAAGAGACGGGGCGATGGGAAATGAAACATTTTATTGGAATGGCCATAGTACTGTCGGTTGAATGAATAGTTTCTAAGCTTACATGTTCTTCGTCATTTAATTTTCCCAGCTTTATACCTTTGCAACGTGATTAGTTGCAGAACGAATAATTTCAGCAGTTTTGGTAGCAATTTTCAGCAGATAAAAATTTTTTAGTCGAAAAAGAAAGAAATCACTGAAGTAAATTTTGCCGCCCGACAGAAAGGAGAAATCTAAAGACACGTACCAGAAATAAAATTGCAATTTCTTGGCAACCGCGTAACTTTGCAACGAGATACTGTAATGGGCACTTAAAAAAACACAACACTCTACACTATCCACATTTAGACATGAGGATGGGGCAGCTTCCCCTGGACACCCCATAAATGCCGCCAAATCATATTAGAATGTTTAAGTTACTTACAGTGAAACTACTGTAACCGGGGCCTCCCAGACAAAGTTAACAAATCATAGCGCAGAATGAGAACAATACATTCCAACATATTTCAATTTGAGCCAATCAAATGTCGAGTTCAAAACAATGTTCAACCCTTTTTTCTGAGAAGTTTCACTCTGAAGCGATTTAGATTTGGAAGTAGCGTGATGATTGAAAGAACTGAAAAAGAAACTCCACCGTACCGGGACTGCATCAGCTGAACAGTGAACTCGATGGTCATATGTTTTCACAAACTTGAAAACAAAATTGGCTTCTGGTCCTTCTGGAATTCTTCGCTCGCAACGAATTCTGACAAATTACGGCGTCAACCTTACATTTGACACTTTTGAGTAGTGTCACTTGAATTGCTGGAGATTTCAGAGTACAATTTGGAAAATAAATACACGAGATGCCATGAGGCAAGATCGATTCCAAACAGCATAAATGCGACGACCCATGTATTGTTTTCGGCAAAGCACCTGATGTGCGTGGCGGACTTGAAAAACATTAAAATCAGTGTATTCGCTGCGCTCGTTAAGAATTGGGCTTATAGTTTGGTGTTGGGTCTTCGATTTCACCGTTTTCTAATTCCACGAGACATGAAAATTGAAAATGTTGCATACATGGCAATTTCAGACACATTTACAACAGATGCAAACTTGATTGACAGTTTAAATAAATCAATTGATTTGTAAATGCTCAGATGTGCTTTTTCGTGGACTGTTCATTACAGGTGGAAGAAAATGAGTGGGTAGTAGATTATGTCCTCAGTAAAAGACACGTAAAGGTAGTATCAACTGGACTGGACTTTGGGCAAGAAGGATTCACCAAGTAAGTTGCTAATTCTTCGAATGCAACAACAAACAGTGTAACAAATGAGGTCGCATAGAGTATAGCGATACTATTATAATGAATTTGTAGTGTTGTAATTGTGAGTTCCCCTGTAAGTATGGATTAAGATCCTGAGATGTGCAAAACAAAAATTCCGGCGAAGTCCTAAATTTCCCACCTTTACATTAATGAACGAACTTTTCCCTTTGATCAAAACAAAGAACAAACGTTTTAAAAAAATAATTTATTATTATGTTAAGCAAGGAAAATGGACTACAAGAGATTATTTCATAACTTCTCAGCGGTCTCACCTAAGCGTATATAAGGAGAATCAACCATAGACTCGCCCTCTTTTCTCGCACACTCGTGCGCTGTACACGTCTTGTTGTCCTTGCTTCAAGACTCACTATTTCGCTATGCCGTTCTTCGCATTGTGGCTTTCGCTCTACAACTCAACGCTTATGGCAACAGTTAACTCGCATGCCTTTTTATATCGCTCAAGCTCGAGCAAGTTGTGCAGCCAATGGCGCCAGGAGAGAAGCTGTCTGTTCCGAACCAAATTACAGGTATTACTCGAGCAACTGCGGGTATTTTGTTTCCTCTTGTCTTGTTGTCTTGGCTTCCCTTTGTATTCTCCCCTTATTTCAGCTCGGGCCCTTATTATTTCAGTCTTTATTTTGTTTTATTTCTTTCCTCGTGGCCGATGTCTAATTGGCATATTTTCCGGCATGAGATGTTTTGTTATATGTTTCCTCATGGCCGATGTGTATTTGGTATATTTTCCGGCATGAGATGTTTTGTTATTTGTTCCCTCGTGGCCGATGTCTAATTGGCATATTTTCCGGCATGAGATGTTTTGTTATTAGTTTCCTCATGGCCGATGTCTAATTGGCATATTTTCCGGCATGAGATGTTTTGTTATGTTTCCTCATGGCCGATGTGTATTTGGCATATTTTCGGGCATGAGATGTTTTGTTGTTTGTTTCCTCATGGCCGATGTTTAATTGGCTTATTTTCCGGCATGAGGTGTTTTGTTACTTGTTTCCTCATTGCCGATGTGATTTGGCATATTTTCCTGCATGAGATGTTTTGCTTTTTGTTTCCTCATAGCCAATGTGTATTTGGCATATTTTTCTCTTCCCATTTTGCGCTTCGCTCTTGGATGACAGTTTTGAAAAGGGAATCTAATTCCCTCTCGGATTACTGAGGCTCAGAACTGTCATCCCTTGAGCCATCTCCTCCCTTGCATTTTACTTTTTCTTTTCTTGTGGTCCCCTGCCAAGCGTTTTTACTCGCCTTTACCGTTCCGTAATGGGAAGTTTCTCCTGATTTCAACCCAGAAAGTGTATCCAGACCTTGAGGAAGTTGCGTCAGGTTTTATATCTCTCTCTTTATATGGCTCAGGGGATGACAGGAAATAATCTCCGTGTCTCTCTGGAATTTTTGGAACGGTTCTTGATGGCCACCATATCCCTTGTGCTGGCCTTTCGGGGTTGGCGGCCTGTAATTTTACATCTTTCACTCCTCTCCCTTTTAGTTTGGTCGCGGTTTGGCCGATCCTTACTTTGGAGCGCTGGGTTCGGTCTTGAGTCTGGGTGGTTTGGTTTTAGTATGGGTGGTTCGGGTTCCTGGGGCGCTCCTCATATCGCCGATGTTATAAGCCCAGGATGCCAGGGCTCCATTTTTCATTATAGGAGTGCAAGTGAGATCGGTGAGAATAGTATACTATTCTCAGGCGTATAGGCGTATATAAGGAGAATCAACCATAGACTCGCCCTCTTTTCTCGCACACCCGTGTTATGTTTCGTGGCAGTTGGCAGTACACAGTTTTCCTCGCCTGGTCTTAACTGTACTCCTCTTTCTCCCTGTGGTCTCTCTCAGCACTCCCTCCCTCCCTTCCCCCCCCCCCCTTTTTCATTTTCCCTCTTGCCACTACTGAGAGCGTCCGCCAGGGCTCTCCGTTTCTCGTTATTGGGGTGCTGGTGAGATCGGTGAGAATAGAATACTATTGTAACTATCCATAATTGCTGAAATTGTTGTGGTTATCATCGATAATTAAACTTGCAGTTCATCTATTGCTATCAGAACACTTTGCTGATGACATATTTTATCGAAACAATAATGGCTAAACTTTGTTACTTTATTTTATTATATGGCCGTGTCTCTCGTAGACTGGAAACTAGCGAATTCACGAATGTGATTGGCTAAAATCGATATTGACCGCGGTCTAGATTTTCCCATGTAGACCGGCATCTAGACCGGTTGCATTTTGGGGTCTGAAAGTTGCAAACAAAACGGAAACACATCGTCCCCTTTTTCTCTAAAATACTAAATGGAAACTTAAAAAAAGCTTGACAAGTAAAAAAAAGTAAAGATACGACCAAACTTTTGCAAATTTAAATTCAGCTGCTAATCGCCATTCGCAAACAAAACGTCAGTGAGAACGAAGCAGTGTCGTTAAGCAAATTTAAGTTTCCGTTTGGCCATACAATAAGAATCTTATTAACCGAGCTTAGTCGGTCTGTATGGGAGAATCTTGACCGAGGTCGTGAGTACAGACCTCACTGCGTTCGGTCTGTGCTCACGACTTCGGTCAAGATTCTCCCATACAGACCTCCCGCTCGGTTAATAAGAGCTAAATAATACCCTAGAAATCATCATCCAAACTTGACTAACACATGCCCACATGCAACAGGGACTTAACATTCCATTTATCATCTGCCAATAACCAACACTGAATCCTCAAGCTTTCCTATTTTTAAGAAAAAGATGATCGAATTTTTAATGAAGTGATTCTGAATTGGCCTAGCCGCGACTGCCCAATTTTAACCGAGGTTGCCTCCTTCTATAAGCCTGGGGGTTTCTTGGAGGTCTCCTCGCCCTACTATTCCGCTTCAACTGTAACAATATAATTCCTGTACAATGTGGCGAAAAAATGATGATGATGATGATGATGAATACACTTTATAAACATCAATGTACAAATTAAGTTGTATCATTTTTTTTTACATTTGTTCCTGATATTTGCATTGCTATTACATTTGTTGTTACAGTGTTGTTATTCACCGAAATAAATATTGTTTTATTTTTTCGTTGATATGTTCAATGTTTTTTCCTTGAAGGTTCAGGGGAAGACATTTTCATCCTTCTTTGAAGCTGGCGAAGAGATTCTTCCCACACACGCACAATATGGATGGCTTTTTTGTGGCCAAGTTGAAAAAATACTCAAACAAAATTTCATCTGAAGGTAGAGACAGTTTATTTGTTCTTACAATATCAGTACTTTATAAAGCAGGCAGGTTGATGAAAAATCCAGGAACATTGGCCAAAAACGTTTGCAAAGGTGTTAATCCTGGAGGAGGCGTGCCTCGGCAGGCATGCTTAATTATAATCATAGCATGCTTTAATATCAATGTCATTTCCAGTTAAGTGAAACTGAAAAGAACTGAGAAGGATGTTTTTTAGGGAAATAGCAGACATTTGCTTCCAAGATGAAGAAACAGTCCTTGGTGGTCAATTTGTTTATTTTCCACAATTCCGTAGTCGAAAAAGCCTGCAATTGCATCAGAAAGAAACTAGAATACAAGTTTTAAGGATAGTTTTTAAGGAGTAATTTAAGGAAACAGCAATTTGAAATTTCCGGGTAAACTGTAAATTATCATGTTTGGTCATGGGAAGCAAAGGGCTCTATCAACCTGGGACTGTTTTCCATCAGATAAATGAAATGAATTTGAAATATGAGCAGTACCCTACCAACCCCTTCCATCGCGAAACACGGCCCTCATCCTCCCCTCCCTCTCTCCCTGCTAAATGAGTAAGGACGCTGGAAAGAAAAGATTGTGGACTCGCAAGCCCTACTCCTGTGCAGCCTTTCACACTTCCCTGCCTGTCCATCTAGCATTCTAAAACAACACATACAAAGAGGACGGCACATTTGAATTTAAAAGGGCAGTCTCGCGCTATTTTTAGTAACATCGAAAATCCAAGAGACGCTTTTCGGTTAATAAAAGCTGTATGATAATGATAAAAAATCATTTGAAAGACCATCGTAATGTATTGAAACTGTTTATACATGATTTTCCGGGCGGATGGTCAAGATGGCCGACGTTTTCAAGTTTTCCCATTGCATCTCATGAATCAGTACTAGCATATTTTTCCTCGTCCTTCTGTTCCGTCTATTCACTCGATGTTATAAAATTAGTGATTTGGAAACGATCTGAATATTCACGAGGCGTTAGAAGTTTAAATTTAGGTAATTCTGACCAAAAATCGTGATAAACACCGTGAGACTGCCTCTTTAAATTTGCAAAACATCTTTCCGCCGTTCAGCAACCATCTTCAGTTGGAAGTTGAATTATTTTAGAAGTTGCATTTGAATTTATTGCTGGCGAGCGTTAGCGAGGCAGCACACTATTCTTTTCAATAGGACAAAAAATCCAAATTTTTTTCGGATGCAAGACTTGAAGCCTGCGCAGTAGACCATTATCCGGGACAATTGAAACGACAATCATGCGCACATCACATGGCTGTCATATCATCCGGGATCCACGCCTGAGATCACTTTCCACGTGAGAATTTTACGCACGCTGTCAGACGCTTTCGAGATGTCGTTGACGTCGCCAATTTTTGTCATAATACAAGCAGATGAGCATTTTCTAAATGTCTTAATTTGCTTGTGAATTATTCGTCAACGTCACGAACGGTTAATGATGAATCTCGAGCAGGTAAAGATATCAATTTGCGTTTGGCTGCTTTCCTGTATGATCAATTTTTGCCGATTAGAAATAAGCAAATATCAAGCGTTTTTATCTCCCGCGGGAATGCACTGTCTGCTGGCTCCAAGTTAGCGAGAAAGCTTTCTGGATGAAAAAAAAAAAAAAAACGGTAAAGTTATTGCTCTTTCACTGCCATCATCTAAAGTTACCATTTCCTTTTTTCAGGGAAACGTCTTTAAATTCACTTCTCAGGCTTCAAACTGAAAGCTTCTTGTGTCTTCGCGGCACGTGATGAATTTATTTGTCGGCGAAATGATAACGCACACATTAGCAAAATTTTGACAAGTTGTTGACACTCAATACGTTTAGCGGTTGAGAGTTTCGAGTCAATGCAAAAGAACTTTTTCGCAAATTCTGTCTTCCAAAGGCAGACTATTTTCTGTCCCAATTAACTTTAGACGCGTTATGGAACAAGATATCACCTGTCTCAAAATCGCGCTGGGAATACAAATCGATGCCCAGCCGACGACCGGCAGGTAGATTTTGCAGGTTGCAGGTTCAAAATGTAATTAACATTGGGAAAACGACCTCTCGTTTCCATTAGTGCCAGCGGTTTCCCAATGTTAATTACATTTTGAACCTGCAACCTGCAAAATCTACCTGCCGGCCGACGACATGTAAATACGTTCGCACTAAAATAGAAGACAAACACTCAGCAGCAATGTTCATTTCCATAAATTGTGTATTGCAGTTACGAAGATACATGTAGCGGGAAAAGCGGCACCAACTCTAAACTGCAGTGTTCTGACCGACGAGATGTTTTTTTAAAGTCATTGCGTTACGCACTCATGAAATGATTACATTCGAAGTGCGAATCGAAGAGTTCACAGCTAGCCGTGTAAAAATTTCTCAGCCGTTCAGCCTTTTAACCCCAGCTCTAACGCCAGCACTTTCACATTGAAACCCTAGTAATAACTACTAAACAATGACAAATAACAAGCGTTAGGAATCTAAAAAAATTAGCAATATAATTTGGTTTTATCAACTGGGTTGATAATAGGGTATTAACATGACTTTTTGAGGGATTATTGCTTATTGGCGCCCGCGTAGTGTCGCAAATGACACTACAAGGGTGCCAATAAACAATATTCCCGATAAAAGTCATGTTAATGTCATAATTATCCATATACAAGGCCAAATAACATCCTGATGAATAGAAGTAAGAACTCAATTCGCGCTTAAAATGTAAAAGCCGGACCGATATGTTCTGAACAGGTGCAGAACTTTGCCGATACAGCCAATGAGTTGCGAACTCATAGATAATCAAAATATTTAACGAACGTACAATTTCCAGTTGATCGTCGGTGTAAAATTCCCGCAGTACTTCAATCAAGTGAACGACGTTTCGCTTCTTATAAAGGCGACAAGAACTTGCTTTCTTTGTTTCTTCTGGATCGTGCTCTTGCTTCTAGCCTATCTTCAAGTCCAAATCAGAATTTTCTGTCTGTATTCTTCCCATTTATAACAAGTAGACCGATTTTTGTCTCTGAAAAATATGCGTTTTGTGTGAAACTGAACTTCAAAGCTTGCTGTTCGCTCGTACGCACCTCGATGGTTTTCCCGCTTCAAACGGTCTGAACGTAATCTGATTGGTTTAAATTCATCGCGTGGACCAATCATCTTCAGGGCCTTTGCGGCCCGCACAGCGTGTGTTTTGACGATCAATTTGGCCAACTGGGTTGATAATGTGAATTGGCCACCGTAAAGACATTCGAGAGCTGACGTTTCGAGCGTTAGCCTTTCGTCGGAGCGAATCAAGCAATTGTGGGTCGTGTGTGGTTTATATACAGAAAGATGGAGGTTCGCTATTGGTTGGTGCTTTGTAACGTGAAAACAACGGAATAAATTAGTTGAATGAAAAGCGTTCGTTGATACCGTGAGGATTAAGAGTGCCGATTTGAAAAATAAATTTTTGTTCTAGAGTTTTGCGGCTTTTCGTGCTTCCTTGGTGAAGGGAAAGACCGCAGACTGCCATATGTTGCTTAGAATGATTTGGGAGATTGAAGTGTCTCGCGACCGGTTTCGATGCATTTTTGTCGTCTTTCTCTACGTCCCGAAGGTGTTCTCGGAATCGGAGGTTGCGAAAAGATTCTACCAGTATCGGGATCATTTTGAATTAATTTAAAGTTTTTGAGAATGATGGATTTTACTGCGTGGTTGTGAGGGTGAATGGAATTCTATCTTTGTTTTCTTTCTGTGACGTTTGTACTGCTGACTGTCGATCAATTTGTTGGCCGCGATTGATGGCCCGCTTGAACAACAGAAGCGGGATAGCCGCGTTTGTCGAAGAAATTGCACATTTCCTCTGATTTCAAGGAAAAATCAGAGTCGTCGCTACGAAGACGACGAAGTCTAAGAAACTGAGAATAAGGAATGGAATTCTTAACGTGTGATGGATGTGAAGATGAATACAACAAATAACTATGAGAATCTGTGGGTTTGTAGTGCACACTGGTGCATAAACCGTTGCCTTCGATAGAAACTTTGATATCCAGGAATGCTAAAGATGAAACGAATTGGCAGCGGTTATAAATTGATTGAGATCTTCTCTGTTAGAAGAGGTAGCGCCGATACAGTCGTCAATGTAGCGACGATAGAGTTCAGGTTTTGGGCCGTTGTATTGATTTAAAAATTGGTGTTCAATAATGTAGTCTACAAAAAGATTGGCGTAGCTGGGTCCCATTTTGGTACCCATGGCCACGTCATTGATTTGTTTGTAATAATTGTCCGTAGAAAAAGCGACTTTCTAAAACATTTAACGATAAAAAACTGCGATAAAATATTTCTTAAAAGCATATTAAGAAAGTTGTTTTAAAACCGACGACGTTTCGACGTTGAGCTAACGTCATTATCAAGTCAAAGTAATAATGATGGGAAAAACTTGACAATGATAATGACGTTAAACCTGATTTGGCTGATCAACCAGATGCAGCCACAAAAGCCTTCGGCGTGGAGGAGCTAAAATGTATGGAATGTTGAGAAATTTCGAAACTACAGAATGTGAATTTACGTGGTGAGTAAATGAACAGTTTGTAAACACTGTTGGCTCCCCAAACTATAAATTCTTGTTTGATAACAATAGTTTGAAATAAAATTTGATCAAAGAAATAATAGCTGCGTCTCCAGCATTTACCTAGAAATCAAACAAAAGCTACGAATTCAAGTGCACCTACCCCCCCCCCCATTTTTCGCTTAACTAAATCTTTTTTGTTTGAAGTACTTGAGCGAAAAAATTTGGGATTCGCTTGAATCCATGTCGTTAAAGTAAATATGCAATAGTGCCATAGTTATATAGCGCGTGAAATCAATAAATATATTCTTTCGGCCCTCTGCGTAAATTTATTAATTTCATCGAACCAAACTGTACAGATTCATACTGCGGTCAGTTCCTATCATATGCCCCGCGCATCGTGCTGTTTCCGAATCTCTGTCCCCTGAGCATCCCATAATATGGCTTAAAGGTACCGCAGGACCCTTGCTCATTAATAAATTCGTTAGCACAATTTATTGAGGGGGTGTTTTATTATAAGGCTCTAACACTTGTCAGGGACATTGGGGGATGATGGAATTACATCGTGATTATCATTTTACTGCAACGTTTCAAGCACGTAAAGCTAAAACTACGCGTTTTGTGTCCAAGTTTTCAGCTAGAAGAGCACACCAAATAATGATCATATACCCTAGAGATAAATCATAACTTCTTTTGTGATATGACAGAAGCAAATTTTCAAATTCAAGAATTGCTAGAAGTTATTGACTTCTAGGTAGGTGGTGTGGACGCTACGATCGCAAAGCATTATTTTGTGATGAATTCAAGATGGCGACGAAATAGCCTGCAAAGCCGCGATTTTTGGAGGTAAACAAAACAATGTTTTTTTAACTGGTCGAGCAGCTTTCTCTGCTAAATGTTTGGTTTTTAAAATTTAAAGTCTTCTTCTCGCAGTTTCTGTAAGCTCTGTTATGAAACGGCCAGTATTTATGACAGAATTAGACGAAGAAAATCATCGCTATATGGCTATCGATTTCCATTGTCCAAACCATCCACCAAAAGGGAGCCGTTTCTCATAATTCACCCGTCGAAAGTTCTTAAAAAATTGACAAAATATATAAGAAAGGTATAGGAATGTAAAACTGCCTGAATTTTGACATTGAAGTTTGCCAATTTTGAAGACTTGCCACCTTTTCAGATCATGTCATATTACTTGAAGCAGCTCGAAGCCAAGTGTGAAGTGAGATCCAAGATTACCGCTGTTACAATTATTATGCGTTTCATATCAAACACTATGTTTGGTTCACCCTAGGATATAATCTAGAACCACTTTGAGCGTTTTTGACGGACATTAAATGGGTATTAAGATAGATTTTGCTATATTCCTCTGCCTACATTCTTTGTTGCTAAATAAAGAGTTGCATATTCTCTTTTATGCTGTGGGGAGTCTGTACAAATATAGTTATATTTAGTCACATGATTATATGTAGTACCCACACTTGATATATTACAGCAATAACCTTGTCCTGAATTTCAGTGGCCTGTCTGGTTGTACAGACTCAGGAGTTAAAGGAAGCTGCATTTGAGGACAAAATTAATGCTTGTTTTTTATTATATTTGTGAATGTAAAAGGTTTCCAATTAGACTTGTTATCATGATGTGTTTTGAATTTTGCTTGGCAAACCTCTGATGGAAAAGTTGAGAACAAGCCTTCTGATAAATTATAAGAAATAGCTCTGCTTATAGATGAACAAAAACCAAGTAGTTATTAGATTCTAAGACAAAACTTAGGCACCAGCAGGGTACAAAATTAACGGGTGTCCCGGACAACCAAAATTACGATGGGGCAACCATATTGTGCTGAGTGGTTCCCCTAGGCAACGCAATCTGCCATTGCACTAGACCCTATTGTCTTTGCTGAGTTATTAATACCTTTAGTTAAATTGTTTGTCAAAAGTAAAGCAAATACGGAAGAAATTCTTGAATATCACCTACTGTTACGCACATTGGAAGATTTTTCTCCCTCGAACTCTTCGAATTTGATCAAATTCTTTTGCACATGAGCCTGTCGTACTTTGACGTATCTCTAAATGCAGTCCATGATGCACTAGTGAAATCTGCCCTGTGATGCTGCTATGTTTGTTCCCTGAAATATGATGGGAATTTTAATGTTTGCCCTTTCTTGTTTAAAACATCGTACAATTCTGTGTTAATATGAGTCTCTTCCGCTCCTTGTGTGTTGATTTTTACAAGGTTATTGAGGGTTGCGTTATTGATGGACTAAAAAATAGGACACGTGTACAGGTTGGTCAAATCATTTTATTAAACATAAGAGGCTCTATCTTTTGAGTACAGTTCATTGTATTTTAATTTCATTTGCTTGTGGAAATTAATAGAACACTATTTGGCTACCTTTATTACTGTACTGTAGTTTCTTGGTTTGATCTCAGGGGCAAGAGCTTGGACAACCAAAATATTCTATGGGCAACCAAACTTGGTCTTGTGGTTCACCCAGGGGCAACTGGGAAAAAAATAAATTTCCAACCCTGACCAGATACTGCAAGGTTCTATAGTCATTTATTCAGATTCTTTGAAATTTTAATCAATTACAGATACTGGCTTGACATACAAGGCACTAACAGGCAAAAACAAATAGTATGTTTCTGATTGCGAGCGGTTAATATCCAAAAGGGTGATCAGCTTTATGGAGAAAAATTGTTATTATGCTGAGGCAAAGATAAATGACATCATTCATAACTCAGAACTGGCACAACAACTTCCATCACTGTAAAACAAGGGATCTTGCACTTCAACAACCTATCCTCTAGCATTTCAACATGCACATCCATAGGATCAGGAATGTCCCCTTCTCCTGAAAATGTCAAAACATATATTTAATGAAATAAATTAATAACAATAAATTGTTTCACTTATCCTAGGAGTGCTCAATGTATAAATATGCATTGAGTTTGGGTGTAATATATTATGAATTTACCTGTGCGAAGTAAAACAGCAATGGAAAAGTAACCAAGGCATTCCTTATAAAAATAAGTCAACCAAGTCAAACAAGACAACTGGCATCTTAAATGCAAAAGGAACATAAAATTAAAAAAAACATAAACAAGATAACCAAATAAATAACCAAGGTAATTGCTTCTCTAAAGTTTATAAACAGGTACATGAAAAACTATTTGATTGTCAGAAAGACCCCATCTGACTTATGAGGATTTTTGAGGCACCTTCCACTCCCAGTCAAAACACTATACTTGAATGAGCAAGTGACAAGTAACCACCCCTCCCCCCAAAAAAAACACTGACCCCCAGTCCATGGACTACCCCGTGGACTAGCTTAAAATGGACTACCCATAAAAACTAAAAAAGTGTTTTTAAAGGTAGTCCATATTTATAGGGTAGTCCATCTTTAAAAACATTTTTAGAGTTTTTAGAGGTAGTCCATTTAAGGCTAGTCCATTTAGGCAGACCATGGACTGGGGGTCAGTGTTTTGTCCACCACCCCAGGAATCCTGTATTTTGACCGTATCTCGAAGCCTTAAAAACAGAAAAAAAATTAACGTCAAGAGATCATGCAAATGAATGGATATTTAGAAAGTTTCCACATAGCACATTAATTTAACACATTCGTCGTGTCATTTCACTGCACTGTAAACCAGAAATTACATTAAAAGAAGCAAACCTCCATAGCATAAAATCTCTTTAAACTGGCCTTCCGTGTCGTTCAAGCGATTTCGCCGGCAAAGGTAACACATCAAACACCAGAAATGCCGGGAGAAATGGGACCACTCCATTGCGAAGAAGGACTTCAACATATCCTCTGCAAATTTCTAAATAACTTTAACTGAGAAATATTCATCGGTGTTAGCGCCACTGAAAGCTTACTTGGATAATGCAAGTATACGACCGAAAGAACAAAAAAATACGAAGGACTTGAATTCATATAAAGTATTCGTTCCTCACCTCGCGAAGCTTCTCGTTCTGTGCATCAGACAGACAGCGCTTTCAGCCTTTGTGAAGCCAACATGATGCATCTACGGCTATTATTTTGCCTTCAAAATCCTTGATGTTCACGGTTTTCAGCTGATTTTTCACCGGCAAACGGTAATCAGCAGTTTATACCCATTGGGGAATACAAAAACAGTCCGTCCAGAGCTGTTGACTCGTCCGAGGCTTGAACGAAATGAGCCCAGTTTGCAAATTGATCTATAATGCTTTGCAATCGTAGCGTCCACACCACCTGACTTCTAAGAGCAAAAGAGTGAAATCTGGACTTCGAAACATTCAATCTTCGTTTTGAAAGACTCTTTTGAAATTCCCTTCTGTCATGACACAATAGCGTACACCAAGTTCAGTTATGTTCCTCTGAAATCGACTCCTGAAATTCTGTCGGCGGAGAAAATTTGGACACAAAATTTCAGGTTTTGCCTCTTCTGAAGACCAACTGAGTCTATAATGTTTACTGAAGAATAAAGTCATATTTGGTCAATGACGTCATAACAAAATGCTCCATAACCCCATTTAAACACAGGACTTGAGCTTGGCAATGATGATTTTCGAAATCAGCGCAATAGATTTAATAAACTTGTACGTGTTGCCAAAAATCAGACAGAAATGCCTGTGGGTGTCACATTCGGGATCCTGTGTACCTGACCACAACATCTCGTTCGTCAGAACACGGCAGTTTAGGGTTGGTGGCACTCTTCCCGCTGCGCGTGTCTTCGTAACTAAATCTAACTAATAGGCCATTTCCGAAGTTCTCTTTTTCCTCATTGTTAAAACGAGTCTAAGTGTGAAACCATTCATATGAAAATGTGTTTTAGCTTCGTCATATTCTCATATGAATAGTTTCACACTTAGACTCGTTTTGAAACAGAGGGAAAAGGGAACACAGAGATGGGCTCGTGGACTTGGTTCGACTTAAATATTCTTTCTTTGCAGATACTTCAAGTCAAGTAGTTAACAACCTGAACAGTAGCTCCAAGCCTGAAAAGGGAAATAAAGCAACTGATTGCGAAATCAAACAAACAACAACAGAAATGAAAAAGAAAACTAAACGTTTTAAGCCAAAGAGAGTTCGGGGTGGTAAGAAGCTTCGCAGAAGTTCTGTGAAGACAGTGTAGCCATTGAGTACTTACAATGCAGCAAGATGGAGACTAAAAATCCGTGCTGGAAAAAATCGAATGGTGGGTGTCTGGAAAACCCGAATAGCGAATAGCGAACGGCGAATAGTGGCGAACAGTCGCGAATGGACACGAATAGTGAGGAATAGTCGTAAATAGTCACCGCTTTAGTTCAGCACTGATCTGGATTCGTTGAAATTGATCACGTGAAGCAATAGCGTTTATCCGCGGACGCTGATGGATTCGACCAAACTTCATAGATATATTGTTCCCAAGGCAAGTAGTCTTTTTAATTTAGAATATCCAGGAAACATCCAGAAAATCAAAAACGAGGGGATTTGATGCATTTTTAACGAAGCTATGGATTTTCGAAAAAAACGTTTCAAATTAGTTCTTTATCACCTGCGTAGCCTTTAGACGACCACAGTGGCGATAGTCAGCGGTCAATGTGTTTTAAAATAATGGCGGTTCGCACGATCGAATCGGTTTGGAAGCAGCGTACCTGCCAAAATGAATGTATGCCGACTCGAAAATGAGCTCAATTTTTTGCCGAGAGAATCTACGCAATAGTGCATTTAAAAGAGGTAAACACACAGGCTATTTTTCTAGCGAAAGTTTATTCGTGTCATGTTCTTTCAATATCTGTCATTCGTCACTATTCCTCACCATTCGCCACAAAAATCGCCGCTATTCGCACTGTTCGCTATTCGTGACTATTCGCTATTCGGGTTTTCCAGACACCCTCGAATGGTTCAGAGTTTTTAAAAAATATTCAGTTTTTCATCCACAGTCGACTGCACAAAGCAGTCATTTACTTTGTTATTTGCACTCATTAATTTCATGACTAGTGACTATACAATATTTTCCAGTGATTTTCAACTTTAATTGCATGTAGACAAATATACAAAAATATTAAATATCACTTTAATTACAAATTGATTGTGTCTTCCTTTGCATTTGTTTCACCGAAGGGCATCTAGTATTTTACAGGGTTCCCAACTTAAAAAATAGCACGTATAAAAAATACAGAAAAAATAAATAGAAAATGCTTGTCACCAGAACAAGTGGCTTTGGGGTCACATGATTTGATTGGCTGAAATCTACCAAAGGGAGTCCAATCACATCAGCCATTTTAAAATCCCTTTGCCATAATCAAGTATAAAACGGTTGATATGATTGGACTGCCTTTGTTAGATTCTAGCCAATCAAATTGTGTCCCAAGAGCCACTTATTTCTCGTGCACTGAGGGAATATTATATACTTTTGAGAGGTGACAACAGTACAGAAAGGTCAGTCAAGTAATTAAACTTGGCGCTATTGCGACCAATAGTACTATGTGTGTTTATATACATGCTGTTATTCCGGGCTCATACAAAAAGCTGTTACAAAACTATGTACACTGGATGTTTTCAATTATTAGATCGCCTTCAGCACTCTGATAATAATCTAATATCGAAAGGGCTTACTGAAGATAGCTTGTGACACCCGTTTTACCGAATGTTTGTGTTTGCTCGGTGAAGCGCCCATTTATGTACACTCTTGCTCCACTAGTGTGGCTTTACTTGAAACAAAACTACTTTTACTTGAAAGTACTTTATTTACATGAAACAGAAACAATTGTTCGCCAACAAGGTCAATAGTTAACACTTATCCTGCGAAATCGCGCGGAATATCATCGCCTGATACTTAGCGGACGAGGCCATAGGCCGAGTTGGCTAAAATCAGACGAAATTCTGCAAGGTTTAGCAGGATAATTGTTTTATTATTCAACAAATTGTAAACAAAGCGCATTTTACAGCTAGAAAAGTTGCCGTTATTCGGCGCTTTGAAAAGACTTTTCATTATCGTTGCTTAACGTATATATATCGCAGGATATCTGTCAAGTACAGATGGCGGGTAACAATCGCTTCATAACCATGTATGGGCAATGCGACAATTTGTTAAATAATAATGGGGAATATTTACCGAAATGAAGCAACGCCGAGGTGAATAAATATTTTTGCATATACCACACAAGCTGAACAACTAGATCATAATGCTACTTTTTTCGACAATATATCAACAAACGTTGCATGAATTGGATTTTGGCTTCCCTGTGGGCTGTGAAAGCCATGTCGCCTCTTTTGCTGAGTTTTTTAATTGTTGAGGATTTTGTTTGCTTCTGTAGATTAAAGGTAACCCTGAATAGCGACAAGCGTTTTCTTCTTAGAAAAAGGCCTGTCTTGTTTTTCTTGCGGACAAATAGCAGTTCTGGAGTTCCGTGTTTAACTCCCTTGGTGTACGTACGTTTATTTCACATCCCCATGGGGCTTTTCAGTAAACTATATAAATTCCTCTTGTTGTTGAAACCATGCTGCAAGACGTTTTGTGACTGCGTGACATGCGGCGTTACATTTTCTAGGATTTCGTGACTTTTATTTTGCTTCGTTGCTAAGTGATCAAAAATGTAATTTCTCGAATTTCGAGTCGTGATTTGTAAAAAGATATAGCGTTTTCACTCACGTGACCAAAAAAATAAATCGAAATCCATTCAGTGGACAGAGTGAAGAAGCTACGACATAGTATATGGTCGAAATGTCTCGCACAAATTTACAGAGACCAGTATGGAGCCGCCATCTTGGTGTACCTCAGTGGAACACCAACATGGCGGCCGGAAATAGTGTAGACATCTGGAGTTTACTTTGGTTATCCAACAAATGTTCATATAAACACTTTTCCTAATACCTAAACTTCTAAAATGGCTAAATCTCGCGAGATAACTGTATGTCGCACACCGCCATAAAACTGAGATTCAAATTGCGCTAGTTTCCAAACGAAGGACGCTGTTGAGCTGAAACGTACACTGATATAAATTTAGCACCTCTTATGCCTGATGAGTATAAAAAGTCTTGTGGCTCTTTGGTTTTGGATTTTAGAATTTTATGACGTCACGTGAAAACGCTCTATAGTTTCCGGAACACGTAAGCGTTGGCGAACGAACTAACTAACTTCTATGGTGAATTGTATGGTGTATTTAAATACGTGTTCTTTACATTGCAAGTCTTCAGTGTCACAGGGAATTATACAGGGCCAGTGAGACTATTCCCCACAATACAGAGGTTTATGTAGTAGCCGTTGTAAGCAATGGCCAATCGGAGTAGCTCGGAGTCAAATCATTTGTGTTGAGTTCTTTGGTCTCTTTCATTGTGGTTGATATTTTACCTGTGTTGGGATCCTAATAATTATTACCCTGCTAACTGAATAGCACCTGCCTTCTGAAAGTTTTCACTTAACACTGCTTGCTGGACATTTTGTAGTCTGGACTCCTGTTCCTGATGTTCGATGTCTTCTTCATCTTCACCACTGCATGTTAGAATACAAAGTCTATACACAAGGAGGCTCAAAGCGATCGCATTTTTACAAGTAAAGAAGATGTGCATCTCACTGTATACTTTATATTGGATTATGAGCAGAAGTCGGAGGATCAGGAATGGGCCATCTTGCATGAAGATACCAGTTAAGATGCCGAATATATCGCCATGGAGTAGCATTTCCCGTCGAGAGATCTCTTTCACCTCTCCTCGTGCAGTAGTAATTGGGTTAATTTTCTTCTCCTTTTTCTCACCCTTGTATCCTTTCCCACGTAAAACATTCATCTCTGTTTGTCGACGTTTCATCTGTAATCTCTGTATGTATCTCTCTTTAAGATCTTCTTGTTTCCCATACTTATGAAGACTTATTTTGCGGTTTATTACATCATCGGGGGAAACCTAGAAGAAAGCATCCCAAGAACAAATAAATATTTTTATAAGACTCCATAACTTTTGGGGAACTGGAAATCTTTCAAATATTTTGGGCCACAGCTATGAAACTATGTTGTTGGGTGGGTGATAGATCTGATGCATGCCACATCGTTCTATAACATTGAAAAGGCAGATGGGGGTACTGAAACGTATTTAACAATAACAATAACAAAAAATTATAAAATTTAAAAGTAAACACCAACGTTTTGACTTCAGACTTGCGACCTAAAATTGCTAAATGTGAAAGGCATTTCTAAACAAAATGTCTTGAGCTGATTTTTAAAAGAGTCTAAGTTTGGCACCATCTGAATAGACTTTGCATAGGAAAACGCACGATCTTAATGTCTTGAATTTCGTTCCAGGCAGAACTAACAAAGGAAGATCATTTTATCACAGAGAGCTCCGAGAAGATGACTTTTTCCTAATAATATCTGAAATGTAACGTGGAGTCAAAACGTCTTGTACACAATTGATTAAACTTTCTAATACAGCAAGCCTCCGTTGAGTATCTTGGTCCGCCATATTGGATACGTAACCTTTGTAACATTTTTCCGCTGAGGGCCTCCATAGACGAGACGATTAGTTGTCGACAACTATTTTTCATCAACTAAATGTTATCGACAACTATTTCTGTCCGATGCAAGCATTCCACACACTGGGGTGTTAGTTGTGAAAGTTGTCGATGTCTTAAGTCAGGCCAACGAGAGCTTGGAAACTAACGCTTAGTACGCATGCTCAGTTGCAATAGTTGATGACAACTAAACCAATGATTTTCACACACGGGAAAAAACGGGAAAACGGTCAAAAATGTCGCTGTTAGTTGTCGACAACTAAATCAGCTCAAGCTCGGCTCAAGTACGAAGAAATTTGTGTTCGATCAGATGCCGGAGTTTTCGAGGTGAGAATTATGACGGTTTAGCGTCAGTTTGGGCTTGAACCGGACAAGGTCGTGGTCGCCGGCTGTCGTGCTGCCTGCCTTGTCTCTCTTTCTCTTCTATATGATCAAGAGGTCGATAAATTATCTCGCGAAATGACGCCTTAAACGGCTCAGAACGGGTAAAAAATAGCACACAAGACTCATTTAACATTTCACCTCAACGTTTATTGAACATTTAGGCTAAACTTAGAATTTAGAGCAAATCGCGGCCAACTTATTTATGTACATCTATATTTCTTTTGTAACCGCCATTGATCGGTGGGAAACTCGTCGGGTGGTCCGCCTGTGATGAACCGGGCCTCAGTTTACTTCGTGTCGCCCAGACTAACCGCCCCAGGGTCTCCGAAGATGTTTTAACAGGAGCTAAAGGCGGCGAAATACGAGATACAAAAATCCCTCAACTTGTCGCGCAACTTCAGCAAATTTGCTGCGTGACAAGTTGAGAGTTTGATGAAAAACGAGCAACAAAGCCAAAATTTGTGTCTCAAAGTTGACCCGCTCTCTACTTTTCGCGACAAAAATCTTCAACCTGCAACAAAATGTTTTTGTTGCGCGACAAGTTGATCACGCAAGGTGAAAAACGAGAAACATCGACCAAAACTTGCAACAAAACAATGTGGCGCGGTTAGTTGCGGCTTTTTGTATCTTTATTCTTCGAAGAAATTTCAATACGGTGTAAAGTGAATTTATGTTTAACTCAGTCAAACCGAAACCAGCACCGCGAGGATTGAACTAACATCAACTTGGAACTTTCAGTCTTTTTCTTCATCCTGGATATCAGCGCAACAACTAAAATGAAAATCCTGCTCGCTCTGAACGTTCTTAAGTTCTAACTCTGAGGGTATATTTAATCAGTGAAAGTTTCCGGTAATTCTGGTTTTCTTGTGAAAATAGGTTTTCGGTGTCGAAATGATGCCCTTTTTTCAAATGCTGCATTTTATGTTGTTGAAAACTAATCAAATAATCATACCTTTTATCACTTTCAACAGGAAATGCTCTTCAGCTTGGAAAACATAACTTTTTACTTTACCTTGCGATATGAGATGATGGGGGGCTCCTTACAGATTTCTCTCAGTTGTTGTTTATTATCTAGACTACGAGCTGTCCCTTTTTTCTTAGTTCGTCGAGCGCGAACCGAAAAAATGGCCGCGCGAGACGCGTCGACGCAGAGAGACACGCCGTGTGGGTTCGTCTCCCAGATTTCGTGGTTCGAATCCGGGGGAGGTGAGGTACTCCCATATATGGGCTGTATAGGTATGTGCCGCAGGATAGGGTATGGTTTCATTCTTCATGGTGTGACCCTTAGATAGGGTACCTAAATTGTGTTATTTGGCTATTTTGCAATTTGCAGTGCGTAAACAACATGCTAAACGAAAAAGAAACGCTAAAATAACTGCAAGGCTGATACTACGTGAAAAAGTTGACTTTGCGAGACAACAATACGACAAAAACCGATAAAACAGGGCTGCGAACGATTAAAGTCAAAATGCAGATAGAAAAAGAAACGGTCTGTCAAACTGAAAACGGTATTAGGTAACGACAAAAAATTGACCCGTTTACAACTTTCTTAGTTTTTCTTAGTATTCTATCTCTGCTTGTGTCCCACACAGAGATGACATCATCGATGCTAAAGATGGGTTTTGTGTGACTTTGTCTGTGTATTTCTTTTTTCCGTTTTGGCCATAAATATGTTAGCAAAAGCTACGGCCATTTTCGTTGCCGGCTGTTCCATGAGTTTGGATGTAATTTTTTCCATTGAATTGGAACAGGTTTACTTGTGGAATCAGACTTAGCATTTCTCCTAAATACCTTGTAGGAATGGGAGGGGGTGGTTCTTATAAAACTCTTCGTGTGCTTAGCATAAAGTAGTGATACCCTCCTCCTGTGGTATGTTCGTGTAGAGGCTGGTTACGTCCACTGAGACAAGAACGGTGTTTTAAGAAGTTTAGTCTTCTCGATGAAGTTAAGAAAATCTGTTGTATCTTTTAGATGCGAAGCTTGTTTTTGTGCTAATGAGGTGGTCAACAAAAGCTGAGATTCTTTCTGTAGGGCCATCACAGCATAATTTAATAGATCTACCGACGGGTGACTGTTTGTGAATCTTTGTATTAAAGTGTATTATCCTAATGTTTCTTTCCGAAAAACCTCTTCTAACTTCAGGAAAGGCTTCCAAAAGAATTTTGTTTATCTGCTTGTGGGTTTTGTTCTCTTTAACAAACTCTCTAATGATCTCTATGTTGGCTTCTAGATACTCCATTTTACATGTCTGCGACAAAGGAAAGTCGCGTTTGCTTTGGCGTGACACATCACTTGTCATGATCACTTGTCGCTCAAACAAAAAGACCAAATTTCGATTTTAACTTGCTGGTATTTGAGATTAAAATGGAACCAAATTTCGATTTATTGGCGGTTAGGTTAAAAAAGCACCGAATTTCGATTTAATTTGTTGGCATTTAGTTTAAAGAAAATGGTACCTAATCTCGATTTCGACTTATTGGCATCGAGGTTTAAAAATGGTGCCAAATTTTGATTTTAAGCGTTCATACGAGACCGTGCAGCTTACGTACTTTGAGTCTCTCTATGGGCACGTGCGTTCGTCGATTTCGTCGCGCTTTTTTCATCAAATCGTTGATTTTTCAACGAAATCGTCGATTTTATGTCAAGAATTGTTTTGCGCACACGGACCTTTAAGATTTTTTTCTAACGTTTTCTTTTGATTGTGGATCAAATGATTTTCATATTCAAATCTTTTAGGTCTGACTGGCCAATATTTTGTCTAAATGTACAAGCTAATAATTTGTAAATCGTCGCTTCAATCTCTAAGATCGTCGTTTCATCAATAGCGATCAATAGCGATCGTCACGTCTTCGATTTCGTCGGAAATACCCATCGAGAGTCTCTACTTTGTCTCTCTAAGCGTCACTATGTAATAAGGTAGTACCGCTCAGAGGGTCAAACTTCATATTTAAGTATATGACCTCCATTAAGTCTTACTTTGGATTTTATGTAACGATCACAGGCTTTTCTGTTTAGGTTTCTACTAGATCAGGGATTATCAGAACATTTTTGGACATAAAATATAATTATTGTGTCTGTTCTGTTGACTTGTCCCTCTGAGCGGTACTATATAATAAGGTAGTACCGCTCAGAGGGTCACACTTTATCCCCATTAAAGGAGAGCTGAAGCAAAAATTGACTTTTTTCTTTTAGTTCTGACCATGTACAATAATTCTTTAAAGCTTTTTGGAATTGTTGTATTTTTTTACCTCAAAGACCTGTTTTCAGTGTGATTTTATGCCATTGTCATTGCGGCTCAGAACGGGTGGGTCAGCAGTATTTTATGATGTATGATATGGGGAAGATCACGCCAAGTAAATAAAACTAATCAATCCTGCTTACAGCACACATGATGTCCTTATCGATCTTTACCTTTGCTCTATCATGGTATACTGTTGTGCCTGCTGGATGCTCGAATAATTCTCAGTGTTCCCCACATTATACATCACAGCATGGCGCTCAACATGCATTTTGAGCCCTCAATGCAAAGGCCCAAAAAGCTGGAAAACCTCATCTTCAAACCTAATGTTCTCATCAAAATGAAGAAACGGGATGAAATTACTACACAAACCAAACTTTACCAATGTTAGGCTTTCTGAAGAATGTGTTTCAGAAATAATGATATTTGCCTTCAGTTCCCCTTTAAGTCGCCATTGGATTTTTATTACACAAGAGCTGTATCCTATTAAATGTGTCGACTGTCAATTGTCCTGTAGAATTTTCTTAGAGGCACTTTTGCTTAAGCTGCCCCTTGATCGTTATACACAGGGTAGGCATGTCATTCTAAATGAACATAATAATAATAACAATACCACAGGGTTGTCAAAATAAGCCACAACCAGCACATTTCACTGGCTATTCCGAATACTGCGCCAGCTACTCCTAATGTTAGTAGGTCAGTTCTGAGCGTGATATCGGAGAAATAAAATGGAAATAGCCGCCTACTTTTTGGATAGAACCTGCTACTCAAAAACCTACTGACAACCCTGATACCATCAGTAAATGGTCAGATTATGTTTGCAGATTATTTACAGCGCGATGCGCCTTAGTGTGGCCACCCAACAAACGTTTTTGACAAGTTAGCCAGTCAGAGAGCGTGAATTTGTTTGAGTTGACAGGTTTCGTGACAACAGCTTTGAACAAATTTGCGCTGTCTGATTGGCTAATTATAACTTGTCAAAAAAGTTTGTTGGGTGGCCACACTAAGGCACGTCACGCTATAACTGTGTAGATGGAACGTAGCAATTGTGATGAATAAAATACCTGAACAAAGTTTGGAGTTGCTCCCCTGCTGAGAAATTCTACAAACTGAAATGTAAGTCACCATATTTAGGCTCAAAATTTACATTGGCTTTGTTTCTATTTATTTTTTTTGATCTGTGTATTGGTCAAATGATCGTTTTATCCATCTATCTAAACACCCCAAAAAATATACAACAGGCAAAGTGTTTTCTGCAGTTACGGCAAGCATACTGGTAAAGTCCTCTCAATTTTTTTATCACCATTTTTGAAGACATCAACATCCTATTAATTGAATGTTTTATTCTTGCTCTCCCTCCTTGCCTTCATATATTTTACACACCTACAGAACCCCGATAGAAATTCAAATTGAACTTCATATATTTCTTTACTTGTTTGGTTTTTGAGCCCCCGCCCCCTCCCCCCCCACCCTCTTCTCAGGAATTTTCAATACTTTCTGGACGGGGCGGGGTTAAGTGATTTTCTTCTAAGAAGTTGTTGGAGGAGTGACAATTGTAAAAAAATATGAATGCCATGGAACCAAACAAATAAAAGGTAAGTCTGCTGTCGGGCCTAGTGGCCCATCAGGCCGGAGCTTATCCCCGGTTTCTGAAGCATGAAGCGACAGAGAGTATTTCTACTCCCCCCTGGATGGGATGCTAGTCCATCGCAGGGTTACCCCCCAGCAGTAAATTCGCCGGTACCCATTTGTACACCTGGGTGAAGAGAGGCACTGTGAGAGTAAAGTGTCTTGCCCAAGAACACAACGCAGTGCCCCGGCCAGGACTCGAAACCGGACCGTCCGATCCAGGGTCCAGCGCACTAACCATTAGGCCACTGCGCCTCTCTAAAATACCCAGTGTTTATTGCCTACAATCATTTGGGTGGCCTTTCATATTTGAACGAATGCACACCAGGTGATAACATTTTCAACGTAGTGCCACCCTGAGAAACAAGACTACATTCAGAAAGAATAATTAACCTTTTTATTAGCAATTTAATGTATATCAGACTGGACTTGCAAAGAAAGGTACAGAACATTGACCTATAGGATTTTTCCTATGTCCTCAGCTAGCACAAACCTTGACAGCAAAGCTTATAATTATGTAATAAAATCCAATATGCTTATGGGACAAGTCAACAGAACAGATAAGATAAAAATATATTTTATGCCCCAAAATGTTCTGATATTCTCTGATCTAGAAGAAACCTAAACAGAAAAGCCTGTGAATGTTAAATAATATCCCTAGTAAGACTTAATGGAGGTCATATACTTATATATAAAGTTTGACCCTCTGAGCGGTATTACCTTATTATAAGTAGTAATAGCGGAAGTTAATGAATACCACCTGATCTTCAGCCATTTATTTGCCTATTTTTAACCACCCAATGCACGAAAATTTCCGCATGTTGCGAGCTTTAAAATAGGTAAATAAATGGCTGAAGATCAGGTGTGTATTCATTAACTTCAGCTATTACTAGTAAGGAAGGAGGAGGGGTTATCGACAACCACCTGGCAACAAATTATTTTCTCACATCATATCCACAAGTGTAATAAGAAAAGAACGCGTTACTGTCACGCGTGGCGTTGTGTGATGTTGTGTGTTACAGTCACGCGTGACATCGCGTGACAGGTCACATAACAGGACAAAACCCTTGTCGGGGGGTGCTCGGTGGCTGTTTGTTGCCTAGCCCCGGCCAGGACTTTCCGGCCGCTGACAAGGCGGCTGTCAGTTCCCAATTTACCTCTGGGAGCAAGGTTTGAAATCCCGGGGAGATTTCTGAGCACCCCCTGTTACCAGTAGGGCCCAGGCGGGCTCAAATACTTTTTATAACACTCAGAGAGACTTTTGTGTTTTTTCTCTCAAAGTTTAGTTCAAATTTGTGCTGGACGCTGCCAGTTTTTTTCGAAACTCTTGCAGAACCTGTTTTTTTATCTTTTCAATATCCGGCTGGCGTAAATCGGTCTGTTTTTTCGCCAAGTTTGAGCACAAACTCTCTTTGAGTTCACGATATTTCTGCATTTCACGTGTTATTTGTTTGAATTCTGAGTCGGAAACATTGTTATCGTCAAGAGCTTGAGAGACAGAGCTTTTTATTGAGTCATGCTTTGCAAGTGCCAGAGCTCGAATTTTCGTGTGCTTTTTAACTTTCCTTTCAAGCTTCTTGTTAACAACTGACAGGCCTGTGGAAGCAAAACCTGAAAGGGCTGCTATTCCTGCTGTAGGCGCTCCGACCACAATTCCGACACCAGTAAGTGAAGTTGCAATGGCCCCGGAAGACAGGGCGACAGATACAGCGCCAAGAGAGACCACGGAATAGTGAATCACTTTACAAGCTTTCTTGTATTTTTTCAACACAAGCCTGTAATGCTCTGCCTCATCAGCTATTTCTTTTTCAATTTTGCTGATCTCAGTTAGCCGGAAATTTTCTGGGGTTCTTGAGAGGGGTAGCTCTGGATAAATATTATCAGGCGGAGCACTTGGCAACACATTTGCTGAAGACATTGCATATAAACAGATTTTATTTTTCAATTGATTTGCAATTCGAATTGTAGTGGTTGATCGTTAAAATCAAATAGCTGACCGTCATCATCTTTTACTGAAAGCATTACACTGTTTACATGTACATATTTGCCTGTCGAAGCGTCACGAAAGTTTTGCTGTTCGGCCGTTTGATAGTGGACTTTTTCGAAAGTCACTGTCAAGATTTATTTCAATGTTGTTAATTACCATTGCACCAACTGGTGTATTTATTTCAGTGGGTAGTTTTATATTAAATTTAGCGAAAGCATTTTCTATATTTTGAGCAATACTTTCAAGAGTGTAATACCCTCTGGGGATAGTAATGGGAACAGAACGTCTACCTTCTGGATCAGACATTGAAATTACCCCATCGTTTTTCAAATTATTCCACGAATTATAAAGCGAACAAGACAACAGCCTTACGACAGTGGCCTCTGGAATCGGGTTGTCAAAATTGACGGTGCATGGATTAGAAGACGTAGAAATAGTAAGCACAACCATTTTATTTTTGTTGCACATAAATTTCCAATTAAAAAATAATGGGGAGTAATAAAAGATGAACATCTTCAAAACTGCACGTACACAATCAGATTCTGTTGCGTTTGACTATCTCGAAAAAAGAGCGCAGTCTGCCAACGTCATAAAATGGAACCAAAACCCCGAGGCGAAAAAAATCACGAAGGCTGCACAAGAGAAGGCATGGGCGGCTTTTTCTGCACGGTTTCCAAAGGCCAACAAAAGCAAATTTGTAGCACAGACAATTTTAGCGTTGGACCACACAGCAACAGCTGAAATATTTTACAAAGAGGGTGAAGGCAGTCTGCAAAGCGTCTTCGGTTCAGACCGCAAATATTGGAGTGCAGGCATGAAAAGCGCGCTTACCAGTTATCACCCAGCGCAGAAAAAAGTTTGCTGCCGGTTGAATTTCAAGACGCTGCACCAAGTTTGAAGAAAATATTCAACAACTCAATGAATATTTATGTAACGCCTGACCAGTATTTTACAACAAAGTTCAGAGAGATATTTCAAAAGGAAAAGATACAGTTCGAAACGTCAAAGCCCGCAAAAAATGGCTTGCGGGGCCAGATCAATCTTTCTGGGAACAGCAGCTGAACTTTGCAGTTTGGTGTGCGACGACAGGTTGCGGAATCTCACGTGACGTATTTGACAAAGATCACACAACGCTGAATCTGCCGCAGCAGGTGCGGGCTTTTTACATCTTCCACATGTACTTCACGGTTCGACGCATCCTGTATCAGCTCGCAGGCATCCAAAGCTTCAGCGCATTGCCGGGCGACCCAACATTCAGTCAGATTAACAACCATTACAACGTAGGTTCTTACAAAAGATTGTGCGCAGAGTTCGACGTTGACCCGTCAACCGATTTCCGCTTCACGTACGGGGCAAACCACGGGCTGGGAAGCGTTTACATTTATTGCTTCCTTTAATTCAAAAATGGACTTTTCGAGTGCAGTTTTTATTTCTTTGGTAAGGCTTGGATTTAGATTTTTGTGGTAAATATGTCATATGCCTTTTTTCCAGAGCCAAACATTTTAACTTGAAGCCTTCCGTTTTTTGGGCTGTAAAATATCTCAAGCTCGCTTGAGCTCATGTTCAGAAATTGCTCTTTTGCAGCAAACCAAGCTTTTTCACTCAGTGATTGCGAACTGCTGCCCACCAAAGGAGTTTCCTCGGTGAAAGAAGTGTCAGGCATCCCGCTCTGTTCGTGCTGCATTGTTTGCATTTCATATTGTTTGCCACCATAGTAGGGTGTCGATGCAGAGCCAGGCTGAAATGGACCGGTTGTGTTTTGACGGGTTGTATTGGTCTCTTGTTCATCGTCATCGTCATCGTGGTCAATAGCATGGTCAAGTTCAGGGTCGTCGTATCCAAAGTGTTCACCTTCCGCCATTGTATGTTAAACAAAAAATATTTTTTATTCATATAGATGATGGCGGTGCAAGCAAACCTTTGTCCAACGTACAAAGAAAAAATCTCGGCGTGATGAAAGCCGAGCGTGCAGTAAAGAAGTTCTGTTTTACGCTGGGGGAATTTAATCAAATTTTTACTGTCACGAAATGTGGAGTTGCTTGCAAAACTCACCTTTGATCGTAGCGATGCCAGCCCCAGCGGGACCCTGTATGTTTCTGTGCCCAAGCTGAATGAGAACGAGGTCCTCGTGCCCGGCTCGCTCGCACTGCTTTTCAACATCGACTTGTCTGGAGGGGAACCCAACAACTTCCTCATTCAAAACGCCGGGCGCGCTCTGGTCGACAAGCTTGTTGTGAAGTATGCGGGCACCATACTGCAGGACACGGTGGGGTATGACATCTTCAACATCTGGGAGGACCTATTCCTCTCGCAGGACGAGCGGGACAACATGCTGCGCGACGGCATTCAAAGCGAAGTCCTCTCCAAGATCCGCTCAAACGCTGGGGATAAGAAAACCGAGGATGTCGACACGGAAAACGCGCTGAACAAGGTTTTCGGGACACAAAATACCGAATCAGACTGGACCACCAGATCCTGACCGACCACGGAGTCTTTACCCCCAAGCTCTTTACAACGACCTCGTGTTTGAGCTGACCCTTGCGCTGGCCTCACAGGTTGTCAAAGGCTCTGACCCAACAAAACTGAAATACAAGCTGACTAACATCCAGCTCGAGTATGAAATGATTAGAAGCAAGACTCTGGCGGAAGACGTGCACGGTGTTTATTCCGCTGGCAAGGAATTCATGTACGATCACGTGATGCGTGCTAAGGTGGTCACCTTCGCAAAAGCCAAGGACTCAAGGATTAACCTCAGAGTCAACCCACAGAGAAGGTCCCTGAAAGGAATCCTCCTCCTGTTCATCGAGCCTTACGCTGCAGGAGCCAGAGATTCAGAAAAGTACTTCTGGGGTAGCCACCTGCCATTGAACCAGTAGGGATGAAGGTATGCCCATACCCTACCGACCCTGCGGCGTCAGCAGAAAGGGAGACAAAATCAGTGGCAGGGGAAAATGGGGGTAGAAACAAGTTTACACCATTCCAAGAGGCTAGGAAATGTGCCCACATGTCAAGGTCTTTGTGGAATTCCTTTCCGAGGCAGATGAAAGCAGTAGGGTCAGACAGACCACGGGTTAGGGCAATCATACGGCGCAGAAATGGCCGGCCCGGGGCTACAACCTTACATGCAAAGTGGGGGGACCCAATGATGGACTGGAGATTTTGGAGGCGGCAGCTGATTTTGGCCTGCCAGGAGGAAACAAGAGAACAGAGCCTTGTGAGTTTAGGGAGTACAGGGAGTAGTCCTCAATAGGAATATTAACATTAATGCTTGAGCTGGAGTTTTTGAGGTAAGAGAGGTGAAAAATGGTGTGCCATTTCCCTGAATTTTTCTTGGGGACCAGACCCAAAGGAGAAATCCAAAAGTTTTTTAAAGGAGGGGAAAGGAAAGGCCCCGCAGTATGGCCATTGAGGACTTCTGTCAAAAGGTTCTCTTCGAGGATGGTTGGGAGTAAATTGGCTCAGCGTAGGTTGGGATAGGATGTGTGGGCCCTGGGACCTGAATAGCCAATGCGAAAACCTTCCCTAAGCCCCCGGTATAAAGAGGATACAAAGAAGTTATCAGGGTGGCCCGTAAGGTAAATGTCAAGTATGTCAACATTAATTGGAGTGCTAGGTTTAAGAGTAGATAGAAAATCATCGCCGTTTGTGATCACTTGACTTTGGAGCCTTTTCAGGGTGCTGGGCGGTGTGGGAGGTGGCAGGGTGGGCATCGTTGCAGTTGGGATATGAGCAGCGGTGAGAGTAGAGGCAGGGTGTCCTGGTACAGGGGAATCCCTTGTTGTAATTCTGGCAGGGGTCTAACTTCTCCCTGGAAGAAGATAATGGGCACACATGAGAGAGGTGACCAGCTCCCCCGCAGGTAAAACAGGTAGAGCGTGAGAGGCTTGTAAATTTTTCAAGGTATAACTGGGGGTGTATCTTACTCCAAACGTAAGCTGGGTCCCGTGCAGCCCTTCTCCTGTCATAGGACAGCCAGGAGAGGCCTAAGAATTTTTGTGCGCCGACTGTATGATGGAGAGGTACGCAAACATATCCACCGCGCGATGTGGAAAAGACGACAGTAAAATGGTGGCAAAAACTGAGAAGGCCGACAACCAGCGATCGAAAGAATCAATCAGTGCCTTCTTACATGTAACTCTCCTCTGGCTGCAGCTTGGAAATGAAATAGGCAAGGACTCGCCGTCGAAAGTCAAGGCAAGTAAATCGGTACTATCAGAATTAACGGTAGAGTTTTCAGGGAGCAGCGATACAAAATCAACATACTCACCCTTGATGATCGCTTTCCTTGTCTTGTCATCCACATGCGCTGCGATGTCACCGGAGTTGGAAGTTGAAGGCGTTTGGGTCGCCCAGGTTGATGTTGGGAGAATTGTTCGTTGGAGTCGGAGGTGATTGGAAGCTTGCCATTTTACTCTCGACGACTGCTGATATGATAGCGGTGATTTGCTCGATGTTATTAACAGATGGCAGGGTATCACGAGTCGCCAGAGCAGATAGGTCGGGCGATAACATCTCGGCGTTATCGGGTGGCGAAACATCAGTGTTGATGGCTGGAGTTTCGTTGGCTTCTACTCCAGAGCGCGACGGGGTCGCAGTGGTTTGGGAAGGCTTGTGGCGTTTCCACCACCGCGCTGGCCCACGGTTGTTAGGTCGCTTTTCTTGACCTTTTAGTTGCTCGATTAGACGGGCACATTGGCCCTTTTTTGTTGACATAGCAGCCAAAGGACTTCGTTCGTCAGGCTGTTGTAATCCATAAATAAACAAACATAGCACGCAGAGAAAGGAAAAGATAGTGAAAACCACCTTTCACCATCACTGGGAGTAAATGCGAGGAAAAACCTTGTGTAAAAACAGTTAACTAAGTTTTAAACAAGGTAAATGTGATCAGCCCACAAGAGGTTAATATTATTGGTCAATGAGTAGTGCGCACGTGCCATTAATGATATACAGTACCGCTCAAATGTAAGTTACCACCTCTCGTCTCGTTTCTCACGATACGAGTCTCGTTTCCTGCGATATGAGTCTCGTTTCTCGCGAGAAGGTTCTCGTTTCTCCCGAGAATCACTGAAGCATTTAGTATGGAATATATTACTCGCAAGAAAGCGGCTTCCATGCAAAAGATTTTTGTTTGCAGTCCACAACCGACCGGCGACACGATCTTAAAAGATATGGTTGTTTTTGAGATTTTTGACACTTCACGGCAGTTGCCGGTGGGCTTGATTACACTAAAATAGGCCGAATTTGAAGAAACAATGTTTAATGTCTTTAATCGAGGTGCTTTTCAATGCGTCGTTCACATTCATTAAATTTTTGACAGGGGAAAGTTTTGCTCTCGGCACACATCGGCGAGACAATTAAAACAGATCTTTCAATTTCACGGCATGCTGGCGAGCTTCAAAAACTCGAGAGAATCTATGACGCGGAAATTTTGTTTGGAAAGTTCGAAGATTTAGTCTGTGTCGAAAGATTGCTGATTTGTTCACAACGTTCGGTTTGTAATAAACCTTTCAGTTTACGTTTGAGCTGATAGACAGTGCACTGAATATTGGCTTGTTTACATGCGAGCGATTGAATCAAAACTCGACGCGTCGCTAAACTTTATTGTTCTTATCTGAAATGCAAAACGTGAATGAAAACAATTTCAAAAGTCGAAAATAGAGACACGGTAAAAGTGCTTACACAAAACCATACAGGATGTTTTTACTTCACGACAGACAGTGCATTGAATTTGCATGTTTGCGTGCGAGCGAACTCAAGAAAACTTTTTGAATCGAAACTTGTCGTGTTGTTAGAATTTATCTTAAATGCAAAACATGAGTGAAAAGCATTGTCAATAATCTCAAATTAATACACTAGTTAAGGTACCTGCAGAAAAGTTTACACTTTTTTCTGTTCATTACCAGCGTGGTGAATTTGCATACTGTGTGCCCGAAATATTGACCGCAAGCTTCTGTATCGAAACTTGCGTCGCTAGAATTTGGCCCAGTTTGAAACGATCGATCACAAGGCCATCACATGACCATCTCGCACCTTTTCCAGTTAGAAACATGTTCTTATACATGTACACTGTTCCCTCTGGGAAGCAGCATACAAAATGACGGAAATAGAAAATTTGTAATGGGTTGCTAAGGCATGCCTGTCTAGATGAGCCTTAGCTAGCAGTGGGCATGCCAATGTACTTCTGTATTTCATTTCAATTGTAATAAATAAAAGTGTGGAAATGAAGTGTGTAGGTACAAGAAATACTTGGCATACCTTGTTGTTTGTGATGCGAATCTGATTGTTCTTTCCAGTTGTGGCTGTGGTGACAAGACAGAACTGCAGTAAGCTCCAGGTATAAACACCAAGAACAGCAAGGGTCACCTGTTCCTGTGTTTTCACAACTTCCTCGTCGAGAACTTCAAATAATTCAAGGATATCTGCTGCAGTGCCCACATATCCCAGTAAAAGGGCAGACAGCTGATCACGGGTGATCTCACCTCTTGGTAGAAGCCATCTTCCTATGATTATCCCAATAATCAGACCCAATTCACATATCTGTTTAGCCAATGTTAATGAATCCACATTTCCGAAGCACTGCAAATTGTGAGAGTATAAAGGACTGTTTTATCCAATTCAAGTCAAAATTAAATATTATTGTGATTGAAAGGAAAAGCAAATCTCTCATAACTATAAGGATGTGCAACTGAACATATTTATTTACCCTGGATATTGCCCCCCAAAAAACGTGTTTTTTAGACATTTTGAACATTTTGTAGTCGGTTGTAGGCTACATCTGCTCCAAATCTCTCCAACATGCATTATTTTGCAAAATAAAGACATGTCACGTTTTTCACTAGAATCGCATTTAATGACATTTTAGCTCGGGCATTAGCACAAATCAAATTTTTGAGATAGTTTTTGGACGAGAGAGTGACCTACCTCTTTAGGCTTTCCGTTTTCTTTCTCTTTTTTCGCTTTTCTTTCTCCTTCTTTCGCATCTTTTTGATGCATTGTTTGGCCTTTTTCTGGGCTTGCTTTCGGTTCAAGAATTGCCAAGATAACACCAATAAGACGGGAAATACTTAACACGGAGTAGCCAAGGGTAAGTGGGGGAAATTTTCCTCCTAGTTTTTGACAGAAATTTCTAAGTGTTTTGGTGCATATTTCAAGCTCCATTAACCCAATCAATGTTATCTGTGAATCACTGGAAAGGTCTTTCCCTCTGCAGAACTTGGGTAAAAGGGATTCCTATTTTGGTCAAGGCTGATGACATCAGAAGTGGAACAAAGGTTAACGTCTGTCACAGCCGGTTATGGCCGGTATAGGAGTCAATGGTTTAATCTCATACATTTAGAATTATTGGTATGCCTTCATGTACACTTCAGACCTCCCAAAAGGGGGAGAAAGAGAAGATGGCTTGGATTAATTGGTTTGCAAAAAAATAGGAAAAATCAATGGATAGAGCACCAGTTATAAATCACACCATAGAACCCTAAACAAGGTGTGACAATTAACTGTGTCAAGGAAGCAAAATGTGCCAATTTACAAACTCAGTCCAGTAATTAAAACCATAATTTATGTCGCAGCTTGCTTATACACAATGTATCAATACTTGGTTGGGGATCTCTTGTTAACATCCAAGGTCTAAATTCAACAATATTGTGAAAATAATCATTTCAACAATTGCATGCCTTGTTTGGAGTAGTCACACTGTTACAAGATACGTACAAGCTAAAAGTCTGATCACAAATTAGATATTATTTTATTGATACTTATCAGAGCAATAATTATTACTACTAGATTAAATCCCCTGATCACGATTTGCAACGTGTACATGTAGAGAGATATACCAATTCAAATCCATGCCATCACTAATCTTAGAATACACCTCAAAAATGGAGTAAAAAAATTATGCAAAAAACTTCATCCACAAAAATACAAATTAAAATAACATTATCCCCCACAATCAAGCAAGCAATCTTTCATATCCGCCAGATTTGGTGACAAGTATAGGGGAGACTGTGAGATTCCAGCAGAGTTCTAGCATAGATGCATTGTATCAAGATGTAAAATTATACAATTCTGATTACTGAGAGGTATGTGCATGCATATATCAGTACGCAATACACATACCACATTAAATAAACTGTGGACTGGAGTCTTATTACACAAGCTTAAAGCAGATGTGATGTTACTTTTCAGAATTATTCAAGTTACAGCAGTTTAATAAACCACTTACCCCTCTATTAGTACTTTCTTGACTTGGTGAAACTGTAGTCTGATTTCCATTAACACGCTTATCTAGGAGGTCCAGTTCGACAATCCATATGATTGGAATCATGGTAGACATGTAGAAGAAACAACTTGGCCAAAAGCTGAAACAAAGAACAATCAAATCAACACAAAACTAAGTTGTGACTTACTGCAGTTTTCAATAACTTGTGAACTCTGAAGTTCAAAACCCAACCAACAATTGCGTTTTTCGCTGTCGTCAATCATAATTACAGTAAAAGTTAATGAACCTTGAAAATCAGAAACGAACAAAATGGATTGAAGTCTACCAATCACAACTGACAGATGTGACCTTTTGACCCTGTTGAAGTGTACCTCTGTTTTCTGAGAGGTCCACTTGATGATTGACGGCAGCGAAAAACATAACCGTCGACATGAGCAGAGTTCGCGTGTTATTGAAAGGCGCTACAACCTTATAAATATTTAGCTAGGGAAGTAGCGACTATTATTCCATTGCTGTCTCTTGTTTGGTTTTCATACACATGCCACCTAACATAAAAGATTAATTAAAACATTGATTGATTCATTGATTGAATTAGCTGATTGATTATTATTGTAATCATCATCGTCATCACCACCACTATCATGCATCACTGCCCAAAACTCATTGGTTCAAGGGTGGGAGGCACAGTGGCCTAATGGTTAGTGTGCTGAACTCCGGGTTGAGCTTTCTGGCTTCAAGCTGCTCTTGGGCAAGACACTATCAAGACAATGGCCTGCTCTAGGGCAAGACACTATCAAGACAATGGCCTGCTCTTGGGCAAGACACTATCAAGACAATGGCCTGCTCTTGGGCAAGACACTATCAAGACAATGGCCTGCTCTTGGGCAAGACACTATCTTTACTCTCATAGTGCTTCTCTTCACCCAGGTGTATAAATGGGTATAGACAAATTTAATGCTGGGGGTTAACCCCACGATGGACTAGCATCCGATCCAGGGGGAGTAGAAATACCCTCTGTCGCTTCATGCTAATGAAACCAGGATTAGCTCCGGCCTGATGGGCCACTAGGCTTGTATGCAGTCTATAATATTATACTCCGTGGAGTATCCAGTCTCAATGAGTCATGACCAACCAAGTAAGTTTATAAGATCAGTCATACGTCATAGTTCTGGCCGGACAAATAAATTGGGCACGATCCATTCATCCGAAATTTTTGTGTGCCACATGGAGCAGTATTTTCCATTTCACTGATCAACTGGGTTACGTCGATACGCTTGTAGTCTGACTCTCTTGCTTTTTACTTGACGATTTTACAAGCTAACAGGCAATATCATGAAGAACAACAAGGAAACAGTAAAACGTGCAAGCTGCTTCACATGGAGAACCTTTATTTATGGTTACTTCAAGTTCGCACCATCAGAGTTCACACTTGCCACTACATAGTGAAACCAGCAACTATTCTGAGCAAAGAGTGGCTGCCTATGTTTGCTAACTAATCATACGCAGAATTTCTCTTGGCTTAAGAAGGTGGGTGCAAATTTGAATGATGTAAACTTGATTGGGTGCGAAAACTGATGGCAAAAGAGCAGTTGTGGTAGCCTTTTTTTGACAGCCACTAGATATTGTCAGTTTGATGTTGTTTGATATCTTGCCCATGTACGCATTTTTGAAACTGACGACTACAAAATAGTCACTTCATTCCACCTCAGTCACTTCATTCACAGTCTCTGATACTCACTTTGTTCAACATTTAGTTTCTCTTTTTATCTTTTCGTCAATTCCAAAGTCAGCCGATTGATTTCAAGTGATATAATCGCATTTGGGCAATCGATACTTGATTGTTCACTTGTTGCTACCCTGCGCATTGCAACAAAGTGATAATGAAGTCCACCAGCTGAGTTCAATCTATGGTCGATTGGGTTTAAAAAACTTCGAAACCATACACAGTTTTTACCCATTGGAGTATGAACTGCCTGCAAAACCTTTTTTGCATACATAGAGAACTACGTGTAGTTATGTTGTTGATTGTTCACTTGTTGCTATAACGCGCATAGCAACAAAGTCAACACTAGGCGCGCCGGCTGAGTTTGATTGCTTCTAACTACTTTAATCTTCTATACACAGTCGAATGAAGTGGCTGTTTCGTGGAACAAATTGACTATTATGTGGAACGAAGTGACCTTAAAATGGAACATAGACCTCTCAAGTCTCATGGTTTTGCTGTGAAACGTGCGGTTTTTACGGCAATCTCATGATGAGATCATTTTTTGCTTGCTAAACTGATTTTTCTGGTGCAATTTTCTGTAGAAATCCACAGTTGTATGGGGGTTGTCCCAAAATCAGGAGTGCCAGAAAGCTGGAAATCAAGAGCCAGAATCCTAAAACCCAGAACGACTTTTTCTGAGGACAAACAAGCTACATGTAAATAAGGAAGATGTGCAAAGTCTTGAAAGGTCTACGGTGACTATATCCACAATAATTTGGAAAACATCTTCAGGATGTAAAAAGTGATTTCACGTAAACAAACACTACCAGTGTATTGCTGTAATTGTTTGTGACAGTGTAAATCAAGCTACTGATCATTTCAAGCAAAAATGGCTTTATTTTCAAATTTTAGTGTTCAAATGCTCAAAGATTTCATCATAAAAACTACATCCCATAAAAACCTGTCTATATGTGCAAACTTTTTCCTAATTTTTACATTCAATTCTCATGTTCAAAGGCGATAACATGAACAGTTTGCTGCCGTTACAGCTAATCGAACCATTCTATTCTCACAGCAATTAGTTATCAGTCAAGATGTGTTCCATGCAAGGAGGTGATTACAAAAATGTTATGGAAAGCCTCTCGGAAACCCTTATTATGTGACTAATACTTTGTAAAATTAAAAAAAATTGTTGTGAATAGTGTTAGGTCCAAAAGGATAGAATCACAGCATGAAATCAATTTTTATGTAATACTCAACAGTAATCAACACATTGTAAGTAATATTGTTAACAAGTAACCTAAGTAGTGTATTATAAATTTAGTATGTCACGTAACTAAAGTATCATAAATAGTGTGTACAAAAATTAAAGAAAACTAACACCTTTTAATTTGTAAACATACATGTACCTATTTAATTTTCAAGAGGTCATTACATAGTAAGCTTCAATTCACTATTATCACACATCACATTCCAAACAAAATAGTTCTTGCCTAAATAATTCTAACATACAAATACAGCATTTCTACTTTCAAATTTGGAGACTTTCCTCAGAGCCCCGATCCAATGAAGGCTGCCGCTGTGCGAAAATACTTTATTTCACTGACGCCAAGGCTAAATTAATTGTGCACCTTGTGAGGACCCAGATACAAAACCTTATTTTTTCTAAACAAATGTAGGCATTCCAAGGTTTTAGGATTCTGGCTCTTGATTTCTGGCATTCCAGCTTTCCAGAATTCTGGATGTTAGGATAACCCGTTGTATGGCATTATTTGCCATATTTGATCGACTGGTAGAGTCTGGAATCTGAGCTAAAATTATCAGCTAAATTATCTGTGATCCACTGCATTTTCGAAATCCACGAATCCACTTAATTTTTCGCTTAAAATAAATCTGCAATCAGTGTACTTTTTAAGGCAAAATCTGTTGATCTGCGAACCTATTCACCCCCTCTTTATCAGATCGCAAAAATATTTTAGGTCATAATTGATAAATAAAAAACAAAAAATTACTCTACATGAACACCTGACTTTAGTCATTTTTGATGCTGTCAATAAATCCACTGGTTTTTTTCCACATATCTCCAGGTTTTTTTACCTTGATCTCCAGGTTTCAGGTCTTTTGGGGTTTAGGGTTAGTGTATAAGTCGACCCCCTAATTTTGGGGCCAAAAACTAAGTTTTCTTCATTTTATTGGAAAACTTAAATCTATTGTATTTCTTAGAGTTATTGTTCAGATAAGTACTGGTGAAAATATGAAACAATCACAGCAAGTTTCAATGTGAAGTTTTAATATTCTTGCATGTCCGCAATCGTTTTAACAACACATTTACATGTGGGCATTTTGTCCATAATGTTTGAAACATGATTACAAAATCAAACATACTAATTCTAGACAAACCTTTCTAACTGTGAAAGACGACAAAGCAGCTTTAGCAGGCAGGCAAAACCTCAAAGAAGGTCAATAATCTTTGAGAATGCTCAATAAACAGCGTGTTTAGAAAACTTGGTAACCAAGCTACAAAATCAGTCGAGTATTGGTAACTGATGACTGCATGTGCTTACATTATGCCAGGTTACTAAGCAGGGAGTTCGAAGTTTCCTCAGCAGATTTACAGCTTTATTTTGCAGGAAATGTCAGTTCTTTATTCCGCAATTGTGCCAGGGAGTATCCTCGACACTCGGGTCTACAAAAAGCAGATAAATTCTAAAGCATTTCAACTTGAACTGCTAATTTAGACGCAGACCGCGAAGTGAAGGACTTCATGTTTTGTATCATTGTTTATATTAAGAAGACGTTTTATGTAAGATTATAAAGACAATTGTTATGCTAATTGTGCCAAATTTATTTTACCGGTTCTTGGGTCTTAGTTTTTGGACTGATTTTTAGGTCGTGAAAGGTCGACTTATACACGGGTAAATACAGTACATTTCATCTGATAAACGTATTTCTTAACTGCAAAAGAAACCAAAATTCAAGCTGAATGACAAATAACCATTGGTTAGAAAGAGCCGACAAAAATAGTCCGATAACGAAGATGATATTTGCATAACCTACTTAGGTGTAATCGACTGCACACGCTAAGTCATCTTCTCACGCATATACCACTGCACATCCTAAATCTTCCATTTGCGCATAACCACAATTACTTGCGCCTTTGATCTTACGGCCGACCAGAATTCCTTGCGTTTCGTAAAAAAAGTAATTCGCCATGTTCTAAACGAGCGGTAACCTGGGTTCGAGTTGCGACCACAAAGCTTCTTGGGATCGTTTGGAGGGACACGGAAGTTTCACACGGAAGTAAACATGTCGCACCATTACAACTGTTGTGTACCTCAATGCAATAATAGTTTTAGAAACTCGCCTAACCTCCAGTTCTACAGAATTCCAAAGGACCCTGCTGTACGGAAAAGGTATGTGGTCCTACTGAGAAACGACTCGCTGAAATTATCTGAAAGTACACGTATTTGCTCGGCACACTTTGAGGGAGGTGAGAAACTCAGCAGAACCTACTTGCCTTCAATTTTTCCTTGGACGAAAGAACTGGTTCCACGCAGAGTTTTGAAAAGGGCGACCTTCGAAGAATCGCAGGAAATAGAGAAGGCTAAAAGGAGATTACCGATGGCTGAATTACCACTAGAAACGAACGTTGAAATGGAAGAACACTCGAAAGAAAACCTTGACATGGATAACAGTGTAGAAATACAAACTTTGCTAACAGGAGACGAACTAATCGTGTTACATGACCGCTTACAAGCACGCGAAGAGGAGAACGTGAAGCTAAAAGAAGAGATTCAAAGGCTGGAGAAGGAAAATAAAAACTTGAAGGAGTTGCACAGAAAATTACAACATGAAGCTGTAACCTTGAACTATGCCCTAGAGAACAATAGATTTGACATAGATAAGTATAAAGATAAAGATGATGATATTGCATTCTACACAGGCTTACCCGATTACAATGCACTAATTCTATGTTATAAATCTGTAGAACACTCTTCTAGTGACATTATCTATGAACACGAAAAGACTAGTGTTAACAGCAATGTTGGAAGGCCTAGAATACTTACTAAATTCCAAGAGTTTATTCTTGTCATGCTACGGTTAAGGCTTGGATTATTTGAAACTGATCTTGCTCATCGCTTTAAAATTTCTAGATCTACTGTTTCTAAGATTATAAATGGCTGGATTCCGTTTTTGAGGAGGCAATTTGAATCAATTATCACTATCCCTTCAAGAGAGCTACTTAAATTTTATATGCCTGAAATTTTTAAAAAATTGTTACCCAATGTTACAGTGATTGTAGATTGTACAGAATTTGAAATGGAGCGACCATCTTCTCTCGATTCTCAGTCAGCATGCTATTCAGCATATAAATCACGAACCACCATGAAATCACTGTTGGGGATAACTCCAAGTGGCGTATTATGTTTTGTCAGTGACTTATTTCCTGGATCTACCTCGGATAAGGAAATAACTATTCTCAGTGGTTTTTTAGACAAACTTAAGCCAGGTGATCAGGTTATGGCCGACAAAGGGTTTAATTGTCAGGATGAATTAGCCTCCGTTGGTGCAAGCCTTGTTATGCCAGCATTTTTAGATAAGAAGGTACAGTTTTCCAAAAAGGAAACAAATCATAATAAGGTAGTTGCTAGCCTAAGAGTTCATGTTGAAAGGCTAATGGAACGTATAAAGAACTGGCACATCTTCGACCATAAGATACCAATTACTCTTGCACCTATTGCAACAGACATGCTTGTGGTGGTCTGTGCACTATCAAATTTTCAACCCCCTCTTATTAATTAAGAGTGATTTGACTTGTCAATGAGAAAGAATCTGATTTGTTTTTTTGATGGCTGATATGCTTAACTGGTTGAAATTGATCGTTAACTTTTTCTAATGATAACAAGTTTACGCTTACTTACTTACAGTGTATTGAGCTATGTACTTTAATGAGGGAATCAGAACTTAAAAGTTGTAGCTCTTCCACAGTGTATATCAGTATATAAAGACTCTTACAACATGCAAGCATTCATTTTTGGGATACCATATTTGACACGAGGGTATGCAAGTTCAGGCACAATCCAGCAGTTAAAAAATGATTCTAGCTTTGGAAAAATTGTATCCCAGAAGTCTTTTGCAAAAGAAACTCTTTCACAAAAGGGTGTTGAACAACCTGTCCCCATAACCACAAAATCTATCCATTTTCTTTCAACAACAAACATTATTTGTTGTATTTGAAAATAATATTTGTGCCTTATATTCAACTTCACCCCATCATCAGATTTCTTACAAATTCCTTTTCGAATTAAAGCATCCTCTAAGATTTCATTGTTCTCCATCTGAATGTATTTCAGTTCAAGAAGACCATCAGTGTTCTCTGCTGAGGGATCATGTACTAATCCATCTGGACTTGCTCCAAGGAAACCATGGTGCTTGGAGATAAAAAAGCCACATTTCTCAACAGTTATACCAGTGACCCCTTGCTGCTGCTTTAACACTTTGTAAGCATCAATAATGTTGTCTTCCATATCCAGTCCCTCTTGCATGTATTTACTCTGAAATGGTTTGTTGTAACCAAGGACTTCTTGGATAGTTTTTGTAGGAGATGTAGCATCCCTTTGTACTGCTATCCGGTAACATTTGGTAGCTGTTATTCTGGGCTGTCGATGATGATGCCACAGGTCTGTGTTGGACTGCCCTCTAGTTTTCTGTTCTATTTTATTGATCTTTTCTTCATCGAAATTAATGTTCCTCTTAACTTTCTCAAATCTCTCTCTGAGTTCATCAGCTGTGACAGGATGGCTTTTGATAGGTGAGATAAGTGATGGTTCTTCTTCTTGGTTTTTCTCCTGATTCTCAATTTTTTGGGGAAGAATATGTGTCCATCCAACAGTTCTTCCAGATTTCATTTCATATTCTCTTACAGCCTCAAGAAATTTATCTAATCTTTCACTTGGCCAGTCTCTCTCCTCTGATGCACTGTTACCCTGCTGCAAACTTAACTTTGGCGTTTTGATTTTCTTTACTTTTGCATAGTCATGCTTGACAAAGTTCATTTCAGAGATAGGTATGGCTGGTCCCTTACGCTTCCTTGGAACATTCCATTTACAGGGCTTAGAAGTACAGGACTCTTGTGCATCAGAACATGTTTTTTGCTTTTTAAAATGTTCTTCTAGGGCAAATAATGTTGATGCAACATGATTGCAGCGACCATCGATACCTGCAGGGCATTTACAATGTGCTTTTAAAATACTAACAGTGGATGTCATCACTAGAAAACAACTATATACTTTATCTTTCTTCATTGATGGAAGAACCTGGCTTTTGATGAAGTGCTTTCCATTTTCCTGTAGATAACCAATGTACAAAACATGTCCTGACTTAAAGAAGTTAAACCCCTTGACAAGGGGCTTTGCAGTTGACAATTGTTTTTTACTTTCAACTCCTTCTATCATAAACCGCCATACGGTTCCAAAAGATATTTTAGGGAGACCCTTTAGATTGTTTTTGTAACCTTCTTTTGGAAAGGACGGATTGAGCTGCGGCTCTTCCTTTTCAAGGATGCCAAGTTGAGCTTTTTTTCGTAAAAGGTGTATTCCGCCGTCCGGATCGCGAAGATATTTCACATCTAATCCATTTTTAATGTAATCTTGAACCCTGAAAACGAAGGAAAAACCCGCCATAAAATAAACGAAAAATATTCCACCCTCCAATATATCAAAAATGCGCGAACATACCTTGTCACTAATGCTTTCTTGTTTCCCGTCGTCTTAGCTCCCCGGCACAACAACCACCTTTTCAATTGCACAACACTGCACTGCACTTCGGTTTCGCGAGGAAGTTTTGCACCAGGTATATCTTCTTCAGTGAGAATAACCTTTACTGTCTCTTTCGCTGGTATTGTCTCACTTTCCGCCATGCTAGCTGTCCCTCCAAACGATCCCAAGAAGCTTTGTGGTCGCAACTCGAACCCAGGTTACCGCTCGTTTAGAACATGGCGAATTGCAAGCCCCTATAATGTAATCTTATGCCGATTAGAGAGCTGCCTCGCTCGTTCGCTTCATGCTCACTCGCTGCGGCAGCAATTAAATGTTACAAAAAAGGGCATGCCAGTAAGAAACTGGGGATGCGGGCCAAGGAAAAATTGGAGAGCAATCTAGAGTTTGATTACGTTTGATTCAAAAAGTGTTCGATTTTCGAACGTTTGATTTTGTCGATTAGCAAAATGTTTGAGTCAGTTTAAATCCAAATCCACACAACAATTCGAGTTCAAATTATTTACGGAACGTTCGAAATTGACTACACCGGGAATTTTGTTCTTTCTTAGGTTATTAAGCGATGCCCTGAAAAATAAAGTTAAGATAAAATACAAAGTGTTGCTATGCAAACTTACTATTTGTATTCTTGTCCTTTGCGGGCAAGTAAAGTATACACCATCTCGAAGAACAACAAGACGATGCCAAGAATGGTGACCCAGTACATGGCGTTATTGAAGCAGTGTGCAAGAAGCCACACAGACATAAATCCGTGGATAAAGAACATAACCCGGGTAAGCACTGCGTAGAAAATCGGTCGAAAGTTCCATAACTTCAGCCAAATTCTTTTCTCCATGTTGGATTCTTCCGTCTCCCGGAGACAGTGAATTGCGTCGATCAAACGGTGTGTGACGAGTGTGACCATTTGATGCGGGCCGTCGATCTTTCTGGTCAGCTGCAAGTTCAAAGCAGAATATTGAAGAATGGCGGGAGCAGGGAGTTTTGTATTTAGCAGGTTTTGAATTTTCACCGCAGTATTCCCAAATGCAATCAGACAGGAACGATTGGCTTCTGGATCATTACGTGCAGTGAGATATGCTCCGAGCTCGGTGTACTATTTGTACGGAAGCTATCCAAGACGGCGCCGCATGCTGTCCCTGTAAGCTTATTATTATAATTATGATCTTGTATTCGTTTTTAATGCTACATTAAGCTTATGTGATGTAACTTTAATCTTTTTGTGTTTTTTCCTTGATCTTTTTCTGTACTGCCAGGTGGCCATGTTTATCACTTGAAATGGTAAGCTCTTGTGCATGTTTGTAATAACATGTACTAATAATAATAAAGGGAAAATATTATTGCTTTTAGATTTCAGACTTGCGGCTAAATACAGGAATCGATCCGACCTCCGAATGCACCGGGAACTAGTATGGTTAGCTCCCAGCTCTTTCCCAGCTCTATTGTTTTAGGGCTAGGGTCCATTGTTGCTGTTGTTTATTTATATATTTCAGCCAATATTGTACACCCCCCTCTGGTTAGCCTACTATAGCACTATAAATTTTTAAAATTTTAGGGTTTGGTTGGCTGGGCCTCGGTGGTGTAGCGGTACTGCGAAGCGCTTGTAATCTGAACGACCCGGGTTCGAATCCACACCTCGATGCTTTTAAAATTCACCTGGTCTTTTTCTCTTTGTTAGACCAAAATATCAAAGTTTAAAAATTTCTAAGTCTCCGGATCGATTCCTGTATTTAGCCGCACGTAGATTTCAGGCGTGCCGCCATTTTGGATATTATGACGTCACTGCGTTGACAAGGTGTGCACGAAGTGACCTCAAAACGCTCGCCTTCATTCAACTTTTTTGTTTTTGATGCAGGTAGCCTGAAATTATGTACAAATATAGAACTCGTCATTCTAAAAAAATCAAATGTCTTTTTTTGTTTTCGAATTTCAATTTTTTCGGCGGGAAAGCAATGTTACAAGTTTGGCACCAAAATTTTCTTTATACAGTTTGCAATATTTGATGACAGTTTCTGAACCGGCATATGTCACAAGGATTCTGAAAATGAAAAAATATCGGAAATACGTCAATCCAAACAAAAGATATGGTACATTGAAGTTTGGAATTTCCACCATTTTGAGCTATTTTTAGTAATGAAATGATGGGAAATTCAAACTTCAATAAGCGATAACTTTTGATTAGATTAATACATTTTTTTCCCATTTCAGGATCTTGGTGACAAATTCTTTCAGAAACTGTCAGAAAATGTTATACATTTAGCCCATATCAAAACCAAAAAAGATAAATTAAGGCGGGCGTTTTGGGTCACTTTGCGTCCACCGTGTATTGTTCCGCACAAAAGACTGGAACCTCTGCTTCCCAACAAAAGCAGCAATGCAATAACATTATAATATCCAAAGTGCGGCGCATGGGAAATTTGTGCGATACTAGCACACACTCAAGCAGTGCACATGCTTAAAATGAGGTTGTATTAAAATTCATCCCATGTTACATACCGTTGAGCACTGCAGGTTGTATGTACATACATACATTTTTATTTTGTTGTCTCGTGTAACATGGATAAAAAAATCATTGTTAAAAATCGTCCCATGTAACATCACCTTTAGGCCACCTTGGCTATCATGCCTGCCACGAAAGTACAATTTTGTTTCCAGTGTTTTCAGATTTCACCTTTCTGATTAGTGGCAAAATTTACTTCAATATTTCTTTCTTTCTTTTTTGACCAGATACTTTCTACAATCACAGAAACCTTTTCCCCATTAAAAGCAATATTTGTGAACATAGATAGAGTCAAAACTGTTGAAATTTCTGCAGCCAACCACATTGAAAAAGGTACATGTATAAAGCTGCAAAAACTAAATGATGAAAAACATGTTGGAGATACTCCGACCCTTGTCCGTTGGGGGTGGATTGGATTCCCCTGAGACCAATAAATAGCTGCATTAGTGCTCCAACGTACTAGCTGTCCAAGTATTTGGTAGGGGTACTCAGGAACTTACAGAAAGGAAACAAATAACCGTACGCAACCACTGCGCAAAAAGCCAAATATTCTGGCCAGAATTCGCTCGAATACAACTCAGCACACGCCTCGTATACTGAAATTATTTTTCCGCCGTATTCTAGTATGCCTGATTTGAAATACACCTGGGATATCCTATTAGAATCCGGCCTGTTTTTCCATATTCAAATTGAACACTCTGGGTGTGCATCACATAATTATTCAATATTGAATACTCGTGAATACGCCAGGGGCACTTCACGTATTCAACTCGAATACTCTTGAATACTCCAGGTGTACTTAACATATCGCATACGCCTTGAATACTCTAGGATTCTATGGCATCACACTGACATATTCAAGGCTAGAATGCTCTAGAATATTTTTCATTTGGCGCAGTGAACTTGGCTGAGTTTTCAGAATTCATCCTCAAGCAAAGGGTCGCTGACGATGAAGAGCTTGTATCCTTCGACATTGTTTCTCTTTTCACACCTGCCCAGTTGCACCTCTCTGGTGGCAGAGGTATGTTGATGACTCGGAATGTATGTTTGAAAAAAACGGACATGCAATTTTTTCACCAACATCACAACTCCGTAACAGCAACATCCAGTTTACAATAGAGTACGCAAGACAAACGGACAAGGGTCAGAGTATCTCCTTCTTGGACTCAGTGTTGAGCGATAGTTCCTTGGAGATTGGCGTCTCACACCAACAAATATCTGGATTTCGCTTCCCACAACCCGGTGCAACACAAGGAAGCTATGGTGAAAACACTACTAAACAGGGCCAACCTACTACCATCCAACCACAAACTTAAGTCCAGTGAGCAGGATCACATCATGGATGATCTAAAAGCAAATGGCTATCCTGACATTTTGTTCAAGAAATACGTCAGGGACAACAACAATCACAAAAAGCAAACGCAAGAAAGACCACTAGGAATGGCGGACCTTCCCTACATGAGAGGGGCATCAGACCGAGTGGGCCGTGTCCTCCTTTAAAAATTCCACATTCGGGCTGCTTTCAAGCCTATAAGAACATTAGGCCATATATTCAAAAAGCCAAAGGACTGACCAGTGGTTAACTGAGTTGCAGGGATTGTGTGCAAAGTGAAGTGCCGCGACTGCCCTTTTACATACATTGGTGAGAGCAAGCGTTCGTCAACCTCCCGCAGACCCAAGCGCGATCCAGGTTGCGCAAGCAACAATAAATCAGTGATTAAGAGCCATGCTGAGACAACGGATCACAACATCCATCCGAGGGACACCCAAAACCTTGAGCGAGGGATCAACAGTTATAGCAGAAGGCTTTTCCTGGAGTGGCACTCCACTTTGGACAGCAACGCCATCAATGAAAGAAAAGCGTTCCCTCGCACATACGTTCCAGTAAATCAAAAATAAAGAACGTCAACAACTTTGCACGAGCAACAACGAACTTTCGTTTTACTCCGATGAAGGTGGACAGAGGACACCGAAAATTTAGTAAAAAATTCTACAGATCGGATTTAGTGAAAAACACAAAAAACATGTAAGATTGTAAACCATGCATTCAACCAAGGGAGCTATGAAATTCAGAAATATGATAACCGGTATAATGTTTAGCAGATTATCGTGAAATTCAATAAACTCCTTTCAATACTTATGTCTAACTTCTTTTAAGGTAGCATCCCACCCCAAATGACCGCTTTGCGTTCGCACCATTTTAAGGCAAGACGTTAAATAAAACCCTGACTAACTATCTTCTGAAAGCTTAATAAATGAAGATTACCATACCATATTTATTGAAAGAAAAAAGTTTAATGCCTTGAAAATATAGCGATCGTTTTGCAAATGTACATGGCTTGCAATATTCAGTTCCTGTGCAGTCGGAAGTGATCTAGAGGAAGAGAAAAACATTGCGCCGAGTTTGTAACACCTTTGTCTCAAAAACTGTTTCAGCGAATTTTTATATCTTGCCTGGTTTGTTTGTTATGCCTGGTTAAACTTCAAGGTTCGAAAAAATATCCCTCCGGTTCTTTCATTTGTTTATAATTCCAGAAAGAACGGGAAAAACCAAAAACGCCAACACGGTTTTTGAGCCACATTATATGGGAACTTTCTCGCTAAATTTGTGCCCAATTTCTTGAAAATATAGTTTCGAGAAAAAGAGCAATACAGTTTCAAACGGCTCAACTTACTTCATAACAATAGCACTCAAATGCTGACCAGACAAGATGCCAAATACTGTCTCGCGTGGGAATTTAATGCTACATTTCAGTTCTACCAGGTATCGCTGTTGGATCGCTCGCTCCAAAGGTAAGTTGCTACTGTAGAATTGGAAGTCTTTCATCTCAGGTTCCAGAGTTTTCATTCCTCTGACTGTTACATTAAATATTGTTGCCTGGACTGGCTGCGACGAAATTGCGTGTTGAAACAAGGATGGTATGTAACATGATAATGACGTGTTGACAGATTGTCACAATGACTTGTCAACATCTCATTAAAGGCAATTAGTAACGAAAATTAAGAATTGGTTCATGCTTAGCGTGTGTATATCGAGTTATGGTGCACGCGGGAAGTTTAGAGAGCACGAAAGAAGCATAAGAGTTGCTCGAGGCGATATCCAGGAGCAACTCTAGCTTCTTGAGTGCTCTCCAAACTTCCCAAGTGCACGATAACTCGATATACGCACAGCTAAAAGCATGAACCAATTCTTTTATAACAGTTGATTAGTGGTTTGAAAAATAACAGTGAAAGGATTGAAAACAACAACAGCAACAGACCACGCATTGAAAAATATGGTATGGTTGCAATGAAAGTGTTGGTATTTAGGCATCTGTTTAGAGTTTTATAGAGGTTTAAGAAAATAGCTTAGACTTTGTTTGTGCGACTTTCATTGATGGGTTGACAATGAACGCAGTAAAAAAAAAACAATTTTTACGAAGAACTCAAAAACAGGAACAACAACAAGCGACCGCTCGTTGAAAATTTTGTTTTCATCGCCGGCCGGGATTGATTCAGTTGATTTAGCGACAGCATTAATTTTTTAAAGTTTTCTATTTCAGTTCTAAACGGTTCAAAGGTTAGCTTTGAATTTGGTTGAATTATTTCATTAATAGATGAAAATGGTTTTACGAAGAAAACTAAACAAAAAACAGCAACGAAATCGGACGGTGAATTGAAATGATCAATGAAATCAAAGCTAAAAAGCAAGTTTAGAGTTTTTTTAGAGATGGCTCTGATTTGTTCAAATGAAGAAAATATTGATCAACATTGACTTACCTGACCTAAAACGTGATCAAAAATAAAGAAACTGCTTCAAATGCAATTGCACACGTCATTTTATTGAGCATGGCCGTGCATATATAAAGATTTTGTTCATGATGGCTCAATAGGAATTAGATAGGGCTAGCATGTGCGTTATGTTATAACACTATTTTATCCATAACTTCCCGTAGAAACAATATTTTTTCGAATTTTTTTTAAAACAAAGGTAGGAGTAAGATCTATCTTGCTATCGTAAAATATTTTCCCCACAGTGGTCACATTTGGGGTGGGATGCTACCTTCAATTTGCAAATGGCCTGCAGATGTTAATTGAGAAACAGTAAACATTGTTTAAGCTATGAGAATACAAGCAAGAAGTGAAAGTTTGCCGATTTCAGCCTAAGAGAGCTGCGAGGAAGCCAACTCATTGTGACGATGCAACAATGTCAATAAAGATGCTTTCAGTCAATCAGAAATAATAAAATATTTTGCTTCCAGTGTAGACAAATTTATGGGATTAAAATACTTTTCCACCGACTTCCCAAGGCTTGCAGAAGCTATAAAAATTGAGTTAAAGGATTATTTGGTCATTTGTGGCGAGTTATAAAATGGAATAGAGTAGTTTCACACATGTGACAAGTGGCCATATTGGATCGGCAAAAAACCTGATTATGTTTTCATAATAATAGAGTTCAATTCCCGCAGGATTGTTTTGGGACACCAATATGGCCGCCATTTCTTCGTTTTGGGACACCAATATAGCCACCGTGATGTCATGTGAAAAGACTCTTAGACTGTATAATTATTGCTTGTATTTTCGTATGAACATTTTACAAAATATAATGGTCTAGAGTGATGATAAACAAAGCGGCTCAGGACAAAAGCTAAAATGAAGAAACAAGGCTAGACAAAGAGGTTTTCTAGGGCAAGTGAAAACTCCAAAACAATTGCAGAAGGCCACAGTAGTTCATGTCAGCATGCAGTGTACAAAATACCAAATTTCTATTGGTTAAACACTTTCTGTGCAAACCAGATCTGCACATGCACATTATTGTGACAATTAATCTACAAGATCAATGTATAATTGGACCCGACACTGCAAACTTGGGATAAGAACATAAGTTAGTTTCAAATTGGGTATGCCCATGATGTCATCACCTGGCTTACATATACACTCTTACATATACACTCTTACTGCATAAATTTAGTTGCATAAAAGCAATGTTATGTTGAGTTATAGCCAATTTCCCCAAGCAAGAGCCCAAAAAGATCACTCACTCACTCATGCCCATTATGCCGGCTGGCATGTAGGGCAGCAACAAAGGAACTCCACTCCTGTCTGTTTTGGGCCAGCCTCTGAACGGTCTCCCAGGTGTGATGGAGGGTCTTGAGCTCAGCTTCTACAGTTCGACAGACTTGTTTTCTTCCCCAACTCTATCTCAGTACCGTGGTACTGGTTTTTCCCTGTACAGGAAAGTAGTCCATGGCACATCTGTAACTACTAAGTGAGCTTTCTATCCACTTAATTTGCCGAGCCTGCTTAGTGACACCATGTGTCAGATTTCTGACACATGACGTGAGCAAAATCAGCTTTTACCAGATGTTCTCTCCCGAGGGTTGAGAAGATCTTGGTACAAAATTATAATAGAGTTAAAAAATTTGAAGCTGGATACACTTATGTCTTTTAATTAATATTGACATGAAGCTTGGACCAATACTTGTGTGCATACTACTGAAAAAGCTGTTAAACTTTAATTTCAAAACTTGTGACTCTTACTCTATAATTTTTGTTCTCAGCTGCAAATAATTTTTTCCTGTGAAAGAACATGTCTCCAACTAAGTCACCTTTTTGATCGTGGTCAGAAGTCAAGCAATTGCATTTTGGAAGGCATAAAAAATTGTCCAGACATTCCGTTTGACCACAGTTGCAGTTTCATCAGAAATTGGCAAATACTGGTTGGCCATTGTCACATGTCGAACTGTTTTGCATGCAACATTAAGTGGACAGGTTTGATGAGAATCAGGCATCCTGTATAATAAGTAGAAAAACCTGGCAGTGAGTGGGCATGTTGGTCCCTCATTCATTCTTTTCTCAATTCTGGTCTCAATCATTCCCCTTCAGATCTCTCCATTTCCCTTCAGGTGCCCACTGTAATGCTCATTGTCTTGATGAAACATGAACCATTTGTGAACAAATGATGTCAGCAGCATTTTTTGTTGTTATCATTTTTCTTATAGCCTGAACAGGTGGCTCAGCCAAAGTCGAACATGCCCGACATGTCGTAAAAGTACCTCAAAAGCACTTGTACTGTTCTTTGATGGAGGAGATTTGAACAGTACACAATCTACAGATGATGTGGATAGTCTAAAGGTACATGTATTGATTTTATTAAACTTCATCTTATTTTTGTCATCAAAGGTTTCAAATCATGTTAGACATGTGAAAATGCCTTTTTGAGCTTATGGATGACGTGGTCATCCTATGGTCAGGGCCATAGGCAGACTTTTTACATAGATATCAGTGAAGCAAGATCTGTAAATCAATGAAGATTTCATATACAAGCTCTGAAATCTTATTCTAAACATTTTCCATGAAATCAATATCTCCTTTAACTATGTTCCTAACTGAACAAATTTTGGTCTTATGTTAGGAGGCAAGTACCTTGTCTTGCCTGTGGCTGGCTACAGCGTGGATGATATTTGGTAATGGCACTCAGTCACTCATTCACTTACTCAATTCGAATTAATCCAATTCATCAATGAGCTGGATCACAGGAGTTTTTGATTAGTTATTAGGCAAAGCCTTGATGAGTTATTTGTCATTAATTATTAAGTTTAACTTTAACCCCAGTGGGAGACTACAACAACAACAACAGGTATGGGGTAGAGGAAAGGGCCAGAAACACAAGCCCTTCCATTTATTGACAACGAACTGCCCAAGCAGAACCAAATACACTACAGTCTAATAATAACAACAAACCATGAGGGGGGAGGGAGGGAGGGAAAGCCAGCTAAATAAAGCACATGTTAGAGTTCTAGCAGCGTTCTAACAGTTCTACAGCGCAGACTCCGACAAACTAGTCCCAGGCTTCCGTCCTCCCCAGAGTTAAATGTAAATAAAATGAATATTATTACTACTTAACCCCAGTGGGAGACTACAACAACAACAACAGGTATGGGGTAGAGGAAAGGGCCAGAAACACAAGCCCTTCCATTTATTGACAACGAACTGCCCAAGGGAGGAACGACCTACCCCATACCAAGAACACATAAGTAAACGAGCGATCAAACAAACGAGGCTAGTTGGCAGGAAGCATGCATTCTATACTTTATGGGTATATGAATATAAGACTTGAAGGCATCGGATCGCCAGTCTCCTAGTCGTTTAATTAACTCCTCTGGAATGTTAGCTTGAAAGGCTATAGTGGCACCCCCTGCTCTAAGGCTGTGACCACTGATGCGGGAGGGGTCTAAACCTGCTGTTGAGGCCACCGATGCAAGAAGACTGTCGAATTTGCCATATGTGAATGGTATTAGGCCCCTACTTGAGGGTGCTGGCAAGACGAAGGCTGGACCAGACAGGGGGGCTGGCACAAGCTTGAAGGCATGCTGTAGTGCAGAATAAGGGCACAGTGGGTGGCCTGGGATGAGAGGTAGTGGAATAGTAAGGAGACGTTGACTAAACTGGATGGTTTTGGACCAGCGGTTGATAACGATGGCCCAGCCTGGATAGAACACGATGTCACTTCTTCTAAGATTCTTCAAAGGGTTGAACTTGGCCACACCCTTTAACAACATATTGGCTTTGCGAAGGAGACCAAAGAAACCAGTTAAACAGACAGCCCAGAAGGTGGCATGGACTGGGTCTGCCAAGTTCAAATGTGACTTGATAGCCAAAAGCATTGCAGGCGTCATGGGTTGTTTCTGTGAGACTGTGCGGCCTTTGCAGCGACGAATACCACGCAAGGTTGTTGCTAAGTGGAAGTTATTCTTGGTAGGGTCGTCAAGCCCGTGTTCCAAATGGACAATACGAACAATGTTCAAGTAAGCTGGAATCGAGGAAGCAGACAAAGAACGGGCCAAGAAAGCTGCGTAGCGGCTAAGTGTGACGGTGGAAGCTGGAAGTGGCTGGTACCCGTAATAAACGCAAAAGGTAAGGTAGGCTCGAAGTTGACTTCTGTAAGTGGCCTTGGTGGAAGTTGCATAGGCTTGTTTTCGAAACTTGAGAACTTCCATGTCCAATCTCGACTGATCATCTGGATCTGAGGAAAGCAAGCGACAAAGGTGACAGGTGAGACAAGAAGTCTTCAGTAGAGGAAGAGGACCGTGAGAACCATGCGTTAAGCGCGTGTCGGTGGCAAGTTTCATCAAGTCTAGAGATACTGTCGGCAATAACATTGGCTGTACCGGGAATGTGCTGAACAGTTAGCTGGATAGCATGGTACTCTGACAACCAGAAGAGCTCTCGGAGCCAATCCATCATGATAGGACAGGGGGTGGTTCCTTTGTTTATAACTGCTGCAGCAACTTCACTGTCTGACTTGACAACAACCTTCTGTCCTGACCAAAATGGGGCCCACCGTTTGGTTGCCTGGAGAACCATGAAAGTTTCTTTGTAGTTGATATGCAGAGGGCACATGTTTGGAAAATCTAGTGCCCAGTTAACGTATAGCCAATCATTGTGCCAACCACAACCACCACCTGCAGGTGAAGCATCAGTATAGGCTGGTGCAGAAATCATAGGGAGCTCGTCGGGGAATAGGGATCTGCAGTTGAAAACAGGAAGAAGGGATGACCACCACTGTAGGTCTGCTCTTGCTTGGGTATTGAGGTAAACGTGATGATGACGATGTTTTGCTGAGTTCATTAAGGTTATCACACGTCGCAAAAAGGTCCGACCCCCTCTGACGACCCGAGCAGCCCAGCTTAGTTTTCCCACAAGGCGCTGAAGATGATGTTTCTGACACTTGCTCTTGGTTAAGGTCAAGTTCAAAATGTCTAATAGCTCAGAGACGCGGTCCCTGGGGAGCCGTAGTTCACGATTCACTGTATCCATTTCGACTCCCAGAAAGCACAGGGATTGACTGGGTTGAACAACCTTTGACCAGTTTATTGTGAAACCAAGCGACTGAAGTAAACTGATGAGGGTGTCCACAGCTATTTGACACTGCTGCTGACTGGGTTCTATGATGAGGAAATCATCCAAATAAGCGAGCACTGTGAAACCACGGCTGGCCATCATTCTACAAACTGATTGGGTTAGGCGGTGAAAAACCATAGGAGAGGTTCGAGCACCAAAGGGCAGGCGTTTATCAAACAAGAAAGTAGTGTTGGTAGTACCTTTAAAAAACCAAGACATGCCAGTGACTTTCCAGCTGCTGGGGTGGGTCCCAACACTTCGGTACGCATGTTTTAGATCAACCTTGGCCAGCCAAAAACCTGGTTTGGCTTTGCACGCTGCTTCATCAACTGTGGTATATTTGTAGTGGTCAAGGTCCATGTAGGAGTTTGCACTCAATGCAAGTGGTCGACTGCAGTCCATTATCATCCGCAGCTCCGAAGAGTCTCTTTTGGGTACAGCTCCTATAGCATTAACAATGGTGGGGGGTGTGTTTGATGATACAAAATGGCCTAGCGAGAGGCCCTTACACAGTTGCTCTTCAATCTGCTCTTTGGCCCCTGGCCTGAGCGCTGATCTGTTATTCCTTGTGAAAGCTGGTAAAACAGTAGCATCTCGTTGAATCAAGTCAAACCCCTCTCGTACGCCATTGAGAATAAAGTCTTTGTCCGCATCATTAACTAGTTCCTTTGCCCATATTTCATACTTTAAGTCTGTGGAAATACAGGCTGCGTCGGGCTGCTGCGCATTAAAACATGAGAGCCCTGCTGATTGGTCGCAGTAAGTAACACACTCTGCTGTATCTAACTTAACATGTGGGTATTTCCCTGCCATAGGTGAAGCAGTCGAGCTATCCCCTGCAAGAGGTTCCGCTAAAGAGTTGAGAAATAGCTCTGCAGACGAGTGTGAGTTCAGGCTTGGGGGTTGAGAGTAGTTGTGTGCTTCCATTGGGGGTGGTCCCCGAGGCACTGTGGCTTTATACAAACGTGGTCATATTTGCAAGCTGAACCATAGCTGCAGCCTTGTCGACGTTGGAAATCAAAGCACACCTGCTTGCCTGTTGTTGGGTTGATAGTTGGCGTTGATTTACCTGGGGGGCGGTTTGCTTGCTTAGTTGAGCCAGGCTGGGTAGCCTCAGGCTTGTGGAGCGATTGCTGGTAAATAAACTGGCTTTCCGTACTCCACTTGCAACCAGTAGCAAATTGCATGCGGCGATAAAGGTCGTCATAATGGATGACACAGGCTATCGGGTAAATCTTGGCCAGTTCTGAGACTTTGGTGCTGTATGATATATAATTCATAATGTCTGACACTGAAGATAAGGCACCCTCTTTGATAAGTGTGTGCATAATTCGGTAGTTTGCAGCTGACCATTGTGGAAAAGTGATGTTGGTGAGCTGGGGCTTCTTCTCATGACTAGTCTTTAAAATGATTTGAGTGCCCCCAGATGCGCCAAGCACGGTCTCCCGGTCCTCTTCCAGAACCACTGGAAGGGAGCTAACAAAATCAGGAATTAGTAGGGGACGCTTACCTCTGGGGGTGGTGCTGGGTTCCAGTAGTTTTTGTGCTGGATCTACCAATTCGTCAGAAAGACCAAGAAGAATTGGGTCTCCCAGTGACTCTTCTAAGGCTTTAAGTTCCTCCTGAACCGCTGTGTCAGATTGCAACGTAGTTAGAGTGGGTACAGTCGCTCGTTGGGTCGTACACTGGCCTTGATTCTGCATGCTGACGTTCGCCGGGTTTGGGGCGGCCATCTTGGACTGACTTTCGTGTGTCATCGCGGACTGAACCCGAGCAAGCTCAATTTTGGCTCGCGTTAGTTCAAGTTCCAATTTCAAATTCTCATTCTGAAGTTTGCTGATGCTGGCCGCAGATTTCTGTTCCTCTGCTGGTTTCAAGATCGGGGATTGAAGTTTGCTGTCACTGGTGGACTGTTTTCCCGCTTCGGGTGTCAGGCTTTCAAGCAAAGACTCTACTTGGTTCAATTCTTCTCTAATCGCACGTGTCTGAAGGCTCTCTGTCGGATCCAAATCTAACTGGAAATCCTGCAAATGCTGGGGTAGTGTCTTCTCCCTCGTACTCCTTCTAAGCTCCATTTTTCCAGAGGGAAAGCCAGCTAAATAAAGCACATGTTAGAGTTCTAGCAGCGTTCTCACAGTTCTACAGCGCAGACTCCGACAAACTAGTCCCAGGCTTCCGTCCTCCCCAGAGTTAAATGTAAATAAAATGAATATTATTACTACAAAAGTTGCAAACAGTCATAACATTTTTTTCCTTTTAATATAAATTATTTTACAGAATAGTATTGAAGATCTGAAATCGTTATTGAATCAGAGAGGTGAGTTTATGGAATTTGGCACTACATATAAATTTTATGTACTGTTATTATTATTATTATTGTTATTGTTCTTGTTTTCTGTTTGACTGTGCTATTTTATTTTATCGGTATTGGCTGGTTTGTCAATGATGCATTCCTTAAAATGGAACAAAACGTTAATACTTTCCCCACTGTGAAGTCTAGTTTAAAATAACCACTTTCCTTGACATTTTGGTGAAGCTGTTTCCAGTGGCAATGAAGGAGAGTTAAAGTCCAACAAAACCACGAATAAAAGGGAGCTGACGTTCCCAAAGAGTCCAAGTTTCCTTAAAAGATAGGAAGCAGTGGATCTTTTGTGTGAAACAATCAGGCTACCATTACACCTCATAAAATCTAAACTGGTAGCAAGGGGGAAATTTAAAAGCGATAAAAATGTCCATTTTTTGTTCCTATAGTAACCTTCCAAGTTGATTATTTTCCTTAGTGGCCATTTGGCCACTGACTGTTTAAGTTTGGTCGCCAGTGAAAAATTTTAGTTGCTAAAGTTAGTTTTAGTTGCCATGGCGACTAAAATGGTCCCAACTTAAGGGTTACCTAATAATAAATGTTATTTCTTACTTACCGGTATCCTTTCAAACAATTCAACATCAACTTGTCTAAAGAGTAATACTGTTCAGTCAACTCCATTCTCTACGTTGCCATTGTGGTGACACTAACTATACTTGTGTATGTCCTCATGGCAGTTCAACACAGCTTAACATAGTACAACATAGTAGTCACTCTTATACCAGTTCTTTCTTCATTTTGTTGTTGTTGTTGTTGTTGTTAAACTAAAAATAAATTTAAAGTTAATCAGTGTTAATAATTATTGTTTGTAGACCTGGATATCAACTGCTTAAAACAGGAACACAAGGTGAGACCTTCTTGTAGAAATCTGCACATTATAATGTAATGAAACGGATACTGCAATCGAGTGTGTAATTGCAAGAACTTGTGTGCATTAGCAAACAGTTAGATAATGGCGGTTATATTGTGAATAGGTGGCATGTAATTTGTAGCAACATAAGATATAAGGGACTTATGTATCTGTTCTGGTTTAAATTTATCCTTGGTTTAAAACTTTTTAAACTAGTTTGATGTTGATTTCCCTTTGTTTCAGATTATGCTAATCAGCATGAGAAAATGAGAAATAAGAATCAAACTGGTTTAAAAAATTTTAAACCAAAGATAAAATTAATGGGTGTGTGTGAGAGACTTGAACGTGGAAGTTGTGCTCTTTTGACTCAGAAGATTAAAGAAATAATTGCAGAGTTTGATTCCTTTGAGTTTGTTACAATAAATTAAATGCTTTTCTTTACCAGTATCAATGAATTATCAAACACTCAGGTGTCAAATAATGAAAGATGCTTGGAAGCTTTGCTGTATAGCAAGGCCGACTGGTCCTTTTAGTTATAAACTGAAACAATAAGTTTCAAATAAATTACACATGAAGTTAACAAACACATTAACCTGTTGATACCTGGACAGTTTCGTCGACATTCTCTGGCCAGTTATGAGCTACTCAAAACAGCATTTTGCAACTTACAAAAGAATTTCTTTCTTTCCACTTACATCGCTTTTTATGGCATTTTGCACAAAAATTTGTTTTCTTTATTAAAGAAATAAATAAATAATGATATTTAGAGAGGAAGGAATAAATTAATGATCTTCCAAATGCCTCAATATTGACAGAGCTTCCAGGCTCTTTGCTGACGACACCAGCATTTTTTATTCCCACTCTAACCCAAACACCTTAATTAGAATCCGTACCGAATAATGAATTACAAAATATTGAATATACGACGTAACAAGCACCTTCCGAATAACAGCAAATAAACTTAATTTAATTTGTCTTTGAGGCGTTTTGTCCTCAACTGATACAGGAAACTCTAGGTCAAGAAACGCTGTTTACCTTAAACACTTATCAGAGAAACGCTTCTTTTATTAATCAATATCACTCTAGTATTAATCAAGTGCTTTCTTATTGTTGAAACAGATATATTACGGTCAATGGCAGCAACAGAATAAGAACATACTCTTTCCTTTTTGAATGAAAAAAGAGCTTTTTTTATTAATTTTTAATCAGATATCTTTAACTTTCTTCCATTTATCTCCAGCATTGAAATCCACAGGATTTCCGTAAGAAAACAAACTATCATGTACTGTATCATGTTACATATCTTTACAAGGAAAACAAAAGTACAGTATTAGATTACAAAAGCTTACTTTTGCTTCAAAACAAAAGTATCAAGTTGCAAACGTTGGCGCAAAGTTACAAAGGTTTCCTGCTTGAAGGTCTTATTGAAAGATGAACATCAAACATTTGCTATTGGTTGGTGCCTGGTAACGTGAAAACAACAGAATAAATTAGTTGAATGAAAAACGTTCGTTGTTACCGTGAGGATTAAGAGTGCCGATTTGAAAAATAAATTTTTGTTCTAGAGTTTTGCGACTTTCCGTGCTTCCTTGGTGAAGGGAAAGGCCGCAGACTGCCATATGTTGCTTACAATGATTTGGGAGATTGAAGTGTCTCGCGACCGGTTTCGATGCATTTTTGTCGTCTTTCTCTACGTCCCGAAGGTGTTCTCGGAATCAGTCGCCTAGTCATCTCCCTGTTTCGCTGATGTATAACTTTTTGCAAAGAGTGCAAGTTATACAATTGCAGCGAATCGCTCCTCTTTTGGGAAAAATTTACGCGATGGTGGGAAGAAAAAATTTCTGAAACAATTGTCCTATCTGCAAATGTGATTTTATCTGGCTGGCACCAAAATGCGAACAATAAGAGAGTGCTCAATTACATTCTTATCATTGCCAAATATCACATTTTCACAACAAGTGTCTGCGATGACAGGCTGAGCTTTGATTGCTTTCTTCTACGTTTAAAAAACATGCGCACAATAGCTATAAAAAACAAGTCTCTAAATAAATTCTAAACGACTTGGGCACCCTTTTTGTAATTTATTTAGTTTATTTACCTATTTATTTGTTCTCTATACTACAAATACTGTTCAAACTTCATATCTTAATATATATATTTATATTTTTGTTTTTTGTACGTGTACCTAATTATATATTTAATTAATTATGTGTAAAATGTGGATATTAAAGACATTTAAATAAAAAAAAAAAAAAAAAGATGACATTGGCTGAGGTACAGGTGAAATGATCAGTGATTTTGATAGATCGCTTGGGTCCCGATATTTTGTCGACGTTGTAAATGAAAGGGCATGTTTTGCAACGTGCGCGAGCGCATTTAAAAGTTCCTGGTTGATCACTTATTTGGAATGCACTTCTGACTAAAAAGTTACCTATGTTTTTGTCGCGTTTGAATGAAATTAAAGGAGGTTGCGAAAAGATTCTACCAGTGTCGGGATCATTCTGAAGTTTTTGAGAATGATGGATTTTACTGTGTGGTTGTGAGGGTGAAATGTGAGGGTGAATGGAATTCTATCGTTGTTTTCTCTATGTGACGTTTGTAGTGCTGACTGTCGATCAATTTGTTGGGCGCGATGATTGCCCGCTTGAACAACATTTCCTCTGATTTTAAGGAAAAATCAGAGTCGTCACTACAAAGATGGCGAAGTCTAAGAAACTGAGAATAAGGAATGGAATTCTTGACATGTGATGGATGTGAAGATGAATACAACAAATAACTATGAGAATCTGTGGATTTGTAGTGCACACTGGTGCCTAACCCGTTGCCTTCGATAGAAACTTTGATATCCAGGAATGCTAAGGAAGTATCGGAAATTTCAGCAGTTTAGGCACCAAAATCTCTAAATCAGTTGGAATATCATTCATGTCCCGCTTCTATCTATCTTCAAAAACTAAACTAACACCTTGCGATATCCTACTTTCTAATAATTTATCCTTATATCACTTATTGTAACCCTACTTATGTACTAGGACCTATTACTTGCAAAAATAGGCTGTGCGAGCTAACACAAATGAAATTCAGACTGTGGAGCACAGTTTGCTCCTTTATTTTCCAAACTAGGAATTTTAGACATTTCTCAAATCAATACATTTCAAATAGCTAAATTCATATCATAATAATCTGTTACCTCCAGTGATTGTCAACTTGTTTTCTATGAATAGTGAAATCCATAGCTATGACTATATATGTATATTATGTACATTAAACATAAATAAAACAAAATATTACTATTAATATTAAATAAATGGATAAATATAGAATATTGAAGGAATAAAAATATATGCAAATATAGTTCTTGAACTTTCCTTACACGCTAATGAAGGTCATATTGGTGTTAATGAGAGTATATTTACCATAATGAAACAAATTTAGACACAAATGAATGGATATTTTCTGGAAATGAACAGCAAAAGGTGTAAATACAGAATGCTCTTTCATAATCATATTGAGATGTGAAACATCCAAATTGCCAAAATAATAGATGTGTACATATGTATTCAATTAAGTAGAATTTTCTAAAAAACAAATATCAATGAATCTTATGCATGTGCAATTTGTGTATCAAACACCCACACTGAAAAACGTAAGATATTCTCGAATTATGTAGTTTAGAATGTATAGGGCTCATGTCCCTGGGGTTTGATTTTTTCATCATCAGTCCCATCAGCAATGATCGAAAACACCAAGTCCTGATCAGAATTTATCTCCCTCCATGCTTGTCCAGTCCATTTGGTCATCAAACTCGTCTTGTTTTAGCAGGAATACTATCATGCCACATTTCAAAGTTCTCATCTTTATCAAGCCATTTCTCAATCTGCTCCCCATCTTTCACTTCATCATCTTGCCATATCCAGCATCTGTTGGCTGCACTTTATCAGTATGGTTTTCTGGCAGCAAATACACAACAGTGTTGAGATGTTTCATGGAATTCCTGGGCTTGATGGAAACCAACATTGTCTGCAAAAAGTACATTTTCTGCAGGATCATCCTCCAGGCCATTTTGAAATGTAGTTTCAGCCCACTTCATATTGACCTCAGAATCCATCCAATTCCATGCACATGACTGAAAATAAACATCAACATCTCTATGATACTTCTGTCTTCTGTCTACATTACTTTTGTATACATATCAAGAAGTATACATGTATATTTGGTTCAGAGAACTCACTGCTTTCCTTGTGGTAGTATCTTTCTAGAACCAAGCACTTTGCTCTAAACGCATGCACAGAAGATTTCTGTGTTACAATCATACTGGGACATAATATTGTTCCTTTTGGCTAGTGTGTTAGACGTGTGCGTCATAAGGCCATTGCGGGGGAAGCGAAATTATCTCTGCTAGTTTGCTTCGACTTGCTATCGATGTCTAAGGATTAACATGTCAAGTAGTTCGCAGTGGTAATCTTCAAAGCTTACAAACAGGTGAATAAAATTACTCTTTTCATTGCTCATTGTGTGTGCACTTCTAACTTATTTATTTTCACGACTTACATTAAGATTTCAGCTTATATAACTGTCATCTTTATCATATTTTGAACGTTTTTTGATCATGTTGTTTTGCCGTGTGATGTTAGTAAGCTATGTTTTCGTTCCGCTCGCTAGATTACATGTAGCTACCCGCCTCGAAGGTTTCCAGAAAATTTTGCCCTCTATGTCTTAAACAAGTAATCACATGTTTCCTTGTGAAATTAAAGATTAATATCATGCGTGTTTTCAGAAGTTGCAGAACTCGGCCCCATGCGATTACCTATAGTAATGTTTGTGCCAAAAATGCTGATTGGTGGAGATTAACTAACCGATGACATGTTATTGACAGACATCGTCTCGGCCTTTGCCCAGTGTTGCAACTCTTGCACGGAAAAACGAGTAGTACTGGGACCAATGTCCAAGATCAGTCCTAATGAGTAGCTTTGGCGGCACCAATCCAAGAAGCTTGAGAAGTTACATTGAACTCCTGCTTGCAAAAGAATGGTACAAAGGTGGTCCATTACCTGAAACCGGGACAGCAGGATCCCATCTGAGAAGATAGAGAAAGGTCCAGAATAATTCCTTTGGTGATGAAGGTGGGCCACAATCCTAGAAAATGGACAGAGTGCACTACCCGTTCTCAGGAGAAAAAGGGTCATGCCCTGGTGGAAGGGGTTTGTCTTGAAGGAACCACCCCGGAGGTTTGAAAATTGCAATCTACTGCCAAGTCGCTGATGGAGAGTTGCAAGAACAAACCAAAGCCACATGGTAGGGTGGTAAATTCGCTGACACAAAGGAAGCCAAACCGGGCTGTACAGAAGGCCACTCAAAGCATAGTGCCATCAGGGACAGTGAGGCTCAGACAAGAATGAATCAGCAGCAAAGGTCACTGGTTGGTGAGGATGTCTAGCAGGCTCCTTGGAGATGTGACAATGTTTGATCCCCTGAAGCCTGCATTCAAGACGCATCGTGGCACTAAAGCCCATAGCACCAGCAGCATCCGTCGAAACTTGCAGGTCTGAGAGGTGAGACAACTGCAGAAATGATCCTGATCCTGTTCCTGTTCCTGTCAAAATTGGCTCAAGTGTCGCAATTGAGGCTAATAAATTGAGACTGGCATGTCTGCCACAAAGCAAATCGCAATTTGAGGTTCGACTCGAGGTCACGGTGCAAGCAGACATGCTCAAGGGATCAGGAGAGAAGCAGATCTTGAAGGCTGACAACTTTCTCCTGCAGGAGACAAGCCACGAGCAGTTGCAATTGCCTGGATCATGCAAAGATTCCAAAGACACCCGTCATATGAGGGGCCCCAGAAATAAGGAAGTCATCCACTGGTAAATAGTGCAGAATGAAGAAGAAGCATACTCAAGTGAAAAGTGTTTTGCAGATTTTGAACAAGTTTCAAAAGAGTGATTTGACCATCACCATGTTTCTTCTACTGTGAAGTCATCGCTGAAGGACCACTTTTGAAACGTCTTCAACTTACACTTTTGAACTCTTATTTCCTCGCTCCAGAAGCCATTATTATGTAACTGAAGTCCAATTTGTTCAGGCGACACCACCAAAACCGGTTGAAACCACGTGCGCTACATTTTAAGCGTGCAATGCAATTTGGGATACAAGATTGCAGACGAGAGGACACTCAAATTATAGCTGCTAAAACAACAACAACAAGTTTTATTACCAAATTAAAAAAGTTAGACTTAATTCACAACATAATGTATTATTGGTACAATGTTTTAGTTTGAATATCCCTAATCCCAGGCTTATGACAAAAGAATTTCTCCGCTAGTTGACAACTGCTGTCGAATAAAGCTCATATCAGTTGAATTTTGACTGGTAAGGTTGAACATGTCAATGGGAAACAATTTTTTGTTTCCGTTATTTCACGAGCACGGTAACGACACGGTACCGGCAACACCATCACATGCCAGCTGTCACATGTTGTTCATTGGTGAAACTGGTCATAGACTTGAGGACCGTTTTTGGTGATCACCTGGGATCGGTGGAGGGCTATAAACAAAACGCCCATGAGAAGTATGTGGGTTTCCCATTGACAAACACTTCAACCTTCTTGTTCACAACAGTGTCCAAGATATTACAGGGTCTGTGGTAAGCCCAGTGAAATGAGGAATGGCAACAGACAAAGCAAAAAAAGATGATTCATCTTCTATCTGGGAACACTACCCACTAGGGGATTGAACATTGAATTTTAAATATCTGGATAGAAGCAGACTGACTGCTTCTTTTATCTTGAACTGGAATTTAGTGGTCATATTTATTGAATGGTCACTGTGACTAGGTATACAGCAGTTATTGTTACAAGTTGCTATTTCCAGAGTTCCCATTAACGTACCTACCGGTAGTTGTTTGTCTTATACACACAACAAATTAAAAGGACACATAGTTTTTTTGGCAAAGTGCATCCCTTGGACCCAGGAAAATCTCTCTATATGATAAACTAAGACAAGGTGCTGCGAGGCTTTAATAAACTAATGCAAGAACTGTTGACATTAAAAAAACAAAGGGTACGTTTATTCCAAAGATAAAGCTTTTAATTATGTTACTGCCCAGTCTTGGTTTTTGCCTCACTGTTAAGGCAATAAAATGAAATTTTAGTAATAGACAAACGACCCCTGAAAAGTGGAAAGGGCCTCCAAATATTTGGAACTGGGGGTCCCAAGGACCCTTTCTTATCAAAACTAGTGGGAACTCTTATTCAAAAACGTATAATCAAATTCTTGGTTGATCAGACTAAAGTTCAAATAATCAGCAATTTTAGTTGATTCAGTTTGAGTTTTTTCTCTACCAGCTTGTAAGTGGCATGCAAAAAGCTGTTTGTAAATGACTATGAGTTGACAGGAGACACCTTCAAAATGACGAGGGACTAGTACTGCAAGTAATCCACTCTGGTCAAACTTTTTTAGACATTCATTACCACTATATTGTGAGGACATTGGTAGAATAATAATGGAAAAGTTGGATGGATGATCATTAAGGCTTATTTCTAGGGGGTTATTTATGCCTATAACCAGCAGGCCTTATAAGTGAAGGGCTTATAACTGCTTCTACAGTATGCAATACAGCATTCTACAGCATGTAATAGTATTTAACCTACCTAAACTTAAAAGGCAATTTGAAGCAAATTCACTTGTGGTTACAAACAGTTATGAGTGAAACCTCAAAACAATTGTGATTTTTTTCACACAGCTCAAATCTGTCGCTTTGCCAAACATGTTGCCATCTTGTGTTCACTCTGCCAGAACCCCAGGGGCAGATCCAGGATTTTCCTTAGGAAGGGGTGCACCACTAAGGAATGGCGTAACTGATGGGTGACATAAGCAGAACATGAATTATGGTATATTAGAAAGCCACAGGTCATCCCCTGGGAGGTGTGCGCACCCCCTTCACCCTCCGCCTAGATCTGCCCCTGCATCCACTGGGTGCAATCCTTATCAAATTCAATACTGGCATGCCTAAACAGTTAGAATCAGATGAAAACCTAGTATTCATTGGAAATGAACAAGTGATGTTGCAATTTAGTTATTAGGTACTTGTTTCCAGGAGAGTAATGAAAGAAATACATCAACAAAGAAATGGCATCAAAGGAAACTTTGATGCCATTTCTTTGTTGATGCAGGTACTTGTTGTCAGTCTAATGCATTTATTCCCATGCTGTGCTGTGACCACAGTGGCGGTAGTTGTAGCAGGATAATGAAGTTGAATACCTTCTTTCCTTATGCTCAATATCGTTTAATGGTTATTTTACAGAAGGAGCTAGCTAAGGAAATGGCAGCATTACAAAAACAAAAAGGTGAGTAATGCATTCAATGTTAATGTTCTTTGTAAATCTTCCATGAAGACAAACATCAAAATTCGGACTGTCTCATTTTAAGCATTGAACTTTTTTTATTCATCCATTAATTCTTCCATTCATGCATTCAACCATTTAGTTGTTTGATTGTTTATGTATCTACAACCTTTTGCAAAGAGTGTTGAAACATCATTTATAACAATATGCTTGATGTTCAAATTTGCGTGATATTTTTTTGTCTTCCCCCTCTCCCCCATTTAATAGGCAGTCATTTTTTAGGCAATACTGAACTGGCGGAGGGGGGGGGGTCTAATAAGAGTAGTCCAGCACCTTATATGAACATATTTTTTCATTCGTTCTCCTTAACAATAGACTTTGCAAGAGGCTTTGTTTAGGAGTGTTCTCTATTGTTTCAACGCCCAATGGTATTGCCACTTCAATGAGGTGCTGCTTGCCCCTCTAATAAAGAATGATCTGTTTTTTAATTATTATTCTTGGATAAGGAAGGGAAACCTTTGAGTTTTCCCAATTTCAAATGTCTTGAGTGTCTCAACAATTTTTCAAAAGATTGTATCCAAGGGCAACTGCATAAGACAGATATTCGCAACAATTCTTGTGACTCAAGTCCAGAAAGTAATTGTTTATCACTTCTTATGATTAATCCTATGTAGCAATTAGTTTCTCTGATTTTTTGCTCAAAAATGAGGCCCAAACAGCCAATTTATGTGCATAAATCAATGGCCATTTTGGAATAAGTTGTATTATTATGGCTGATGTTTCACTGCAATAGGTGGTGTGCGATTGACCCATATCCACATAATGTCAAATTGATGAATGGGAACATTTTCAGTTACAGAATTGCATTCATGCCCAATACACCCAATCTGTAACGGGTCATAAAAGGTGACACTGTGATGTATGGTGTACAGTATGGTTTGCCAGGTCATTAAAATCCATCACAGATCGACTGTCTTGACCCATCACACTGGAAGGCAAAACCAACATGAATGTATATACATTGTTCTTAAATCCATGAGCCTAAACAAGAGCACTTTTTTTATAAATATACCACATTCCATAATCCATAAGTCAAGAAAAAGGAAATGCTTCTGGTAATGGGTTGTTGTCATCCGTCACAATTGTGTTGATCTGCCGGCATTTCTGCCCCCTTCATTTGTGCTCTCACTCCACTCGTGCGCAAATGATACTACTCAGACCATAAATAAACTAACATATGTGCCCTCCAAAGGTCATGTGATTATCCTATTCAGTCATTACAAGAGCCGAGTCTTCATAATAGCATTTCGGTATGCATGCAACTTTCAGGCCACAACAAAAGTGGTTCTCAAATGTACAGATTCATGGTCAATCCTTGCATATACAAGCCGTGGATAAGTAAATAACATCTCTTCACACCTGGAGGCACACAAGGCCCGGACGTCTTCCAGTCACTGCTAGTGGTTGTTTGCTGCCTGCCTTGCTCTTGTCTCTGTGTTCCATCCTTGTCTGTCCCTTCTCTACACTGCGTGCCAGGTAGTTTTGGGTCTGCCTCTGCTTCTCTTCCAATCTGGCTTCCATCAAAGGGCAACAGCACAGTTGCTGTTCATTTCTTTCCTCAGGACATGGCCAGTCCAGCACCATCTCTTCCTTCTCACTTCATCTTCCATACAGAAGCTCTGAAAGCACTAGCATCTTGAAAAGTGTTGCCTTTGTCTTTCCACTGGTGTTTGTTGCATGCCAGATCTTGTTGAGCCTGTTGAAGCTTGCATACACCAGTGCTGTCCTCTTCTTGATATCCAAGGTTGCTCCTTCGTCCTTTGTCACTTGCACCCCAAGGTAGGTGAAACTGTCCACTTCCTCCTCACTCTAACTCTCACTCTCCTCTGTCTCTCACTCTCACTCATTATTCTCCCCGCTCCTGTCCATCTGCACTCACTAATCCCCAATATGTCCATTTTGGCCACCTGTGCTGTTCTCCCTCCCCTGTGCAAGCTCTGTATATTCCAATGTCCAGGGTTGGTTGTCTGGTTGTCCAGGACAACCAAAATTATGATGGGGCAACCAAATTGTGCTGAGTAGTTGCCCCATGGGCAACCTAATCTGCCATGGCACTAGTCCCTATTCAAAAGGTTGGATAAATTAATATCACATGTTTTGTCTTTGATGAGTTATTGATACCTTTATTTAGTTAATGTTAGTCAAAATTAAACCAAATAATTTTATGGAAGAAATTTCTGTTTATCGCACACTGTTGGAAGGTATTCCTCCCTTAAACTCTTCGAGTTGACTCAAATTCTTTTGCACATTTAATCCAAACAAGCCTGTTGTACGTTAACCAGCAGTTGGTATCTCTAAATGCAGTCCATGATGCAGTAGTGAAATCTGCCCTGTGATGCTGCCATGATTGTTCTGAAGTTTGATGGCAATTTAATACTTGCACCATGTTGTTTGCCCTTTCTTGTTTAAAACAGTGTTGTGCGATTCTGTGTTAATGAGTCTCTTCTGCTCCTTGTGTGTTGATTTTTGTATAGGTAATCGCATGGGGCCAAGTAAAATTAAGGATTAATATCACGCATGTTTTCAGAAGTTGCAGAATATTTGCCTGAGTCGCGCAGCGATGAAGGCAATTTCTGCAGCTTCTGAAAACACAAGTGATATTAATCCGTAATTTTACGAGGAAACATGTGATTACTTGTTTATGACATAGAGGGCAAAATTTTCTGGAAACCTTCAAGGTTCGTAGCTATTAATCTAGCGAGCGGAATGAAAACATAGCTTACTAACATCATGCGGCAAAACAACATGATCAAAAAACGTTCAAAATACGATAAAGAAGTAGTATAGGACTTAGCGGTTCGAGCGCATAAATTCAGCAGAAAAATTCAGTAAAAAAATTCAGCATAATTTTTCAATAATTTTCAGCAGAATTTTTCAGCAGAATTTTTCAATAATTTTTTGACTGAATTTTTCTGCTGAATTATCAAACTGAATTATCAAACTGAAATCTCAGTATTGGATTTCAGTATTGGATATTAGTCCTGTTGTTAAAACTGGAGAAACAGAGGGGGGAATTGAATGATATTATCTATACGAAGTATAGATAATGTTCCATTACATAGTGTTAGATATATAATACTGGAATCCAGTATTATATATAAGTATTAAATCTCAGTATTGGATATTAGTGTTGGATTATAGGCCTGTTGTTGAAAATGTTTATGAAAATGTTTTTTATAAGATAATCTAATTAGATATTTTTATCTAATTACATTTAACCAACTGTATATGTATTTAAAAGGTTTTTCCATATTTCATCTTTTTTTATTTCATTATCTATATGTTTATGTGTATTTAAATGACTTTTTTTACTATTTAATTTGTAATCTTTATTACAAATTTCACATGTCCAATATTCAACAGTTTTTTCCATTCTATATTATATATTTATATAAAAATATTTCTTTAAGTGCGTTTAAAATATGTAATAAAAAGTATGGACTGATACCATTTGAATGTAAATGTGGTGGCAAGTTTTGCTCAGAACATGGGTATACATTTATGCATTTTTGTAATATAGATTATATAATTATATATAAGATGAGTTGCAATGATGACATACATAATGAATTAAAAATTATTGATCAATATAATTGTCCTTTTTGTGATAAACAGTTGACATATAATAATAAGATGGAAAATGAAAAATGTTGTGATAATCAAAATGTCATTGATTTAAATGGAATGAATACATGTATAAGTTGTGGTTTAGTTGATGGTTATAACTTCACAATGAATAAGTTTAATTTCTATGAAAATATGTATAAAATGAAAAGGAAATCTATATATTATCGCAAATACCATATTGAGAATTTGATTAATAAATTATATTTTAATAATAATGTTCAATTAACTTGTAATCAAAGGGAACGGATTTATAAAGCATTCAATGAGATTGATAATGTTCTACATTTAGTTAATAATAGTCGTAAACGAATGATTAATATTAAATTTCTAATCATAGAACTGTTTAAGATGATGAATATTCATTATAAAGATATCACTTCAACAAAATCAAAAAAGACACTAGCATTTTATAATAAATATTGGAACGAAATAATGAATCTAATTGGTGATAAAATTAAATCTATTCTTCAGGACAAAATATCTGATCATATTTTTTATAAAATTTATCAACAACAGGTCCAATATCAATAACATAACTATCAATATTATTCATTGAATTAATTAAACATTCTCTGTCAAATTCACCTAATCTCATTGCATATTTTATCATAATTAATAGATGATTATAACTTTGATAAGCATATGTTGAATTTTGTATTTTTAAATCAAGGTCTTTATGCTTCATCCAACCTTGGATTAGAAGTGCTGTAGTACTAATAGCAATCAAACTAACACCACCCGTTGTTAAAGTTGAGGCTATACCTCCAGAAGCAAAGATGATAGACAGTGAGTTCCCCAACAATTTCCATTTTTTAAAGTGTTTTACAGCTTGTTTATATACCCAACACTTTCTATGATATGTGTGGTAGTATGATTTTAATTCCTTTATCTGATCCTCTGTTAGTTTGTTTGATATGTGATTCCAGTTAAATATGCTTTTACGTTGATTTTTCATATATAATATATTATATTTTCTTTTATCTTATAATATATTATATATTCTTCTATCATATTATATATTATCTATGTTATATATACTTCAATCTATTTGTTCAACAACAACCTCAACTTCATCTATTGTTTTTCTGCAGCAAATAATGAAATCTTTTACTTTTTTTAACCAAATTCTTATCTTTTCAGTGTTCATATATTAATTGATTATATAAAATATGTTCCTTTCAATTTCTCGAGAAATAATATTTTATGGAATTCTGGGTTATTTACAGCATAAAATTTGGGGCTGAATCCAATACGTTGAACATGTTGTGAGAATGCAAATCTGATTCTGCTAAAGTTGACATTTTATATTCAATGTTTCATTGATGAAAACAGCGTTATCACATAGACAAAGCTGCCAAAGATTAGTTCTTTTTGCAAACCAAATCATTAATTGTTTATCTTTATAATTTGATGATATTGCTTTAGTAAAGTTATTTCTACCAATTCTAAGTTTTAATGAATCTTTATAAATGTGGATATAGCCGAGATTATGCAACCCATAAAATTGAATAAATTGGATAGCTTCACTATGCTTAAAAGTAACCATCAACGTCATATCACCATTTATGTCTATATTATCATATAGGTCAAAATACGCGCCTAACACAAAACCTTGAGACATATCAAAATCATCCAGATCCTTTGTCGGGTCAAAAATCAACCGGTTATTTATTTTGTTAACAACAGCGCCATTTGCTGTTTTATTGATATTAAACATATTTGGGTCAAGACAATCAAACCAATCATCAAATAACTCTTCATAATAGCTTTGATTCTGTTTTTTATTGATTAAATCATTCAATTTTGTTTTAAGACTCAAACAGTATGCAACAAGTTGTTTATAATTAACAGCTCCAGAATCCATAGTATCTTCTTTAATCCCCTTTATTTCCTTACCATCCATATCAATGACTTCATTCATTACAATTTTACCATCACCAACAGTCCATAAAGCATCATAAATACTTGGTGCTACGTTTGATTGAATACCTTTAACGCCATAAAATAGTATGTATGTCTGAAGTTTTGCAGGATATGATACCCCAGTTTTCATTTTCATAATAACATTGATATATAAATAGTTGTTTCCAATATTTTGTGTCTTAGTGAACTGAATGATTAATCTAGCATAATCATCAAAAACCTTTTTCAAAACATTATGAATCGTTTCAATGGTACTAACACCGTTGATAGATATAGTATCGCGATCGATATTGTTATCAGTCCAAATAAGTTCAAAAGCCATTGTGTAATCACTATTAGGTAAAACATATAGATTAACCGCTATTCTCGAACTATAATATCCTTTATTCTAGTCCAAAAGTAGTTTTGTGTCAACAGCATTTTTATTTATTGAATGAGGACTTGATTGCACAGTCACCATATCTCCAAATTCTACATCATCTTCTTCAGTTAATTGTCCGCCAGGATTATCCATAATATATTTGAAAACATTTAATCTGTCGGAAGCGGTTACATGTGATTGACTCACATGATCTTCCATATACTTTTTAGTGGTTAAATCATTATCAGTTGTTGGATTTGCTGAATTGATTATTTTGTGAGTATTATTAAAGTTTATATTACCATTCATATTCCCGCCAGAGAGGTTAAGTTTTTTAGCAAGTTGTGAATCAACATACGATTTATTAGCACCATGACGTGCAGCTGAAGGGTTAGCCATACCGACAACTTTATTATTGTTCATGTCTAATAGCCCAAAAATATCAAGAGTGCCATTGATGGAATCACCTGATTTGCTTACCTTTGTATTTAGTTGAGTGTTTATCCATTGTTTAGTAGCAGCGTCTTGATCATCAATGGGATCTTTTAGGTTTATTATCTTTTTTTGGTTCATGTCAAGATCTGCAAGCATCTTATTCTCACCGAGAACTGACAATGAGATCAAATCAACATACGCTTTATTTGCTACTTGTAAATTTGTGGAAGGACTACTGACGTTGTTTATGTGTTTGTTGTTCATGTCAAGATCACCAGCCATTTGTTTTGATCCATCAATAGGTAATAAACTATTACTGGTCAGGTCAACATATTTTTTGCTCACCAAATCATTATCTCCAAAAAGCCCATCATGATATGGTTCTGTGTTTCTAATAACATATTGATTTAAATCAAAATAATTACCATCTTTGTCTTTTTTGAGGAATTTACTATTGAGGTATTCTTTATTAACACCCGACTTCAGATCTGTTACGTAGTGATCATAACTATCATCCTCGGCGACATCTGGTGGGGATTCAAGATTCCTTATTAGTTTATAATCGAGATTATAATTTCCATCATCTGTCAATTTAAAACCAATACCAGGCAATCCCCGTTGTGAACTCATCATTGTTGTTGTTGTTGATGTCGGTAAAAGTCCATTTGAATAACTCATTATATAATTAGATTATATTTTTTCATTGAAATTTTTAGCTGTGAATTTTCTTGGTTTATCAATGTATATGAAGCTGTATGGTTATTCCGTTGCTTTCTCAAATGATTTTTTTAGAATACTGTTTTCACGGCAAATTAAACTATTCTCATTAGCACTTGGGAATTTATAAATGGAGAAGTGTGAACAGTTCAATCTTATGTCTTTTGGCGTCTTATAATAACATTGACTCAGATAAATCAGTAGATTGTAGATCATATGCATCAATATGTTTGTTTTCCTGATTCACTTGGACCACAAATCAGCATCCGAAAACATTGATGAGGCATGAAATTATATCGTTGTTTGAAGTTTGAGACTACATTATCTTCAACATCATAATTTGGTATTTTCATTATATTATTATGTTACATAAATTTAATATAATATGGTGTTCAACATAGTGTTCAACATAGTGTTCAACATGGTGTTCAACATAACGTTTAACGTTATTTTTTATATACGATTTTCATTTTTTATGTAACATAATAATATAACAACAAATGAGTTTACTTAGATGGAAAGAACTCGCAAAAAGTAAATCTGAATTAGGGAATAAAATCAATTATGTCCATGATACAATTACAAAACATAATATTGGTCAGCAGACAAGCCAAGAGTCATTACAGAAGGTATTTAAACCAGTGACAAGTAAATTAGATGATGTAATTACAACTAATTTGGTTTCAAATATGCTTCGAAAGAGAAAACAACCACCGAAGAAAGGGGAAGTTCCGGATTATGGTATCGATACTGAGGATGAAGTTGATCCATATGAAGACATGGATGTAGAAGGTTTGGTTGATTTTGGTGATTATGTGCCACCACAGCAAGAAAAACAAATAGTACCAAAACCACCAAAATATGAAAAATCTTTACAAGATATTATGGAAGGAAATAAGGAGATTTATGTCGATCCCCAATATTTTCCCCAAGATCATCAGGAGCTGCCACCTGAATATGATGATGATGAAGGAGTTGATTATGAAATAGATGATGAGGATAAAATGAAATATATTTTAAATGACATTGGTATTCCAGATTATGAAAATGTTGAAAAGGTTCTTAATCAGCAAGAAATGACTGCTAAAAAAACCAACAAATATCTCAATAGAATAATAAAGGATGCAATCTATAAAAAGCATCAATTGAAGGGTTTTAAAGCAAATGTTACAAAACAATACAAAAAAGGGCTTATCACAGAAGCTGATAGGCAGGAGAAAAATAAAATAATAGACGATACAAGAATTACTTTAAATGAATACATAAAACATAATAATAAACTGAAAACAATGAAAGGTTCAGGCATTAAAGGCCGAAGAAGACAGAGAGGTGGTAATATTATGTTTTTCAATGATGTAAAGCAGCTTCTCAAGAAATTAGAATTAATCATTGGTGAAGTTATTGCAGGTAACACATCAATTCAGATGAGAAATACAGGAGTCAATATATTGGACACATTATTGAAAATGGCAACAATTAATAGATCGCAGTATAATAAATTGTATAATAAGTATTTCAAAGTGTAATTTATGTAAATGTATTATATACACATGGATCGAGAGATTGTATTGTCATCATATAGTGTCAAAAATCAAGGAAACAACACTCCTCAGAATTTTACAACTAAATTCACACATCCCATAATATTGAGTAAAAAATATGAATATGTGGTAGGCCTTAACCGAATCGTTAACATGTCGTTCACATGGTTTAATGTAAATTCCTCATATAATAATCAATTAATAAAGTATAGCTCTGATAACGGCTCAACATTTCATGAAATTACTTTCCCAGCAGGAGTTTGGAATTATACAGATTTCGATACGTACATTAAGGACATAACCAAGATTGAAAAAGTTGTACCAAATGGTCCAAATACTGTTGATTATCCCATCACTCTTGAATTCAGCAATACAACATTCAGAGTCACAGTCACATTAGCTGAAAATTACCAACTTGATTTAACAGCAAGCAATTTCAATGAACTGATTGGGTTTGAAAAGGTATTGCTGAAAGATGAATTGAATGTAGGACCAAAAGTGCCTAATCTCAGTCAAGATACTGACGTACTCAATATTCAGGTAATTCATCTGGTTTAACATATTCAAATTTGTAAGAATGTCCGTCTTTCTTTGATATACCAGATTTACAATTATTGATACCCTCACATACCATCTTAACAATACCTGCGTTAATACCGAGATGTTGTCGAATTGCATACATACTGTTATAATACGAAACTTCATTTGTGTTACAATTAGTGGTTTTAACACATTTCTTATTTTTATGATTATTAGCAACGAATGTATAATCTCTTTCTTTTGTTGACTTCTTGCAATTCTGTTTTTGTGTTATAGGTTGTAAATTAATTAACCGATTATCTTCCTTATTATTATTTATATGATCAATAACTTTATTTTCTGGTATAATACCATTAAAACATTCCCAAACAAATTGATGAACCTGGCATGCTTTTTGTCCGTTCTGAGCGTGCTTCCTTACATTACAAATCAAGTAACCACTATGATTCTTGTTACCTTTTATTGGTGTTTTCTTTATTATGTGGATCAACTCTCCATCTTTATTGGCTGCATATAAGTCATATATTGGGTGGACATGATAAACGCACTCGTTGATTGTAATTGTTGTCGTTCTATATATTTATATTAGATAATATTTATTTATATGCCTTATCAATAAATGTTCAGATATAGCTACTTAAACAAAAATTATCTAATCTAAATATATAGAATGTATTTTTTCAAGCTACTCTCAACTCGATACTACAAAACCGCTAAAAAATTAGGTTATAAATGGTTAGATCTAGTTAAAAAAACAACCAGACAAAAAGTAATTGATAATGTTAAATTATATCAAAGAATAGAAATTATTAATAAACATAAGCAAAATACAATCATAAATAAAATCAAAAATAAACAACACTTGGAACAGTTAAAAAAACTCAAAAGAGAGCACAAGAGAATAATAAAACAATATAAACCAAAAACTGAGATAGAGCAATTGAATCAAGCATTGAAGGGTTATACTAAGTCTTTTACAATAAGCATTATAAATGATAAAGACCCATTATTACAGTTAAAAAAGACGAGAATTGGTATTGGATTTCATATAAATAATATTCTCAAACAATTAAAAGGTCTGAAATTCGTTGAAACATTAAAAGTAACATTTAAAAAAATAGCGAATGATGGACAAATTAATAAAACTGCTTATTTTAATAGTACACCACAAACTATTATAAATGAAGCTGGAATAAAAGAATCATTGGATTTATCAAAACAACAAATATTAAATAAAACTGCTCAATGGGTGTCTGAAGGATCTGGTTGGACTATTAAATCTATTGATAATCATTATCTTAATATTGTAATATATAAACCAATGAAGGGATCCTCTTATATTCCACTACCACCAGAACTTAGAAATAGTAAAAAAGGATTGATCAATATTAAGAATGAGGATAATGAATGTTTTAGATGGTGCCATATTCGGTATTTAAACCCACAAGATAAAGATCCACAGAGGATTAAAAAATCAGATATAAAATATATTAATAAGTTAGATTATTCCGAAATTGAATTTCCAGTGACTATTAAACAATATAATAAAATTGAAAAACAAAATAATATTAATATTAATGTATTTGGATATGAAAATAAACAGGTATATCCTATTTATATATCAAAAGAAAAAAATAATAATGAATTAAATTTACTATTGATAACAGAAAATGAGAACAAACATTATGTTCTGATTAAAGATTTTAATAGATTAATGTATTCAAAAACAAAATATGAAGGAAGAAAACATTTCTGTATGCATTGTCTTCAGTGTTTTAGTTCAGATGAAGTTCTAACAAAACATAAAGAAAACTGTTTACTTGTAAATGGTGAACAAGCTATTGAAATGCCAATGAAAGGAAAGAATATTTTAAAATTTAATAACTTTGATAAACAACAACCAATACCATTTGTAATTTATGCAGATTTTGAAGCAATAACAGAGAAAATATCAAGTTGTTCACAAGATAATAATAAATCTTATACAGAATCATATCAAAAACATACAGATTGTGGTTTTGGTTATAAATTGGTATGTTGTTATAATAATAAATATAGCAAACCACTTACACTTTATAGAGGTGATAAAGCTGTTAGCATTTTCATGAAAAGGATGTTGATGGAAGTTAAATATTGTAAAACTATTATGAAAAATGAATTAAATAAACCTTTAAAAATGACAAAAGAAGATGAAGTTGATTTCAAAAAAGCTGATAAATGCTATATCTGTAATAAAGAATACACTGATGAAGATATCAAAGTAAGAGATCATTGTCATATCACTGGTAAATATAAAGGATCTGCTCATCCGGAATGTAATCTTAAACTTAAAACAATTCCAGAACAAATTAAAATTCCTGTAATATTTCATAATCTCAGAGGTTATGATAGCCATTTTATTATGCAAGAAATTGGCAATGTCGTTAAAAATTATGAATATACAAATAAGAAAGGAGAGAAATGCCAGATGAATATAAATGCAATTCCAAATAATATGGAAAAGTATATCGCTTTCATGCTTGGTAATCATCTAACTTTTATTGACAGTTTCCAATTTTTGAGTTCAAGTTTACAAGAACTTGTTAACAATACACCAAAAGATTCATTCAAATATATATCAAAAGCTTTCAAAGATGAAAATCAATTTAATCTTATGTTGAGAAAAGGAGTTTATCCATATGGTTATATGGACAGCTTTGATAAGTTTAATTCTCCACTTCCATCAAAAGAACAGTTCCGCAGTATTTTAAACAATGAAGATATTTCAGATGAAGATTATCAACATGCTAAAAATGTTTGGAAAACATTCTCTTTGAAAAATATGGGTGATTATCATGATTTATATTTAAAAACAGATGTACTTCTACTAGCTGATGTATTTGAAAATTTCAGAAAAACATGTCTTGAATATTATAGACTTGATCCATGTCATTATTTCTCATCTCCAGGGTTATCATGGGATGCTATGTTAAAAATGACTGATATTAAATTAGAATTAATAACTGATATTGACATGTTTTTATTCATTGAAAAGGGAATGAGAGGGGGAATCAGTTATATTGCTAATCGTTATGGAAAAGCTAATAATAAATATATGAAAAATTATAATAAAAATGAACCATCTAAATATATCATGTATCTTGACGCCAATAATCTATACGGTTGGGCTATGAGTCAATCTCTTCCAACTGGTGGATTTAAATGGATGAAAAGGGAGAAGATTGATAATTTAAATTTAGATAAATACACTGAAGATAGTAAAAAAGGATTAATATTGGAAGTCGACTTAGAATATCCTAAAAAATTACACAATCAACATAATGATTATCCAGTTGCGCCAGAAAAAATCAAAATCAATAAAGAAATGTTATCTGAATATTGTAAAAATATATCTGAGAAATACAACATATCAACTGGTCTTGTTTATAAATTAGTTACAACTCTTAATAACAAAGAAAAGTATGTTGTTCATTATAGAAATCTTCAACTATATATGGATCTAGGGTTGAAAGTAAAAAAAGTTCATAGAGTTCTTGAATTCAATCAATCTCCATGGTTGAAAAAATATATTGATTACAATACACAAAAAAAGAGCAAATGCTAAAAATAATTTTGAGAAAAACTTTTTCAAACTAATGAATAACAGTGTTTATGGAAAAACAATGGAAAATCTAAGAAAGAGAGTTGATGTCAAACTTATCACAGATGAAAAGAAACTTTTAAAATACACAAGCAAACCAACTTATGTCAGCTGTAAGATATTTAATGAAAATTTAGTTGCTGTTCATAAAATTAAAGAAAAACTGGTTTTAAATAGACCTGCTTATGTTGGTATGTGCATTTTAGAACTTAGTAAAACATTAATGTATGATTTCCATTATAATTATATACAGAAAAAATATAATAATAAAACAAAATTACTATTTACAGATACTGACAGCCTAATGTATGAAATTGAAACTGAAGATGCTTATAAAGACTTTTGGGCTGATAAAGATAAATTCGATAATAGCGATTACGTAGAGAATTCACCTTACTTTGATAAGTCAAATAAAAAAGTAATTGGAAAGTTTAAAGATGAAGCAGGTGGAGTCCCTATTTGTGAATTCGTTGGTCTACGATCAAAAATGTACAGCTATATGAAAAACGACCAAAAAGGTGGAAAGACTGCTAAAGGAATAAAAAAGAATGTAATTAAAAAAGACATTCAACATGAACACTATAAAGAAACACTATTCAATAATAAACAGATGTATCATAAGATGAAAACAATCAGAAGTGAAAAACATCAGATATATAGTTATGAGATTAATAAAATATCACTCAGCTGTTTTGATGATAAAAGATATATTCATAAAGATGGCCAGACTAGTTATGCATATGGTCATTATAATATAAAACAATAATTACAATTTTAATTTACTTTATTCCAATAATTCCACTGATTCTAATAATTTTCATAATTTCATAAATTCCAATACCGAATTATCTATCTAATTTAGTTTTTTGCTAAATTAGCTAGATAAAATCCAACACTTAATTAATTAACTAATATACAGTACTGAATTACACAACTGATATTCAGGCCTATAAAATGTCATATAATAATAATGTATATATATATGAAATTTGTTTTAATTGGTAATGTAGATCATGGTAAAAGTACATTGGGTGGTCAACTATTAGTACAGTCTAATACCATTAATAAAAGAGAGATTGAAAAGATAAAGAAAAATGCTAATGATATTAAGATGTCAACATGGTGGTTGGCTCACATTTTAGATGAAGACAATTATGAAAAAGTTAAAGGAAAAACACATAATTTCAATATAGTTTCATTTAATTATCAAGAAAAAAAAATATAGTATCATTGATGTGCCCGGTCATAAAGAATTAGTCAATGAAATGATCTTTGGAACAGCTTTAGCTGATATTGCAGTCTTAGTCTTATCAATTAGAAAAGGAGAATATGAAGCTGGTCTCTCTGGACAAACTTTAGAGCATGTTCTTATTGCTCGTAGAATGGGAATCAACTGCTTAATCATTTGCATAAATAAGATGGATGTTATTAATTGGAATAAAGAACTATACAATGATGTTGTAAAAGACTTTAGTAATAAGATAAAAAAATTCAGATTTAAAAATGTTATTTTTGTTCCAATATCAGCATATTTTGGAGATAATATTATAGAACGATATAATAATTCAGTTAACTGTTCTTTATTTGAAGCTTTAAATACTATTGATATAGTTGATCGTAAAACTAAACTAATTCAACCTTATAATCAAGAAGTTAAAAGCAAATTAAATTTTCGCAATATCAAAAACATCATCACAAAAGGTTTCATTTGTAAATTACATACAAAAGATAAATTATATGATGTTGAAATATTTAAACTAAAAAATAATTTATTCATAACTAAAGACAACAGTCAAGGAAAAATAATTGATGCCGTCTTATACTAGATACTAATAACAGTATCTATTCCAATATTATTTTAAGAGATGGGAATAAAACTATTGCTATTGGTGTTTTATATTAATGTAAACTCCATTTTCAACAACAGGCCTATAATCCAACACTAATATCCAATACTGAGATTTAATACTTATATATAATACTGGATTCCAGTATTATATATCTAACACTATGTAATGGAACATTATCTATACTTCGTATAGATAATATCATTCAATTCCCCCCTCTGTTTCTCCAGTTTTAACAACAGGACTAATATCCAATACTGAAATCCAATACTGAGATTTCAGTTTGATAATTCAGCAGAAAAATTCAGTCAAAAAATTCAGTCAAAAAATTATTGAAAAATTCTGCTAAAAAATTCTGCTGAAAATTATTGAAAAATTATGCTGAATTTTTTGACTGAATTTTTTGACTGAATTTTTCTGCTGAATTTATGCGCTCGAACCGCTAAGTCCTATACTACTTAAAGATGACAGTTATGTAAGCTGAAATCTTAATGTAAGTCATGAAAATAAATAAGTTATAAGTGTACAAGCCATGAGCGATGAAAAGCGTAATTTTATTCACCTGTTTGTATAAAGCTTTGAAGATTGCCACTGCGAAGTGCTTGACATGTTAATCCTTAGACATCGATAGCGAGTCCAAGCAAACTAGCAGAGATAATTTCGCTTGTTAAAGTTGACCATCTTCCTTCTCTGGACAAACACTGTGCTCTTTACTTCGGTTGCACGTGGTAAAACCATTTTTGACAGAAGCGAAACGAAGAAGCAGCAAGAAGTCAGTTGGCCACCATCGCCATGAATGATTTTCATCGCAAACTTGCGGTGTCTTGCTGATGGAAGTTTTCATTAACCTAGCACAAAGATTCCATTCTTTTTACACCAAATAAGTTGGGAAACTGAAGCAAATTCAGAGGCGACACACAAGCGAGCGCTGTGGTTGATAATTTTGTTCAAAATCCCGCCGTCATGAAGCCAACTCAGTGCAGCGCGCTCAGCCAATTGGAAATGAGAAAATTTCACGCTCGCCCAATCAGGATCAAGTAATTTTGCCCCGGGCATTTACCAATATTAATGAAAAAATGCCCTCTGTCTCAGCCAATCAGCATTCAGTAATTTTGCCCTCTATATCATAAACAATATTATTAATAGAAGTTTGCATTACTGGTGGACTAAAAAATAGGAAATATGTACAGGCTGGTCAAAACATTTTATTAAATATAAGACGCTCTTTTGAATACAGGTCATTGTATTTTTTATTTGGCCACCTATATTACTGTACTGTAGTTTATTGGCTTGATCTGGACAAGAGCTTGGACAACCAAAATATTTCTATGGGCAACCAAACCAAGTCTTATGGTTTCCCAAGGGGCAACTGGACAAAAAATTTAAATTTTGAACCCTGAATTGTCCCATCACACGAGTGTTTGGGTGTGCCGATGGAGTTGGTCAGACACTGGATTTCCTGCAAGGTTTGGCCTATCGTTGTCATACTACCATTGCTGGCCCCCATGTCGCCGCCCAAATAGCTGATTGCTCAGTTGTCCATTGTTTCTTTAACATGTGGACTTTTTCCTTTTCCTATATCAGAAATGGCCATAATAGTCTTTAACATCAGGGAGGTCTGGGACCCAGTATGTTGCCATGGTAACATAATTGTTAATCGCATATTGCACAACTCACCTAGTAGTGTCATGATGCAAAGAATCAAACATTTCTGATGCAAACTGGGTGAGATATTTTTACTTCATTTATTTGATTAAAAAATAACGACACATTTGAAACTACGTTTGCAAGACATGTTTCGGTCGTTCAATGACCATCTTCAGTTGAAAGTAGAATTAATTTGAAGTTACATTTGAATTTATAATATAATGCTAAACAAAGATAACTAACAAGTGTGAAATAAATTGGGAACCTAACAAAATAGCCAAAAGTAACAAAAGAATGTACAATAGTAACATGCTGATTAGAACGAGAGAGTTAAATTAACATGGTATAATTGCTTGTTTAAAGAAGGTTGCTCCCAGGAGATATGTAACGCTTCTTTTATCTTGACCTGGAATTTTGTGGTCTCATGGTCTATAACTTTGAAACATTCAGTAGAGCAGGATTTGTGGCATGCCTCAGATTGTTGAAGGTGTTGAAAGATATGTGAGGTCCTGTCCCTGTTTAGGTGTTCGCGAATGCGTGTCGAGAGGTGTCGGCTAGTTTCGCCGACATAGCAAGAATTACAGCTTGCACAGGTAAACTTGTAGACCACATTCGAACGAAGGTCAACAGGCACAGGGTCCTTCACACTAAACATGTTACGAATCTTAAAGGAAGAAAAGGCTAGCTTAATATCAAGATTGTTACAATAACGTTTAACTAGTTCACGTAATCGGTTTGGTGCTACAATAGAGAAGGGCCCAACATAAGGTAATTTGAAAAAATGTGTAGAATCAGAGGGAGGACTAACAGATATGTTCGAAAGGGTCTGGGTTTTAGTAATATACTGCCTAATAACCCTCTCAACGATATGACTGGGGAAAAG
>OX393564.1:11180372-11223200 GCA_947652115.1 Blastomussa wellsi | reverse complement strand
AATCAGCATGTTACTATTGTACATTCTTTTGTTACTTTTGGCTATTTTGTTAGGTTCCCAATTTATTTCACACTTGTTAGTTATCTTTGTTTAGCATTATATTATAAATTCAAATGTAACTTCAAATTAATTCTACTTTCAACTGAAGATGGTCGTTGAACGACCGAAACATGTCTTGCAAACGTAGTTTCAAATGTGTCGTTATTTTTATAAAAATTGTTGCTAGTCTGCTCCTTTCTAGATTTATTTGATTAAAATTTGGTTGAGTCTATGACGTCATCAATTAGCTAATTTGCATATTTTAAAAACTTGAATATCTCTGTAACGAAGAAAGATATTTCAAAAAAGTAAGCGGCAATTTTCTTCTCATGCAGACTACTGTTTAATGTTTTAATATGGCCTAGTTTGGAGACATCCAAATTTCATCATAGTAGCACTTTAATAGTCTTTCACAGAAATTGTCCCAGCTAGAGGAATATTCTAACAAAACTGACTGATTACATCTAGTCTATGTATGATGCTGAGACTCTTATCGTATTATAAATTGTTTAAAGAAAACATAGGAAGCCTATGTTCAGTTTACATTATTTGATTTTATTTTCAATATTGTTTTCAATAAGATTAAAAAATTAATTCATGAAAAATTTTGTCTTAGGCAAGGGAGTTATTGTTTGTTATTCTGAATTGATAAAAAATATTTAGGAATAATTTACAGAGTAATATTTATCTGAAACAATCCCTACAGCAATTATTCAAGGAAATGCCTGTGGTACCAGTAATTACTGAAAATTGCACCAGCTGATACAGCTATGTCTGTTTTATTCAACTGAATTCACCTGGGCCCGGTTATTCAAAACCGCGATTAAACTAACCCCCGATTAAGTCTAATCGTTGATTAAAATCACTAACACTGGGTTAGCTAATAGGTGGAATTGAAAACGTTGTTCAAAGTCCTATTTGAGGCCCGATTAGTTAATCGCCGATTAAAGGTTAGTACATCATGTAAAACCACTTACACTGTCTCGCTTGTCGATAATTTACTGTGTTCTTTCTGTCAAAAATTTTTCTGGTAAGTTCAGAAATTTGTCGATTTACTATTTCATTCTTCTGTGAGAGATTCCTTTCTTGTGAGGAAGCTACCCAGTAGCATTTACTTTATCACCAAAGAGGCCTAAAAACGTTAGGGGGAAATTGCGTGACTTTTATATTCGGGTGCGGAAAGGTTTCATTCAACATACAATTTAATTCAGTAAGCTTACATGGCCCTTACATTAGTCACACCACAGCAAACTTTCCTTTGTGATCGCAAACCCCTTGCACATTTATGGAATGAAAACTTTTCCGGTTAACAAAGTCACTTTCATCCTTGCTGCTTGGTGCAATTATGCGGATGTGCATCCCATCGATGCAACCAATTACCCCAGGAAACTGCCTCCTTTGATAAAAATCGTTCTTGTTTTCCCTGATGGCGGCTGCAGTTGTTGGTCGCTTTATGAATTCATTCTGCTTGGGTGATATTAGTTGGGAAACGTTATGGACGCGGCCCTTGAAACGGTGGACTTGTCAACTCTAATTGTATCGCCAATAACTTGCAGGAAACTGCCGCTTGCATAAAATCGTAGTGCTATCAGCACTTGGTCGATTGGTTTCAGAGCGTGATTACTCTTCGTTTTTCTCCGTAAATCCGCCTCTAAGAGGTTTGTAATGGAATTAATAGACGCTCTGCCGAATCTGTAGCGAGCGCGAAGTTCTTGGTCGTTGTAAGTGAGAATGCTAACTTCGTGCTCGTCTTTGTCTCGTGCGAGGCAGGTCAAATAACAAGTCAGCCATGTTTCAAGTTTGATTAATTGGGCGATTCGCGATTTAATCTTCCTCCGGAGTTGTATTAAATTTAACCCGCCGATTAGAGTGAGATTAGCGTTAATCGGGCTTTGAGCAACGCAATCTAATCGCAGATTAAATTTTAATCATAGGTTTAGCAATTTAATCCCCGATTAGCGCTAATCGCGGTTTTGAACAACCGGGCCCTGGGTACTACAATAGAATAATTGCTGGTTTTCATTTTGTTTGGTTAAAGAGTGTGCTGTGGAAGAAGTAAGAAAACAGTTTGAGAAGAAACTTCAAATAGAAAAATCAGCTACTGCTGGACTCAAGGTAAGAAATGGAACAAGGGTCAGAAGTTCAAATGATCAAATTACTTTACACCGGGTAAGTCGTTGTTTCAGCCTTGCAGAAGTCTTTGACTTATCATCGTTTATTAATTTTTCAAGTTTGGCTGAGTAGATCTCCTGCGAGATCCAACGTTCAATCAAGCAGGATCTTCGTACACGGTTTTTGCAGTCTATTTAATTATTTAATGCAGGCCTGTTTCATAGGCCAACACAGGGTTGGCCCACTCATCAGTGGCCTCCACATATACAACTGCCCAATGAAGTTACAAAAATGTTATAATCACTCAAGATGTGATGTACTATTACAACAAACTGTATGTAGAGCCTGCTAGCAGGTTCTCATGTTTGTATTTTGCACTGTTCTTTTGGATTTGGGCTTGATTTTACTTGACTGGTACACGTACATATAATTCCTTGTGTGTGAAAACTCTGAAAACATTTACAAAAACACAAAGAAAAGCCCTTAAACCTTCAAACTCAGAACAGTGTTATTAGCACAGGAACGAAATTCTTTAAGCCGAGTGGTCTTAGATTCGCATAACTATAATCAGTACAACCAGGAAATATCATGCTAATACAAATTAAAGCTATCAAGATTGCACCATTAGCTGTCTCTGACAAAGCCGGACGACAAGTTGGTTCCTGTATTACCTATGAGCAAAGATACTGGCAGATTTAAACGTATGCAAGTTATGGAGGTGTCAAATTCTGTCAGGCAAAATTTAATAGTGGAAATTATGTAGACCTATAATCTTAAACATTTGCTAAACTCCAAACCAGACAAAAATCAAAAGACTCTTATAGCAACAGCATGTGTTACTTTCAGAAACAAGTTTGAAGCAAAATTGGTCGGCGGACCTTTTTTGAAAAGGGAATGACAAATGTCACAAGTTGCTAGTTTTATTTTCATTTTCTTTGCTCCTACTTGATACTTGATTCGTGAAGTAGTTGCCACCAAGTTGTCAGCCCCCTAAGGCTATGTACAGGCTCTCACTTCTTGCAACTTTGCTGTTCATTCAACATGTCTTCAGTGCTTTCAATAAGCACTGACAACCAGCGAAAAGTGTCGGCTACTTTCCTCTACTTTGCTTAGAAATGTCGGCTCCTTTTTTTCCAAGATTGAAGGAATTAATAGAAAGATTATTAAAAAACAGTTGGCTACTCTACTCAAAGCAGTTGCCTACTTCAAATTTTATTGAAACCCCTGTGTCTTGCAACCTCAATACTCACATTTTGCCAATATTTTGCAAAATTTTTGCCTTCTAAAGCTGGATCAATAATGGGAAGAATCTTTGTCTTAATAGCGAAAAACATTTCATTGGTTTGGTTCTCAACAGTAGCTGACTGAAACCCTTTCCCCTTTTGGAAACTCTTTCAGTGTTTTCTGTTGGGTGGCTATTGATCCTTTGAAGCTACATGTTAATATTTTTCTCAATGACAGAAACAATTGTGTTACTTGAAAGAAAAAGAAACAGAACTTGCCATTGCACAAAGTGAAGCTTCCGAGCTAAGAACAGAGTTTTTGAAATTAAAACGGTGAGTACTATAAATTTATTGCCATTGATAATTGTAGTATCTTAGAATGTACATTGTAAGTTTATGAATTTAGATGATTCTTCCATATGAGACCTTGAAGAAATGAAAACATTCAAATACAATAATTTCTGATCGTTCTTAAGCTAACAGAAAGATAATAAATACATTGGGTTGTTTAAAATTACAAAGATTTTGTATATCTTGACTAAGCTCAAGCTTTAAGTCGCGGTATAGAAGTTACCTATCCTATGATTTTTGAACAGTTTGGTGGGGAACGTATAAACATCAAATTAATGATATACCTTAAACAATCATAGATCAATGAAGAATTAACCATGTACATGTAGAAGCCACAAATGAAAACTTACCGGTAATAGAATGCATTTATGTAGCAACACTCCCAAAGGCTTGACTACAAATGTAAGATAACTGTAGATTTAGCCAAGCCTAAAAGTGGTGCACCATATTTTTTTGCTAGTTCTTAATAATTTGTGAAAAATTATGCTAAGTTTGTTATTCATAAGGATGAAAGGTTTCATCGCAAATATTAATCAAAATAAATCCTCATCTCCAATTGCAGAAATTTTGCTGTGACTGACTGTGAAAATTAAAAAAAGCCGTCATAACCCTTCAAAAAAGACTTCAGGGTTTGACCACTAATGTAATAACACCTCAAGTGTAATGAAGGACAACACTGAACAAGTGTAAACAATGTGAACAGACTACTAGCATATGATGCCTGCCAATCTGGTGATGTACACAGTCATGTACATGACTAAATAAGTTTAAAATGTTACATGTATTTGTAAAAATGAAGAGGGATTGATGTTATGGTGTAGACATAAAACCCTTAAAATGTTTTCTAGCGTGCCTAAGGATGTTCATGTTAATTGTTTATAGTGTATCGTTACTGCGCATGCAATTCATGTTGCAATTTCATGTCAAGTCATCCATCAAGCATGTGCTGGGGAAAAAGAGGTGGCCAGAAGCTGTTGCATTAACTTCGCTTGTAGTTTACTCTCTTAAATGGTCGGTGACTCCTAAGCGAACAAAAAATCAATGGGGGAAGTTTAAAGATTAAATACATTTTTTTCCTTTAAAGAACCACACTAATAGACCTTATTCACGATAGCCGCCGTGACGTTTTTCTTATCATAATGCAAATAAGCCACGTTGTCTGGCAGGGGGCAAACATTAATATGATGCGGTTGCTTGAAAAATCAGCTCATCTAAATAGTGAAGTATCTACCGTAAAGCCACATTTGAGAGGCAAGTTATGGAATAGTGATTTCATTATAAGGTTAGTTTCACTCGGTAACTTGACTAACAAACTACGCAAGCCGTCTTCTTTTTATAAAGGCGCCAAAATATTTTCACTACAAAACTGAAACTAAAGCATAACTATGAAATTTAATTATCAGACATGATAAGAAACCAGCTGAAATTTATCGAATTTGGCTTGTTTGTCCCCTCACAAATCACGTACATAATTGGCATTACAACGTAAAAACGAACATGGCAGCTGAATAAAGTCTACTGTCAAAATTTACTTAATGGCTCCACCAGAACAGCATTTGGCAGAGACACGTTCACTTCAGATATTTATTTGCAATATTTTTGGGCTTAGAGTCACTCTCGTGCAATTTAGGGTGTTCAGCAGAGCATGTTATCTCCAAAATGAAGTTGGTGACCCGCAATCTTTTTTTCATTTCTGACATTAGTAACTCAATATCTTACAGTGATGAAAGTCTTGGAAAGTTGATATTTGCGGTCTTTAATGAAAATTCCTATAACTCTCTTATGACCAATATAAGCTCCAGCGATTAATGCTGTGCGTCCCTCTTTGTTAGCAAGATTTGGATCAGCTCCATGCTGAAGGAGCTGCTGGACAACATCACTGTGACCACCCCATGATGCTTCATGCACAGCAGTGCACTTATCACCATCAGCCAAGTGATCCTAACGAACGGATACAATTTTTATTTTTTTATTGTAATCAACAGACAATACAATACAATACTAACGTTCCTTACAATACAACATGAGCTATTTACAGTACGCCACCTACATTGTTTACAGTGCACTTATCATCATCAGCCAAGTGATCCAAACGAACGGATACAACATCACTGTGACCACCCCATGATGCTCCATGCACAGCAGTGCACTTATCAGCATCAGCCAAGTGATCCAAAAGAACAGATACAACATCACTGTGACCACCCCATGATGCTCCATGCACAGCAGTGCACTTATCAGCATCGGCCAAGTGATCCAAACGAACGGATACAACATCACAGCAGTGCACTTATCAGCATCAGCCAACTGATCCAAACGAACGGATACAACATCACTGTGATCACCCCATGATGCTTCATGCACAGCAGTGCACTTATCAGCATCAGTCAAGTGATCCAAACGAACGGATACAACATCACAGCAGTGCACTTATCAGCATCAGCCAACTGATCCAAACGAACGGATACAACATCACTGTGATCACCCCATGATGCTTCATGCACAGCAGTGCACTTATCAGCATCAGCCAAGTGATCCAAACGAACGGATACAACATCACAGCAGTGCACTTATCAGCATCAGCCAAGTGATCCAAACGAACGGATACAACATCACTGTGATCACCCCATGATGCTCCATGCACAGTAGTGCACTTATCAGCATCAGCCAAGTGATCCAAATGAACGGATACAACATCACAGCAGTGCACTTATCAGCATCAGCCAAGTGATCCAAACGAACGGATACAACATCACTGTGATCACCCCATGATGCTCCATGCACAGTAGTGCACTTATCAGCATCAGCCAAGTGATCCAAACGAACGGATACAACATCACAGCAGTGCACTTATCATCATCAGCCAAGTGATCCAAACGAACGGATACAACATCACTGTGATCACCCCATGATGCTCCATGCACAGCAGTGCACTTATCAGCATCAGCCAATTGATCCTAACGAACGGATACAATTTTTATTTTTTTTATTGTAATCAACAGACAATACAATACAATACTTACGTTCCTTACAATACAACATGAGCTATTTACAGTACGCCACCTACATTTTTTATGATACATTTATTACTCTATTTACAACATTATGAACTTTTTGCTACAAACTTTAGGCAATTTGTGTCAGGCATCGTATGGATGGAGCAGGAAAGCGGTGAAGGAATTACCTATTTCAGGGGATTTAGAAAAGTAATCTTATGTGCATAAGATAGCGAGATACCTAAGTTTCTTTTTTATTTCTCTGTAATAAGAAGGGGTTCTAAACATTTCCACTTTTCCTGGTTTGTGTCACCTGCTTTTTGCTCAAAGTTGATTTGAGATAGAGTTCAAAAGCTTCTATTTTAGGTAGACTTTTTTTTACTTTTACGGATCCAAATAAAATATCTGGCCAGCAGAAAACAGAAATTAATTTGGCAATGATTTTTCGAGCAGTCCGGTGTCAGTCCTAAAGCAGCAAAAATGTTTAGCGAGTAGTTTTCTGGAACTACTTGGGAATGCTTGAACCATTGGGTTAGTTTTTCCGGTTCCTCTTTACAGAAAGAGCAGTTTGGTTCATCTTGTACGCCAATTTTAGTTAAGAAATCATTAGTTGATATCCGTCTATGTAAAATTTTGAATTGGAACTCAATACGTTTTGGGTTTTTGGTGGATTGGAAGGCTAGTAGATAGGCTTCATTCCATTTAATGTCTTTTGTATCTTTAGTATTGCAATCATCAAACCATTTCTGTTGAGTTTGAGTAGGAGGCGCAGATTTTTTGGAAACCAGTTTTTTATACTCGAGTGGGCTTGTTCTATGTGATTTCTCTACTTTTTCCGAAAAACTTTCATATTCAGAGTCTTCCAAAATAAAGTCGTTTTTGTGTCTTTGCCAAAGGCGTTTAAGTGCAGATATGAGACCGCAGTGTCTGAGAGGACAAGTTTTAAGGCTGAATTTTTCCTGCAATTCAGGAAAAGATAAAAAGTTATTTGTATCATCTTTCAAAGGTTTCACTTTTATTATACCTTTATATTGCCATTCAGGGTAGAAGACGGGTGAATTATCGATTCTGATCAGTGAATTGTGCCATAGTTTTTGGTTGAGGAACTGATTCTCAGATATAATTCTATCTTCAAAATTAGCTTCTGTCCACATTGTCGCAATTTCCTTGATGATGTTATCCTTAAGTCTAAGCATCTTTATGTCTTCAGTGTTGAGATTACTTGATGTAAAGATTATTGGACCTCCATGCGACTCTAACTCCACATCAAAGAAAAGTTTCCATTTTCCCTGATTCTCTTTGTGTAAATATTTTTCTACCCATGTAGCTTTTAGGGATTTGCTAAAACAGTCTACGTCGATCATTTTGAGGCCGACGCCCGGGTAATCGTTAATAATGGCATTCCGTTTAATTTTATCTGTTTTTCCGCTCCAAAGGAATGAAAAGAAAAGTTTGTTTAGTTCTTTGATGGCTTTCTCATTTGAAAGAAGAGGAGATAATACAAAAACGATTTGAGAGGCGACTAGACGCTTTAGGACTGTTATTTTACCCATTAGAGAGAGTCTGCGGTATTTGTCCAGCCACTGTTTAAGACACAACTTTCAGAAGATTGGTGGAAGAGGTTTAACCATTTTATTATACCAGTACCGAAACCAAAATATTCTAAAGTGCTCCTGATGAAGGGCCATTCAATTGTATCAAAAGCTTTTTCAAAGTCAAGAAACAGTAGCAACCCTGGTATATTTTTCTCATTTGCATAGCGAATGATGCTGTCGATTAGTCGGATGTTTTCTCCAATGAATCTACCTTTAATAAAGCCTGTCTGATCGTTATTAATTAAGTTGGGGAGGAAATCTTTAAGGCGTTTAGAAATTGCCTTGGCCGCTAGTTTATAATCACAGTTGAGAAGAGTTAGGGGTCTCCAGTTCTTAATAAAATAAGGCTCTGCATCTTACGTCGGGATGAGTTTGATGATTCCCCTTCTCTGAGTGACCGAAAGTTGACCTGTATCATAAGCAAAGTTTAAAGCGCTGATGAGAGTGGTGGATATGTCATTCCAAAATATTTTGTAAAACTCTGCTGGCAAACCATCTGTGCCTGGGGTTTTTTTCTGATTCCAAAGATTTTAGAGCATCTAGGCAAGCGGACCTTCGCACGCTTCCTGTTGATACTCTTTAAGGACTGTGTCATTTTCACCATGGAAAAAGGGAGATTTATCGTTCAAGTTGTCAGCCACACTTTTAGATCCATAAAGATTCTTAAAGAAAGAGGCGCACTCGTTCACGATATCCTCGTTAGAAGTAACAAACTGGTTTTCGCTTATTTTGATTTGGCTTATTGCGCTTTGGATATAGTGCCGTTTCTGTAGATTTAAAAAGTATCTAGTATTCTTCTCTCCTTCATTACACCATTTCGTTTTAGATCTCAAAATGGCACCCTTGGTGCGTTCTTCAATAATTTTCTCAAGTTCACACGTTTGTTCATACATTTCTTCCACGATGTGTGAAGTTTGAGTATCGTTTGAATTTCTTTTGTCAAGTTCTTCTTCTAATTTTGCAATTGTTTGTTCCAGGTCTTTTTCTCGTTTTTTTTTGTTTGTTTACTTTCGGCCTTAGTATATAATAGTGATTTCTCATACACTGGTGAAGGGTTCACGGTGTCATCTCCTCTATACCCATCGAGTGTTTCTTGAATAGTTGCCTTAATTCGATTAACGTAGTTCATTTCGGTCAAAAAGGATGTATTAAGTTTCCCAGAAGCCTGGTCCCCTTGAATTCGAGTGTTGTAGTATTTTTACCATTATCATAGAGTGGTCTGATTTATAGCCAGGAGATATTTCTGCGTTGACTGTCATATTTGCGACACTTTGGCTCACTAAAAAGAAGTCTAATCTACATTATACTTTGGGGTGCCGTTGTCTCCAAGTATATCTTTTGGCTTCTGGGTGCAAAACCCTCCATGCGTCCACTAAATCAAGATTCTCAGAAAATTCGTGGATAATTTTGACGCTATTTTGGTGAGATTTTGCAAGGCCACCGCTTTTATCTTTTTCTAGATCAAGCACTAGATTGAAATCCCCTCCTATGACAATATCCTCGCTTGTGAAGTCAGAGAGGTGGTCAAAAAAAATCTAAAAAGAAGGCTGGGTTGTCTTCGTTGGGGGCATAGATGTTAGCTAGGGTTAAGATTTTCTCATTTGCTTTTATATCACAAACAATGAAGCGTCCTTCAGGGTCAATGTAGAGTTTTTGAATTTGTAAATTAAAGTTATTATTAAAAAGGATACATAGTCCTGCTTTATTACTCTTATAGGTGCTAAAAATAGTTTTGTATCCCCATTCAGCAGACCATATAGAATTAGTATTTTCGGTGCAGTGAACTTCCTGTAGCATGTAAATTGAAAATTGTTTTGTTCGTTTAGCATTATCTCTAAGTCCCCTGACATTCAAAGAAGCTATTGTTAAAGCTACAATGATTCTTAAGAATTTTTTTTAAAAAAAATTCCTTCTCGCTTTGTTACCCCCACAATGCGATGACTGCACACTGTAGCTCTGTTTAGTGTTAAATATTTGGCAAAATAGCATGTATAGAAAGATAAACAAACAAACACTTACAAACGAGTAAAACAGCTTTTTAGTTTGGGGCATAGAAAGGAAAAGCGAGTGGTTTTTTGAAAGCTACTAAGGGCTAGCTAAGACAGTCGCTTTGTCATATTAGATAACTAAGATAAAGTTGATGGTGAAGGAAAAAACCTGGGTAGCGGAGATAGTAACTGAAAGTAGAAATAAATCTTAAAATATTTTGCAGAATTACAAAAAAATAAATAAATAAAAAGAAGCATGAACAAATAGTCATTTCCAGAATCTTACCGGGTGGCCAGAGTTTACCTGGAATAAACAGTTTGCCCGGTAGGGCCTTACTAAAGGAAGCAGAGATGTTGTTCTTGCTAGGTGTTTTAAACGCGCCCATTTGTTTTCTTCTTCTTGCAACTATCTCGTGAGTAAGATCTTGGTACATTTTGAAATCGCTGCCTTTCAGACGATGGCCTCGAGAGAGGGAAAACGAGAAAAGAAATTTGTACACTGGACTAGAATAGGGTGTAATGGGGAAATTTTGCTCCACATTTTTCACTTAAATTTTGAAGTTTCATATTTCAAGTTCCATGAACCTAATGGTGTTGGGTTAGGTATCATTGGAAAGATCTTGTCCTGCTTCACAGAGCATAAATGTTGCTGCTGTTGTTTAAAAATGATGAAGTCACAACTTTGACAAATGCCTACGCTCTTTCAATGCGGTTTAGGGTGTTTAACGTGTCAATGGGTTGATGAAAATTCTGCTTGTTCCTTGAATTAGGATTTAACTTCTAATTTAATATTCAAAGCCTTCCACTGGGGTATTTTTTGTGCAGAATGTACTATTGGGATGGTTTGGTGGGGTTTTTTTGCTAACAGACTAACCCGTTTCTGCTAAAGTGCTATGGTGCAAATTTTAATAGAAAATTAATAAATATCGATTACCAGTAATTAATTATCCTCACGAAAGGGGTAGGGGTGGGGAGATACTGACGTGTATCAGGTAAAACGCACGGTATTTGCTTCAGAACACCCTCTGCTTTCCTTGTGGCAGTTTCCAGAACAAAGCACGGTGCTCTCAACGTACACGTAGAAGTTTAATCTACGTTACTGGTCCAAGAGTTTGCATTCCTCTTGACCAGCGGTCATCACATGCCTTTTCTTCCAGTAGATTAGAGTGTTTTAGGACGCATGTGTCTTAAGTCTGTTGCTGGGGCATTTTTCAATTAATATTTGCGCTCTCGTCGTCTCGGCGGTTGCCCAACTCTTACACTGACAAGCATATTCAACTGCTTCTTAAAGTAAGATGTGTGTACTTATCATTTTTCTCTGTTAAGCACCTTGGAAACGGTTTCCAAAGAGACCTTTGTTGATCAAAACGGTACAGCAATTCTGTAGAAACAGGTTTCATCACGGCGGTGCCAGCTTTGGTAAATATTTCACAGACCATTCATAATTGAACTGAATATGTAAAATCTTCCGGGGTTTTTGGAGCAAATTTAGTAACAGCGGGATAACAACTGTGTCAGCTGTACTGTGTTTTGAAAAGTCTTTCAAAAGACATGTTTTTGATTTGATTCGTTTTTTTTATTTTTCGAGAAAAGCCTTTTGTGTGTGTTTAAAATGTTAATGTTCATGTTGAAAATCATTCATGCAGAAAAACAAGACAAGCTGTTATCTCCTCATCTCATCGGAAGGTCTTACTAGAAACTGTTTGAAATATTGATATTTATGTTATAAATTTGTCTTATTATTGAAAGAAAAGCAGCTACCATATATGTCTCAGTGATTACAACATTTCCAAGAAAAACAAAAGTATCATGTTACAATCAAATAATAGCATTGTGTGGCTTTTGCAAAGAAAAGGCTAAGTATGACATTTGGTGTTTCAACAACATTCTGCACTATCCTTTGTGTCTCTGAGGTTTTTTCTTTTTTTTCAGTATGAAGACATTAATGGAAGATCACACAAGTGATGCTGAGGCCATGTTACAAGATTTAGATTCCAAGTCATTTCCTGAAGTCATCCTTCAACTGATCACATTAAAAAGGTACCTTTATGTCCCATGATGGAACTGCAATATACCGAAGACTAAGTACTGGGGCCTGGGTTGAGCCCAACTGTTTCATAAACTGGGTCGATTTTTGTCTGTCGTCAGTGACTAGACCCATAACCTGTGCAGCAAACACACTTTTTCACAAGATCTACTTTGTTAGAGAAGTATCAACTTTAAAGCTCGAGCTCAAAGTTAAGCCTGTGTTTCCCAAAATGTTTTACCATTTTCAGGTTGAAAAACAACCAGTACAATTCACTGAGTGTCAAGAAAGCGATTACGTCAGTTTTTTGCTTTTGGCTGTAATATACCGAAGACTAAGTACTAAGTACTAAGTACACAACCATTTCTTTGAATACCTCAAGTTTGTTTTCCATCATCTTGTAACAGTTAGCCCCATGGGTGGCTCCAAACGAAAGCCATGCTCTCCAACTTCTGATATCTGTAACACATCTGCCAGTACCCAACCAGTGAAGCCAGTCTCTAGGGTTTTGTCAAGTATGGACAAATGGGGAGGGGGAGCTGTTAGTATAAGGATTTTTTAACACAAGACAGCATGTACATCAGCATGATCACAACTTGGGTTTTAGAACACTGAAATTATTGACAAAGCAAAAATATATAAAATGAAAGACCAGATGCAGGGGTTTCATTAAGTTTTTGTGCAGGAGATCAGTAGGGTTTTTCAGCCTGGCATTTTTATTTTTTCATCTAAAAGAAAGTGAGTAGAGAAGACTAAATAGACGGGCAATGTCATGCCTAAGTCTCGTTCACAGCCGGTCGATTTTCCCGGTGCCTGGCCCTTGATGGACCCCTGTAGATTCCTGAAAGCACAAAATTACCAGTGTGTCTCCAACAGTTTTTCAGAAATTAAATAACCGTAACGTTTGAGGCACGGTGGCCAAATGGTTAGTAAACTAAACTCTGGATCGGATGGTCCTGGTTCGAACCCTGGCTAGGCCACTAGGCCACTGTGTTCAGTTGTAGATAACACTCTGCACTATCTAAGATTGTCTCATTAGTTTGTATACATCTATGTAATCATACAGTCATGTGTCTTGCAACTCTCCTCCACAACTTCTCAATAGCCAATGCAAAAATAACATATAACTTTCCTATAAAATATTGAATTACATTACCATGTACATAAAAATTACACTGTACTGTATTATAGGTAATATTTCAAACATGAGAGACAGTGTTTCATCACATTTCCAAACACCGAGAAGAGAAAATACGACGCGCAGCAGAGTATTTTTGACGAACTTAGAGGTGTTTGGAAATGTGATGAATCACTGTCTCGAGTGATTGATATATCTTCTCAATCGAAAATAAAACTACAGAGAAAACGAAGAAATAGAATCGTAAAAATCTATACTAATTAAGATCACATTTCCAAACCATGCTTACGGTTCTGATTTCCTTTGTTTTAATGTGATGAATTATTAATGAGTTTGTGAAGGTAATTTATCATATGATCACAAGCAATTGTGACTACAATTGTGACTGCAGATGATTCTAGATGTCCACATTGTAAGTGCTATGTAATTGCAGAATTTTTTACCTACATCTCTGCAATCCATTGATAGGCCATTATATAATTAATTAATTAATTAATTAATTAAAGAACGAACGAATGAATGTTGTAATGAGTCAAGCATCATTTTCTTCTTAATGACTTTCGATGTTGCATGTATGTTGGCAGGAAGCTAGAAGAGAAAAAATTAAAATGCAAGCAAGCCATAGAAACAGCTGAGAAAATTAACAAGGAAAACATCCGAATTAAAAATGAGGTAGGGTGATAGAATTCTGTAAATGTTTGATCACTTTGTTTTGATGACTGGCTGCTACACACCCATGTATGTATAATAATAATTATTACAAATGAGCAGATTTTGTTAATTTCTTACTAGGCAACTTACAAAGAAATGGAGCTGACAAAAAGTCAGGAAAATCTCAAAATGGCAGAGGAAGATATCAGAAGACTGGAAAAAGAAAATGCTGTAAGCTCTAAATATGAGGTTTTGTATCAGTGAAAACAAACACCTAAAGGTTTCGGTAGTGTAGCAGCTCTCGTAAGCTTGTAATTCTACTGTTAGCAGTTGCTATTGTTTTAGGGGCTTGGGGAATTGTTCCTGTTGTTTGTTTTATTGTTTTCACGCAGGGCATCGAGCCATTCATGTGAGACCTTACGAGAGCTGCTACATCTCCCAAAGGTTTCTCTTTTCTGCAAGTAAATTCAGTGGTTGTTTTCCATAGTACACTTATGGTATTACCTGAATGTAAAAATCAGTTGCTGCGTTCCCATAACATGTTGGCTAAAAGGAGAAAAAGCACAGAATGCTCCATCCAGGGTAACTTTGGAAATCTTTGGAAGACTCTGGATCAACTTTGGAAAATCTTTGTCCAATCAGAATTCAGTATTTTTGTTGAGTCATTATAAGGATGTATTTGCCACTTGCCAATTAATAGGCCATTTCCGAGTTCCCTTTTCCCTCTGTTTGAAAACGAGTCTGAGTGCGAAACTATTCATATGGAAATGAGCTTGTTTTGCATGAGAATGAAGATGCAGGCAACACAAAGTTGCATATGAATGGTTTTGCACTTAGACTCGTTTTGACATTGAGGCAAAAGAGAACTCGGAAATGGCCTATTGTGTTTTTCCTTCTATAAATATTGATTTTTTTTTACAATTTTTGTTACTTGCGAACCTACCTTCCTACCTAACTACCTACTTTTCTACCTATCTGCTTTGTTCCTTTGTTCCTTGCTTGTCCAGTTATTATTGTGCTTACCATCAGCCTTAACTTACCAGGCAGACTGATCCATTCGTGAAGAGAATTTTATTAATCAGAACTGTTCCGCCAGATCAGTATATTCTTAAATGATGTTTTTCTTCTGATGAAATTTCATTAGATATCAAAACTCAAAAAAGGTAGTGACTGATGTTAAGCCCCCTGGGTTACTCTTTATATCTACTTATGCATTCATATCTTATATACCCTGTACCAGAGTTATAAAAAGAAGTTAACAGCAATGGAGACTGCATTTGCATCATCTAGTCCACGAAGTAGTGCCATTGGTCGCCTTATCAGGGAGAGGTGTGTACAGTTGATTGTATTAAATAATTATTTTTGCACTGTTAAATTAAATGGGACCTTGAAGCAAGTATACTTACTCTTTCATTTTTGGAGTGGTGATTGTTTAGTTAATGTGCAAACACTTGGTTCATCAATCATCATCACACAGTTTCACTATAACATCTTCACTCATTAAAATTGCTGAGAACGTTCTGTTTGTTAATATATAAAAACAACAAGAGGCAGCGGAGGAGGCAGAGTGGTTGATTGTTTAGAGCATTGGAATTGAAATCCATAAGTCGCGGATTCAAGTCCCGTTCTGACCACGAGCTGGTGTTGTTCTCGGTTGCCCCGAGTTCAACTCCTCGGCTATGCTTGTAAATAGCCAACTGGACAGGTTTGCCTCCTACCAGTTGGGATTCTTAACCCCTGTTCACCCTGTTATGTTTAGTTACAATTTTATTTTTTGGGTTACATTGGCTTTGAAAAGCCACAATGGGGAGTGGTCAATTAATATTATTAATTATTATTAGTGCAAGAGATGAATGGCTCATCCCATTGGAGACTCGACTTGCTGTCAATATAGCATTCCTTAGTTTATTCAGTTAATTTTTACAGTTGATGTTTTACTGGTGTAAAATACATGTTGATGTAAACGTGTTACATTCAGTTCTGTTGGTGCTTATTTTGTGTCTTAATGTTTTTACCAACGTTCTTTGTAGCCCAGCACCGATGGATATCAAGAGGCCACGACTGAGCTGTCCTGCCGAAGATTCAGAAAATATTGTAATACCCGAGACGCCATCTCCGAAGCCCAGAATTCCAGAAGCCAAAAATGAACTAAGGAGCATTGCAGAGGAGTAAGTTGTCCGTCTCGCTTTCCATTGTTTACCTCCTGTCGTCCTTCCTTCAGTGTATATAATCAAAGTATTAAAGAATGGAAGTGACAGTGACAACTTTGTACCAACAACACAGAGTTATCGATCCCCGGGTTTGATTCATAATATTTATCTAGTTGTACACGAAATTCTGGAAGTTTGTAACTATATCACATAAATGAAAACAGCACACACAGTTCCTGTCATTTCTTGGCTTGATACCCTAAAGGATACCGTGACAACTCTAGCGATGGTACTGTTAGGTTAAAGTACCCTAAGCAGTACCAATCCACCAATTTTACCCCCCCCCCCCCCCAAAAAAAAAAGGTACGACGAGCATCCCCGTCATTTTTATAGGGGAGCCCCCCCCCCGGGACTTTGTTTCCCATAGGAACTGACATTACATAACGTTCAGGCAAGCCCAAGTGATAACAACCCACGGTTTTGTTTTTGCGATGATCTAATGATCGAAAACGTTGTGGTGCATGGCGATATCGTTAACTCAATCCCCGTTTCGTCTTTAAACGAAACAGCAAAAATATATTTGTATGAACAGTGAGTACTGTCTCTCACTCCTTTACCGTGGTTTTCTTTTGCTCTCGTTTGTCTTTCCCATTTCTCTGTTTCCACATTGGCTAAAAATGTAAAATCAAGAACTGAATTCGTTTTGTCCAAATGATGCAACTTGTGAACGGCCTGCTGTACTTTCAGAGTTCAATGTAATCTGTGTTGCAATCTAGTCGAGGCGGGGCAAGACAAATACATGAATAACTCAAATAAGTATCTTAAAGAAACAATTTAAACCTTAAATTAAAATAAATTAAAACCAGCCTTGCATACTTTCATTAACATTTTGCCAAACACCTTACTGAGATGATCCTTGCGATGACTCTAACAGCAGTGCCCGAGTCAATATTTTCCATCGCCAGGTGCTTACAGGCTCCTTTCCAGTTTTTCAAAAATGTTATTGTATTCTTGGAGTACGCATGTAACACAAGCAATCGATTCTTGGAGTTGCCAATGTTTTGAAGAAAGCGTGCTGTACAAATTCAAAAATGGGACATCCATTATAAGTGAGGGAGAATTAAAGGAACAAGTTCGGACCATTCCTTGTGGCTGTAACATTTCCACTGAACTCTGTTTTATATCCATCCCTATTAGTTACCTTTGTTTCTGGAGATGCATGATCATTCTTTTGTTGCATCCCTATACAGAATGGGATTGTCACTTGTGAAGACAACAAGCGTGGCTTCCCCTTCAAACAGAGGAGCATTAAAGCCAACACAACAACAATCCAAAAAGCATACAGAAGAAGCTGGTCCATCTGTGTTCAGGCGGGGCTATGATGGGTTAGGTGGACATACCAAATTTGCTGCTCCATTAAGACCAGTTAAGACAGCCTCCCGTAAAGTGGCCAGACCAAATGGCATTTCAAAATTCATCAAACACAGCAAATACAGCAGAGCAACTGAGCCTCCCTTACCAGTCCTGAACTTAGACTCAATGTAATGCATGTTGATCATTATTTACGCTTTCTTCATTGAAAGATATTGTAAGGATCGCCAGGACGTATTTGTATGTCTTCCATTTACAGATTATCTAATATTTAAATTCTATAAGAGAGTACTAACATAAGCTTTTTTATTTGAAATAAAAACAATCATGGGCGCTTTCCATTCAAGCAAAACTTACTGTTTTAATTTCTCGAGACCTGATACAAAGAAACAAAACCAAATATAGAAGTATACCATAAAACCTCGGCGCCTTTTGTTTTACAGGTTTGCTTATACGACATCTAGCTTCGCTAAGCAAATTTCGATGTCTGGAACAGGGTACTTCTCACACAGACCACGTGTTTTAAAATGTCTTGGATTACCCTGGGTGCCAGAGGCTTTTCATGCGCGGTTTCCGGTTTCGGTCTTTTTCTTTGTTTTGACCCGCGCATTTCGTGCACGGATTTATCAAAAACCCATTTCTTTCATCTCTTCCGTGTCAGTGCAGGTGATCACAGTTAGGGATGTCGGTAAAACGCCCACTCGGGGTCGGAGCCGGGGCCGGGGTCGGTTCCAGGTTGAGGATGTTTATTTTTACTTATTTGTTGCTTGACCGCTGTACATCGAAACCCCCACTTAGCATTTCCCGCGAAAACGATCGCGTGGTCAAAATCGCCAATATCGATCAAATAAATTCTGTCACTTACAACTTTAACACCTCTATAAAATTTGCTTAGATGTCTCATTGTATATTTTATTTCTTTTCAGTGTAGGGAACATCCAACGTTTGGTTACTTTGGTTATTTTTTGCTGTTCCGTGATTCGGTGATTCTGACAGTATTGGAAAATTAAACAAAAAGTACTGCGTGGTTTAATTCTACATGTTACCAGTCCCCCCGGGCATTTGCCATTTTTTTCTTATTTTGCGGTCTATTCCCCACCCCGGGACTCCTCGTGGATCACAAGTACGTCATTTTGTGTACAAAATCGAGATAAAAATACTGATTTCTATAAAAATAGCAAAAGACGTCGTTTTTTCAAGATCTGCACGTTTCTGAAGGCGACCGCGAAGCCCCTCGCATCTGGCGACTTAGCCTCGCATCTGGACCGACTTGTTACGCGTCTACTCACAAATTTGAACGCTTTTCTAGACTATATATATCATGAACAACAGAGACTACATTTATAGCATAAGAAATCATGAAGGCTACATTTTATGAAGAATAAGTTAAGAAGAAAATCTAACCCGTCCGTCTCGCCACTTATTCGAAAGAATAGGAAAGAAATAAGCTTGCAACCAGCGAACAGAACGATAAAGGGAAAGCAAAAAACCCTTAGAAGCGTATTTAAATTTTAAAATATTATTCTTCTCTTACCAGTCGGCTACAATTTTTACACATCTTCCAAACGCGGTACGGCACAACCGATAAGCGAACTAGGAAGAACATCAAGAAGGCACTTTGGATTTGCCCCACCCCCTACCTCTCGAGCCAAGGCTGCTTAAAACAATTCCCCACCCCGGGCCGAAAGGGTTGGACTTGTTCCGAGGGTTGCCGGGGGGGGGGGGTGGTTACTGGTAGAATTGAACCATCCATAAGTCCCCTGCGTCCATGTGCTCTGGTAAAGCGTAATATTGGGAAAGTGACTGACAAATGAATATCCGATTTCTCGACTGTTACAGCTTTCGTTCAAAAAATATTATATTAATACAGTTCAAAATACCCTCTCAGGTAAAGGAATATCTCATAGCAAAGACGAAAGGTAAATAACCTACTACTCGAGTGTCGAGTTCCAGTAGAGTTTTTTTTTCTCATTTCGGGTGATCCCATTCACTTTGATTAGCCTTGGCTAGTCCGATTTCCCTATTGTTAGACAATCGCTGTTCTCATCCGCCAGCATAATGTCTTGCAGCCTTCTAGAAGGCAACAAAGCAAAAAAAAAATAATCAAAACGTTCAAGACAAACAACACATTTTAAAAAATAACGGAGAAATGAAAAATAGCACCCCGACCCGAAGCGAGAGAGTCTCTTTCTCTTCTTTTTGATCTAGGGATCGATAAATTATCTCGCGAAATGACGCCTTAGACGGCACAGAACGGGCAAAAAATAGCACGCAAGACTCATTTAACATTTCACCTCAACGTTTATTGAACTCGTAGGTTAAACTTGTTATTTAGAGCAAATAGCGGCCAACCTATTTATGTACATCTAGATATTTCTTTTGTAACCATTGATCGGTGTCACGCAACAAATTCAAGCATCGGGTGGTCCGCCTGTGCAGAAACTCGCGCCTTTTGCGCTCGTGCTCGCTTCCAAAACCTTCCTTTTTTCTATTTCAGGGGTTGGAATCTGTAGCTCTGCAATTCAGAGATATCTCTGCCTCCAGGGGCACCCAACGAACAAACTGGGGCAAAATAGATTCTTTTATCCAAATGAATGAAAATATATGATATTAAAACATTTACAGGTGTTCTTGAGTGTTGCTGGGAAAAATTTATCTGCACCTTTTTGCCAGAACATGATCCATATTTTTTCCCAGCCAGCAATTAGAACAAACAAACGTGCGGAAATGGCACTGAAAACCGTTGAAATCCACTCTTCTCAACGAGATTCACGCCTTCGTCAAGCAGTTTCTTCAGTCGCCCCTCCAAGTTTCAATCTGCCAGCACAAAAGGAGTGTTTTTTTCAGTGACAACTCCCATGAGAAAACATATAACGAACCACTTTGCTAGCCAGCCAGCAACATTTGCGCTGGGGAACAGATAACGTGAGGAACAGACTCGTTGGGTGCTCCCGCGCCTCACTACATAGTCGCCATACTAAATGTGCACACCTGGGTCAGGGCTTTATCGTGTACCATGTTATGTACCGTAACCCACCAGATTACCTATAGGCATGTAAAACTATAAAGAAGAATGATAACAAATTTATTCACACACAAACAGCTAAACGTATTATAAACAAGGTTGAAAATACAAACAATAAACGAGAGAAAAGATAAAAATAGATTTTAAAAAATAGGATGAAAATATGTATGTGTGAAGAACAAAGCAACGAATTTTGCATTATTTAAAACATGGTCAGAAGGGGAGGGGGGTACAATTTTTAAATTAGAATTGCGAAGGGGGCGGGGTATAATTTTCTTAAGTTATTTTATTTGGGGGTACAGTTTAGAAACACCTACATAATAAACGATCAGTCCCTTAGAATCCGAAACATTCCACTCGATTACCAAGCGATTCGGTCAGCCCAGCATCATTGATTTGTTTGCGTCTCGTTTGAATACGCCTCGTGGAGGCCCGATCCAGACGCAATGTTTGTTGATGCATTCTCTGCAAACTGGAATAATTTTTTTATTCCCAAAATTCTGTATTTTAGATACGAAATTTGTATTTATTATATGGAGAGGGATACAGAGAAGCTAAAATCCACTGGAATCGCTCTGAAACACCTTCAAACGCCATAAAAGCACAAGTTATAGACACAACAGGGCATGTAAGTCGATTTTATTACTTTTTCTCCTTGCTTTGAACTATTTTGTATGATCGTTATATTCCCATACAAACTCTTGTAACAACGCTGTTACGAGATGTCATATTGACGGTTCCCAAAGGAGCTTGGGTAACCTGTGGCTTTACTCGAAGGTAAAACTCACCTAAATGTCTTTAAATCGACTCCATGAACACAGAGACATGCGGTACAGTTCGTTTGGTTGTGCGTGATAATCCGAAGGCAGGTAATTCAGTGAAGTGAACATCGCGCGTGCCAAATAAATCCATTAGCATTTAAATGTTAATATATTCGAATTCTTCATTTTATTACCTTTACGGTGATATTTTGTTTGCTGGAGTTTTACCGAAAATAACGCGCTTACGAAAGATTTCCCGTAAGGCACCCCGAAAGGTTAGTAGTAACCTTAATTACAATACTTACTTAAAACACTTTACAATGCCTCGCCACTTAACCTAATTACACATTATTGCATTATTCATAGTTATTTTTTTACATGCCTTCATTTAATATATTTATTTAAGAGTGCGAAAAGGGAGATTATCTCTTCCAACAGAAGTAGAATACTACGCATTTATTAAAGTGATATTAGGGACTGTGCAATAATTACCTGGAGGGGGGGGGAGGGTGCGAAATGGGTAAAATAGGGCTCAAAATTAAGTCGCACTTACTCTTACTAACCAAAAATTAACTACACCCCCCTCACCTACTGAAAATATTAAGTGTACTCCCCGTCACCTGCTTTTTCGACTACCCCTGTTGGTTCTCTCATACCAAATTTACAGGAAAATCTTCATAATCTCGAAAGAGAAAAGAAAACAGTTCAAAAGCGAAGATTAATGCTGAAGAGCCTAGAAAGAATTAAGAGAGACTGTTTCATACTTTTGTCTGTTTTTTTTTTTGGTGGGGGGGGGGGGGGGAGGGTTCACCAATTGACAACGAATAGGAGACATTGATATATGGCTTTCTTTGGCTCACTTATAAGTTTACTCTGCTAAGTAATGCAATCCTTTATACAAAGTTCAATTTACTGTATTGCTATTCAATTCAATGTTTGGGTTTCCATTTCTCTTTAATTTTAATAGCATGTAGTCTATTCTTCATTGGCATCTTTCCTTTTTTAAGGGATCCTGTTTCATCACTGTCTTGAAATATAACAGAGGAACCTTTACCCAACCTTTACACAAGAGTGATGGCAAATTTTCAGCTCGGTAAATTTAATGTGAAAGATTAATTAATCAACATGACACGAGCGTGGGACAAAGAAAAATTCTGAGTCCTAGCAGTATGAGCGTGGGACAAAGAAAAATTCTGAGTCATTGCAGTATGCGGGACGCGTGTCACATAGGAACTCAGTAAAAATGAACTAGCTCTCCATGAGTTCTCGTAGCTCAGCCCGGTGTTCGGGAGATCATGGGTTCGATTCCTGTCGGGGACTCAGAATCTTTCTTTGTCCCACGCTCGTGCCATGTTGATTAATTAATCTTTCACGGAAAGTAAGGAATAACTAAAAAGAACTACATAGCGACCTCTCCATCTAATCTCTGTACAGATGATGCGAGGGGAAGTTCAAGATCCAAATGTTCAAGAAAGTTCAAGATCCAAATGTATGGCAAGATTTTAAATGATTATATGGTAAAAGACAAAGACTTGCACAGAAAGCAGCCTGGGCCCTAGTGCATTTTATGTAACTGTTGTATGACAGTAGTTGGTTAGGTTAGAGCAACAAAGAACCTTTGGCACATCTTCACCCTACGTAACTAATCAAACCATTCAGTAATTTAACTCAATCAAACTTAATCGAACGATTGAGTTCGATTGGTTCGATACTCGAACACAATCGAACCGAAAAATTTACGTTACGTGAGAGAGTTCGATTGAGTTCAATTTTCAAACTAATCGAACCAAATCGAACGCAATCTAAAAATCTAAAATTTACTCTACATCAAAAATGCCACTAGAAATTCGATTGCGCTCGATTGCTCAAATTTTTTTGTGAGAGTTCGAGTATGTTCGTAACTGGTGTTCCATTGGGTTTGATTTATCGAATGTTCGATTTGGTGCGATTAGTGACGTCAGGATCTTCAGCATGGGATGTACATCCAATGCACACTGGGTAGAAGGTTATACCAATCGTTTCGCAGCAAAACCATTTCGCTACAAGTCAAAGTATTATATTCGCTACAAATCGAAGTCGATTCGCTACACATCGAAAGTCGATTCGCTACAAACACAAATCGTTTCGCAACAAACTGAAGTCGTTCAATACAGACGTTATACTCAATAAATCTTAGGCTACGTCCACACTAAGCCGGATAAATTTGAAAACGGCGTTTTCGCCTCGAAAGCGGATAAAATGTTTTCTGTCCACATTATACCGTTTTCAAAATTGTTTCGCCATCGATTTTGAAATGCTGCCTCGCAAGAAACGCTTAATACATGCAAGAACATGCCCACATTGTCCGAGCAACGTTATTCGATTGTTCTGGTGTCAGCGTTTTCAAAAAGTTTCGTTTTGCCGTCCCACTAACACACCTAGCCAGCGTTTTCAAATTTATCCACCTTGGAGAGCGTTTTCAAAAAGTTCCGTTTTCGGTGACCGAAAACGCCGTTTTTGTGTGGACGGAAGGCCAATCCGGACAAAAAAAGGTTGCGTTTTAAAATTTATCCGGCTTAGTGTGGACGTAGCCTTAAAGATGTGCTTATTGCCTATCGTGGTGAAAGATAGGAAAGTTGAACTTCGGCTGTTGTGCTTTTTGATGGTAGGTATCTATTCCACTATCGTCCACTATAGTCCACAACAGTCCACTATCGTCCACTATAGTCCACTATCGTCCACTATCGTCCACTATAGTCCACTATAGTCCACTATAGTCCACAATAGTCCACTATCGTCCAGTATCGTCCACTATCGTCCACTATAGTCCACTATAGTCCACTATAGTCCACTATCGTCCACTATAGTCCACAATAGTCTTGGATAGACTTGACCGTTCTTGTGCACCAGCAAAGGTCAAGACCAAGAAACTTGATTTTGTCCCAAATGGGTAAATGACGTCTCTTTCTTCAGCGATAAATGAAGAAAATACTTGTCGTCAGAACTTGTTTCAAACAGATACCCTTCCTCGTTTGTACAAAGGCTCACATAAACAGCAAGAGCAAGATTGTAGCTAAACTCATTTGTATTTGTAGCAAATCAACTTTCAATATGTAGCGAATCTACTTGTATCAAAACGGTTTTGAAGCGAATCGACCGGATACCAACCCACTAGTAGCTTGCTCGAGCCGTACCGGGTGGGGAATATTGGCCGTCTGTCCGTACTGGTATGACTTTGGGCCAATATTCCCTAGACAGTCTAGTACAGTCCTTACGCTCGGTTAGCAAGAGGATATAATTTGGTTTTATCAACTGGGTTGATAATGTAAATTGGCCACCGTAAAGAGATTCGAGACCTGACGTTTCGAGCGTTAGCCCTTCGTCGGAGCCAGTGGATAAAACCAAATTATATTGTTATTCTTCCCACCGACGCAGCACCAGTTTCGTTAGAAACTTACCCCCTCTAGCAAGAGGATAGTCTTTCCTCAAAGGTTTCAGATTCGGTCATTGAGCACGGATGCTTAACCAAAAGCACACCGGACAGCGCAAAACGGCTTCTAGCTCGCCGTTTTTCTTGTGTTTTTTGTGCTAAAACATTTAGAGTCTGTGAACAGTATAAATACTACTAGCCCTATGGCTTCATTCAAATATTGATACATGTTCAACAGTGGTCCCCGAGTGACAGCAGCACTGTGGTCAGTAGATATAGGCTGAGTCAGAGAAGTGGCCTTTTAACCTGGCCTTCCAATACCCTCCTTTATACACATAGCAGAACGTACCGGAATCCGCATCTTCCTTGGGGACAAACCATCTAGAACACAAAGTATAGACATCAACTATATGGGGTATTCTTATTCGAACTCTAAGATTTTACAGTCAAACCGGATGTTCTTTTGATGGGAACTCTGCAATGTTGCGGCGCAATGTTCCAATATTGATTGACAGTTTGATCCAACCAACTTGCAACTTTCAATTCAAATTTGCTCGAGCAAGTTGCCAAGTTCCGGCTTTCATTTTGCCGCATAAAACAAAGTAATACCAGCTCTGTTTCAAAGAAGCAGAAAATAATTGCTCCATTGTCGACTGTTTATCAACAGACTGCGAGAAATTATCGACAGGCTTAGTTCAGATTTCCAAACTGGGAATCGCGCTTCAAAATGAAAAAAAACGTAAGCCGTAACTCAGAGAAAATTGGAATGTTTAAGCACAATTCCCAGCTTGGCAATTTGAACAAAGCCATAAACAGTCGACCATGGAGCAATTACTTTCTCTTTCTTTGAAACAGAGCTGGTATTACTTTATTTTATAAGGCAAAATGAAAACCGGAACTTGGCAACTTGCTCGAGCAAATTTGAATTGAAAGATGCAAATTGGTTAGATAAAACTGTCAATCAATATTGTAACATTACACCACATTGCATTACATTGCAGAGTTCCCATCAAAAGAACATCCGGTTTGACTGTACAGCTCAGTGCTGTCAAATATTCAAATATTATTAGTATTATCCTCGTCATATTATTATTATCATCATCGTCATCATCATCATCATCATCACTGGTCGCTGAAGCGCATTCCCTTTAAAACCGTAAACCGTTGATGCCATTTTAGCAACACAACATCAAGTCCACATTTGTACATTTTAATATGCAATCTTCTTAAAAATCTAGATAAACTTTTTTGTGTATTTTTTCATTTTTTACCACACATGAAATTGGTAAAGAAAATACAATAAAGGTAAAAACAGAGGGAATAAAAAGAAATTTACAGAACAGAACGCAAAAAGGCATTAGTATTTACAGACGGAAAAAATTGGTACTGACAATACGAGCGATACAGAGAATTCTCTGACTGGAAATCATTGAAATGATGTCTACAGTGCAGGCTGAAAGTGTTGGGACGGTCAATGCGATACGATTCCCCCCTCCCCCCTCCCCACCAACAATGTTGAGCCAGGAGCGTTGGACAGACATTAGCCAAGCAAAGCAAGTGTCCATGTTCGCTAAGAGCTTTTCAACATTGCCTGGGGGAGGGGGGTGGGTGAAGGGTCATTATAATGACGGGAAGGGTAAAATGCAGAAAATGAAAGGATTCCAGAAACTGTCCCAAGGAGATCTGTCCTCCATTGTAGCATCAAACCGCCTTCATCAAATCTATAGAATTTACCAAGGCCGTACGCTTAACTTTATTTTTACTGCAGCGGTATCGCGAAGGTCACGGGTTCGAATACATACATCCATACAAACTTTATTCTCGTCCCAAAAAGGCTTTTCAGAGAATACATACTAAAGGATATATAAATCTAAATACAAACATATTGATAAAGTAAAATAGAAAGAAAAGATAAAGAACGTGAGCTATATACTATCTTACAAAAGCCATATAATCAAGTCTACATAATAAATTACGTGATTAAGATACGTTGTACTGTCCATGAAGTCTTTTAGTAAAATGTTATTTAATTTTCTTTTGAATTCTTGTAGTGTTCTGCTTAATTTGAGTAAAGGATCCAGCGCATTCCAAATCTTTACAGACCTGTAGTAGAAGGATCCCTGTCCAGTTGCAGACTTTAGGAAGGGAATCTGAAGTTTCTGTGAATTTCTTGTGGTGCGCGTCGAAACGTCTGAGCGTTTAATGAACTGATCCGTTAAACTATCTGGTGCGCAACCAGCCATTACAGCGTTTCTGCAATAGAGTTGTTGCCTGATAGGTAACCACTGCATTGCCCTTAGGACTGGTGTTATGTGGTCAAATTTCTTTACTCCACTGATTATACGACAGGCAAAGTTCTGTACTTTTTGTACTTTGTCTAGGTTTCTCTCGATGGTATCACTCCATACATTGGAGCAGTAAAAGAGTTTGCTAAATACTAGACAATTGACTACTATGGTTAAGGCGTCCCTGTCCAACACATGCTTGGCACGGTTTATTTGTCTCAATCGAGAAATACAAGTTGAAACAGTTTTTGTTATATGGTCTTCGTACGTTAGGTTGGGGTCGAGTATTACACCAAGGTCCTTTGCTGATTTGGCTGGGGTTAGTTCTTTACCCAGTAAGGATAGGTGAAGGCCTTCAACCTTTCTGACCAACTGTCGACTGCCGAAGATAACAAATTTTGTCTTATCCGGGTTAAGTAATAGCTTATTGGTAAAAGTCCATTGGCATATTCTCTGCAGGTCTTCGCTCAATTTACTAACTGTATTTTGGTGATCTTTTAGCCTGAAGTTGAGCAAAAGTTTGGTATCATCAACGTAGCTTTGTGTAGAACAATGTTTGGGTACCAGAGGAAGGTCATTTGTGTAGGCCCTAAAATGCTCCTTTGTGGGACGCCGCTAGTAACAGGTAGTTGGTCTGAAATAGATGCTTGGATTTTCACTACTTGATAACGTGAAGACAGGTAGCTCTTAAACCACTCTATTGATGAAGGAGACAATCCAACGCCAATTTCATGATCAGGATGCCATGATCAATGCTGTGGAATGCTTTGTTCATATCTAGTAACACTGCAGCAGTTAATTCTTTCTTGTCAATGTTTTGAAGGATAAAATCAGTAGTTTGGATCAATGCAGTTTCTGTAGAATCCATTTCTTGTTTCCACATTGTTGTGCAGACAGGCGTTGTTTGGTGGAGAGATAAGATACCAGCTCGTCGTGAGCGGCTCTTTCACAAACTTTTGATAGGATGGGCAATAGCGAGATAGGTCTGTTGTTGTTTGGAATCTCGTGGTCACCGTTCTTCTTTCCAATTGCTTAATGCGATGATCATTCTTCACTTTAATCTTTTATCTTTATTAATTTTTTGGCAAAGTTTTTGCACGAGACTAAAGAAACGCGATAGAGAGTTTCCGGTATGGCAAAGGATTCAAGACGGAATCCGTTAGGACTGCGAGCATTCATTGGACAAAATTATGTACCAAAATGACTTACACCTTATTGCAAGCATTTATGTTACTACTTCAAATATATTATCAAGAGAAATCTTTTCTAACAACACCAAACATCGAAAACAAATTTCGACGTTCCACTGAATTCCACTGAATAGCTTAAAAGATGTGAGATTTTTCCTATAGATTGCGAGCTTTGAAATCCATTTTCTCAGTCTCTGATAAGAAATTGTTGTACCAAAATTATTTACACCTTATTGCAAACTTTTTAGTTACTGCTTCAAACATCTTATCAAAAGAAATATTTTCTAACAACACCAAACATCGAAAACAAATTTCGAAGTTCCACTATAATTCGACTGAATCGCTTAAAGATGATTTTACAAAATGGCTACACGTTAGATTTTGCCTACAGTTTGTGATCTTTAAAATTCATTTTCTCGGTCTCTGATAAGAAATTGTTGTCGGTGTTATCGCGGATAATTACTTACATCTTTATCTTTTATTAAGGGTAAAAAATAACGCAATATGATCGAAATTATTCTGGTATTCGATTTTTGTCCAACGCAAATAAATATTACTCAACTTCCTGATGGATTCCGTCTTCATAACTTGAATCTTTTCCGACATAATGTGAGATTTCGCTAAGGCCAACATTTTAACAATTCTTTTTTTTTTTCTTTCATATTCGTTGTTGTCTCTTTCTTGGTTTTGAAGATTTTCTTGAGATGGTTCTTCGATTTTTCCTCACTTTATTTTAATGCCTCGGCACTTTTTGTTTCCTCTCAGATATACTTTCCACTCCCATATTACTCTGCAGTCTGTGCGAAATTTTATCTCGTCTGACCATCAAGGAATGTTTCTCTTATCAGTTGGATGTACTCTGCATCCTTAAGTAAGCTGCCGAATGAGAAGTTCTCACTGCAGGCACGATATCAACTCTAGCGATATCATCTCGTAGAGAGCCAGGAATGAACCAATAGTCAGTCAAGTCGACGCTGGATAGTTGGGGTTTTTTGTCTCCATCTTCTGCATTCAGGGTTTTGAATTCTCCAAATATCAATGAAATCATTTTGCATTAAAATTTCTTCCAACACGGTTCCACCAGAACAGATACGAGAGCGACATTCAAATCACCGCCGATTAATATTTTACATTGCTTTTAGCGCTCTTTTGTGTTGATAAGATCATTGAGCTTACAAAAACAATGACGATTTTAGAATTGATTAAAAGAAACAACTTGTCTCGAGAAAAAGGACTCTTTCTTCCTCCGACCTCGTCTGATTTGACAGATTTCAGCTACAAGCGCTTGAGCAAAACCAAAAATAAACCGGTCTGAAATTTCTTAAAAGCGAATATTTTACAGCGCTCAAAAATATGATTTTTAAGATTATTTTCACTATGGATTTAACCGTAGACGATACACAAAATCCACGATGCCAGGAAAAATATCGAGGCTGAATAAAAGCCAGGCCGCATAGTGGCCTTTGCCGGCTCAACGTTACCAAGTTTACATCAACATGTAGGAATTTTGGATTGGGAAAAATTCCTTTACAAATTAATACAAATTTTGTTCCTTGGAGATTCAAAGGTATAAAATGAAACAATTTCAGATTTAACAGAAAGATAAAATTCGAAAAGTGTAGCAGACAGATTTTGATGTCAGTTTCTCTGGACTCTAATAGTCGTACACTCGCATTGTCATGAAAACTGTTGTGGAAGGAGGCAAAACTTTGGACGTTTTACTAGAATATCTATACTGAATAATTAGACTGATGCTACTCTCACACAACACATTTTCAGATGATAGTGCATGTCCTCGAACATGAGTCTCTTCTATCATGCACCTGTTCCTTGATGAATAAGTTCAAGCCAAACAGAGGTAAACCAAACCTACCTTGGTGCCCAGGCCTCACCAGACAGGTCCCTTTGCCTTCTAGCAGCTCTTTGCTTCTCTTCAAGGCGATGCTTTTCATTGGACGAAGCATCTATCTATAAAAAAGTGGTGGTACTCAGCACGTGTAACAATTGTCATCACAGATAGTCGAACTTTGCTACTTTATGTGGGCTCATGTAAGACACCTGAAAGTAAATTAACTCCACATAAAATCAGATCAGGGATAAGAATTGAATTACTGTAGTAGCAGCAAGTGCAGGAAAGGTTCAATAAGAGCCGGAACTGGTCACAATCAATGTACTGGACAAAGAGTAGCATCTTTTTAAGTTCGTTAGGTAACAGACAATTGTGTGCATTGAATGGTTTCTTTTCAAATTCCAAGAAAAAAGGTCAGCAAAATTGCTAAAAAATCCTTTAAGTAGATGACTATCCAAATAAACTTATTGCAAGTAAACTAAACAAAGTATGACAACTAAAGTGCAAGTTTAAGAAGTTCAACGTTACATGTCAAGTTACAAACCTGCTCTTCTAACAATATTTTAAACACATGCCACAGGTACATGTATTTCTATTAAATCTACTTTTTTAGTCAGCAAATAATCTCCATATAAAAGAATTGACAATTTTACTAATTAAATCTGATCTTATTTTCATTTTTCAAGTGTAAATGAAATATAAAATTGTTTGTTATCTTTTGAAACAATTACAATATTACGGATGAATTGACAAAATGACGGTTAAATAGATTGACCAAACAAAGAACTTACGGACTCAAGGTACCTGATTTTTTAGTGCGCTTTAATAAGAAGAGTAATTTGTACAATACCTTGCCACACTCCAGGAGCCGTATGTCTGTTCTAACTCTACAGTCAGTGTGGCAGGAAACATCTGAAAAACATGTCGCATCTTAACACAATGCAAAGATAATCAGCAACATAGATGTTCCGTTTTTCTGTACATTGACAATCTGGGTGTCTGCAAATAGGGTTCACTTTGGCCTAGACAGAAAGACATTTGAAACTCCAGATGGGAAACTGCAACAGTTTCATCCCTTATGAATTTGCATGGATTTACTCGCCCTTGCTGTGAAACAGAAAAATGTTCATAGTTATGTTCTTATACTCATTCATTACACATCAAGTTAAAACAAAGGAAATCTGTGACACTGGTTTGGATATATTACCTTTCCCCGTCCCTTTAATGGAAGCCCCCACCCCCCCCCCCCCCACAGCACATGTCCCAAGACATGTTGCAGTAATATGTCGCCTTGTGTGTGCTGATAATCTTCAGCTTGTGTACCACAAACTTTGCTGCAATTTTGCCCCTAAAAGCTCTAACCCTAAACCTGTGTTGTGTGGAGCTCAACACTTGTTTTTTTGTTCTCCAAAATCAGTCCAAAAGAGTATACCATACATATTCTGCCCTGTTGTGAGTTGTTTTCAAATCAGTAAGAGGATAACCAAAGTGTCTTCTTGTGGCCTAATAGCACTGTTTTAAAATGAAAACAGTTTACCCAGGATAATTTTTTAAGCCAAAATCAAGATTCAGAATGTTCTTAAGCAACGGAGAATCAAAGAAGATTCAACAATGCAAAAAATTGTTAGTATCGCCTTGTGGGAAATGAGGGAATGTGTGATGTAATCTGAAGAACACACTACATTTGTTAGACTGGAGACATCGCCAAAGGTGTAGGTTAACCTTAACCACGTGACTCTGGGGTGGGTGAGAACTTGGTAAGTGCCCGGAATAATAAAAATCATTCAGCGGTATGGAGGGATGTATTCTATATGTAGCTTTTCAAATTCAATAGCAAATACAGGAAAAGTATAAAAAAATCTCTTCAGCGTGCCCACTCAAGTTGAAGACATTCATCAGCGTCTACCCATGGGTAAATAGTACACGCTAAATTGACCAATCAGAGTCTGGGCTCTACTTCAGTTGTGCTTTAAAGTGTAATATAATAAGCTCACAGACTTGTATCTGGGATGGTTTATAATCAGGTTTTACTATACACAAAACTCACCATATTCCGGATCATTCAGCTGAATTGTAAACTGTGTAAAGGCATAGAATCTGAAATAAAACATTACAACACCTGTATGTTAATATGTAGGATCCTGAGAAAGGTCTGAAAGTGCCAATTTTCTTTTACTTTGTAATAAAGAAACTTTCAGTAAACTAATTAAAAACAAAAATTAGTGTGAAATTTTAGCACACAATTAATAAATTAATTTAATTTAAATTTCTGTGAAATTTTGAAAGTTCGAAATAATGCATAACTGTAGCAAGAATTCATGCAAAACCTGAGGACATGCAGACAGAAAACTTGCTTTGATGCCAGTTCATGGTTTGGTCATTTTATCTACCTACATTTATTCAGAATCACATACTAAAGTCAGCAAAGTCAGGAAGAGTTAAAGATCAACTGATTCATTGTGCTATGCAGCGGTATTTCTGCTACAGAACAGTGACATTAAAGTACACACAAGTCGTTTGAGTTTGTAGAAGTTTCCCAGGAAAATGGGGACAAGAATAGTTTGCCACAGAAGAGACACAGCAAGTACAAGTACATTATGATAATGACTTGACACAAATCAAAGTTGGAAGATGCATACTTCTAATCAAAACTGAGAACTTCATAGCAATGGTCACACTTTTTTAACAATTAGAACAAACTAAAATGATCTCAGTAATAATTAACATTCCAAGACCCATCTATGCACTAACATGGTTTCTTGTACATTAAAAGTAAGAGGCCTGTCTAGAATAAAAGGAATCTGGCACCTTGATGAATCTTCTGGCTTAGTATTTGCTGTCCACAGGTCGATGGGATCCATATTTGCATCTGAAAAACACAATTACCAGACATGTTATGTATACACTATAAATAATAAAACTACTGATACACTGAAGACATCAAGGATCATCGGCTCCATATCGTGGGGAACACCTTCTGGGCTGGACCACTTTTTTGTTAGTGCTGGCAACTGATTGTCATTACATTGAATTCATAATCGGTGTTATCTTAATGTCAATGTTATTGAAATTTTCATTTAATTTTATTTCATTTCCTTTTCTACTTTTAAGTTATTTTATTTTCAATTCAATTGAATCTTGTTTTTATTATTTTATTTTATTGAATTTTTATTTTTATTTACTTTACTTTCATTTAATTTAGCCTAATCTAATTTTTATTTTCATTTTTGTCGCTATTTTTATCCCTTATTTCATTCTGGTTTTGTAGCTTTCCTCTCTTCGTCTTTCTCCATTTCTATCATAGTTTAACAATTATGTTGGCAATTGAGTTTTAGTTCTATCATTTGGTTAAAATAATGTGGAAATATAGAACACTAAAATGCACCAACATGCCATTTTACCAGTTGTTGAGTGTAACTCAAGGCCAGAATCCCAAGCTCCAACTATATGATAATTGATGCGGCCCTCTGCATCACGTACTTCTCCTGTAACACAATAACACCAAATCATACATTTATTTATCCACGGTAAACAATACATCAGGTTGAAACTAATTAAATACTAAATACTATACTACTTTAAAACTATATTAATCTAAATATATAAAACCTGTTTTCCATGAATGCCATGTCTCTCGTTTTAACTAGTCACATAGTTAAGTTTTAATTATTCGCATAGTATTCATGTATGATGAAAGCAAGCAACCTAATGAAAAATATAACCAAAGATACCAGAATAACGATTTAGGTATTTAAGCAATCAATTAACATAATGTCCATGTTACTTAAAAAATGGATAAAACAGGAGGTACAGTGCTGATACATTATTTTAAACTTAAATAAAACCCTCTCTCAAGGGTAACTACTCAACCCACTCCATCCCAGTTATTTTTCTGACCCACCCAACCCTGCACCTAATAAATGGAAGCCCCCACCCAACCACCGCCACTGCCACACCTACCCCTAACCCTCTCTGCAGAATTGAATTTGAAATGGGAATGTTCTCAAGGCACCAGGCCATGTCTGTTTAAGTCATTACTTGTGCATGATATCTGAAAATTATTACAGTACCATGTGAAGGAGAACAAAAAAATCTTTAATTTATTTCTTACCATAATTATTTAACAGATTAAATACCCTACACATAAATGTCCATCTCAGCTTGGTTACTCTAACATTTATTTCACTGTTGCAGTTTTTTTATTTATGGATGTGTTTATTAAGCATGGGTAACTAAGCAGGCAAGCAGGCAGCCACATTCCCACAATCCTCTGTTTTGTGGTTACAGGTCACAAGAACATTATTTAAATTACTTCACCTTTTGCTATTGTAAATATTTAACCTTCCTACATTCTCTGCTTTAATACAGCAGTTCATATGTATAAACATACAGAAAAAGCATTTATGCATTGTTTAAGTTTGTTCTTATCAGATTTTCTCAGCAAGCCAAAAATTTAGTTGCACTGACAAATTGAGGCAGCCTGGAGTTTTCCTCGAGTCTGGGAAATTTTAGACCTGTTCAAACAACATATGATTCACTTCAAAATTTACAGAAATTAATTAAACTGAAATAATTTAATGTTCATCAAACTTAGTGGAATTTGGCCAAAAACATTTTATGGTGCTTGTTCAGAAAACTGTACACTGTGTACTGTTAAACCATACCTGTTAGCCTTCTGAAGTTGTCCTGGACTTTCCTGACGGGTTGAAAATGAAGTATACATTGTTCTTTTGTGAAGTGATTTGTCACCACAACATCTCCTTCCTACAAAGAAGGAGAAAAAGAAACTGTTGAAGGAATAAAGTGTACTGTTCACAAAAAGCTTGTCGTACACAGGGTTTCCTTTCTGAAAAGTCAAAATAAATTTCGTAGTAGGAAATATTTCATGCACATACACTGTCGCCAAAATCCAGCAATCAGAAATATTTATTAAGGCCACTAAAAGGGAACCTCTGCTCTTGAGAAAAGTTGACATTCAGCTATTTGAAATGCAGCTACATAAATTACAAATTTTACCCCAGAAGTAGAAGGAAATAGCATTAAGGATATGACTTTGTTGAATATGTTGTGGTTTAAATTTATCCCTGGTTTAAAATTTTTTAAACCAGTTTGATATTGATTTCCTTTTGTCTCATGTTGATTAGCATAATCTGAAATAAATCAATATCAAACTGGTTTAAAAAATTTTAAACCAGGGATAAATTTAAACCACAACATATACGTATGACTTCTGGTGTGAATACAAAGGTGAGGTTTGGCACTGTGATTTCAACCCGCTAGCCTTCCACAACAAACAAGCGGTACAAAATGGTAAAAAATACATATAACATTTACAAGCTCAGTATTTGCGATTAGGATCTGGCATTAGGAGTTTTTAAACTTCAATAATAATGATGATGATAATAATAACACTTCCTGATTTTCAGTGCTACTACAGTGAAAGTAATCAAGGCTGACTCAATAAATTGCTTCGATAATACACTGTAACTACAAAGTTCCTATCACTTTGAGTTTAGAAATGTGATAGCTGTGGCTCATTTGCACACACCTGATCAACATAAAGACTGCCAACAAGGATATTATGAACTGTTGTGACTGGTTTCCTCCACGTAAAATGATGCCCATCTAACTTGAACTTCACATGACACATGCCAGTTGGAATTACCTTAAAAAACTACATATAAATAATATTGATAAATTGATAAATAAATACATGTTAGTTTTCACAAATAAACAAATAAATAAAATTATATTAATAGTACATCTGCAATTATCAGAAACCAGATCAAGAGTTTAGCGCTTAGCCGTCACGGTATATGAGTTGAATACATGTATATGTTGAAGGTCAAGTTAATTATCTTTCAACCTAGGCATTTTTTAACTTTTCTCTTTGGGATTGGGTACGAGTCTCAGAATGTCTTAAGTTAGTAATATAGCTAAAAAATAAATGCTCTGTCAGTGTTTCCTGTGTGTCAAAGTGGATAAGAGGCTGGACTGAGATCCAGAGGTTGTGATTCCAAATCCTGTAAGTGCACATTAGTAAAGTATACAATATATAAAGACACTGGGGTAACGAGATTGTGCGGTAAAGAGATCATATAGGTTGTGGGGAGAAGGAAGGTTGAGAAGGGGGAAAGGGATGTGAGGTAGTAGGGGAGGGATGGATGACTTTTATAGATAAAAATAAAATATGACCTCAGGTTCCAAAAAAATACCTGCAGGTTAAAAAATAATACTACCTAGTTTGAAAAAAATTACCTGCAGACAATTTTGACCTGCAACATACACAACTGCACCATTCTCTACAAATATGGTAAGAGTACATGCCAACGAGAAGAGCCGGAAGCTCAAATGCTGCTGTGAGTTACCACCTCATATCCATTGTGTGCTCGTGGAATAATTGTTAAATAAAGCATAAATAAGTCCAAAGTAATTTAACTTATGTTCTGCCTTGGATGAGGGCAAAGCCTCATGCCAATGCTAGTCCATCGCAGGGTTACTCCCAGCATTATTTGGCGGGTACCCATGTCTACTCCCGGGTGAAGAGAGGCACTGAAAGAGTGAAGTTTCTTGCCTAAGAACACAATGCAGTGACCCTAGCTGGAGCTTGAACTTGGACCACCCAATCCGGAGTCCAGCGCACTAGCCATTAAGACACAGCACTTCCCACCCTGGATAAAAGGAACATCAAAACATACAGTTACCTGTCCTCGGAATTTAGTATCAAGCTTGTACTCCTGCCAGAAAATCCAGTGGTCAGATTCAGCATGAAGAGCTGAAATGGGTGGATGATGAGATACCTAGAAGAATGAGAGTGTAATTACTTACATTAATAATGAACTGTCAGCCACCATCACTCCCTGGGTGAATTCAGAAAATCTGTTATGAATAAAGTTGGTCCCTTATACTTTTTATGTAAAGCGTGATTGCAACTGTTTAATTTTTTTCCTGTGAAAGAGGAATTTTTTCATGATATGTGATTCCCAATTTTCTGAACTTTTCATGTGAACATGAACACAATTTATGACAGAAATGTTATCCGTGAATGAAGAGTTGAATTAATTAGACGTGATTCCACAGACAGCCCATACATTGTATCTGGTTTATGTGACATAATGTAAGGGAATGTATGGGAAAAGTTCGAAAATTGCCCTAACCTCTACGCGTGTTTTACTTGCATTATTTTTTTTGTCTCTGTGTTCTTGGAGTCTATTTAAAGACATTTACATGTAGGCGAGTTTTACATGTAATTTCCAAGAGGTTTACCTAGGAGTAAAGCGAAGCAAAAGACTGGCACCTAGTAAGCCAATGGTCCACACTTGAAGTTCCATGAATTCCACAAAAACAGCCCAATCTCGTCAAAACTGCCTCATGGAAACCATCGATAATAATATATTTTTCTTCCTATATGCTTTGCCTAGGGTTTCAAGGTTTATCCTAACCTTTCAAGAAACATTATTTTTCAGACTCTAGGTTTCAAATTCTGCTTTCGTTGGATCTTGATTACACTGAACATTAATGTAATGCGTGAAAAGTCCGAATAGGTTTTTTGAATTTTTCTAACCTGCTCTGCTACAAGGGCATATCCAACATCATGATTGATAAACTCAAATGTTTCTCCTAAAAGTGGGTTGAAAGGTTTCCAGAACCTACAACAACAAAAGGGAAATACATGCATTTTTTTCAAAACAATTTGCATTTAAGAAAAATATAGCTGACCCTACCTTCCAAGCACAGTTGAATAAGTTGAACTAGCAAATGCTGCCACGTGAGCAAGACGGCTCAAAGAATTTTTACAAACTGTGGAATAAAGAGAATTTAAAACCATATATAGTTACTGAACAATTGGTAACAGTATGCTGTAAATAATTATAGACATATTATATATTCACTTACAACATCAAACAATGTTCCTATAACCCATGTGCATTGACAACAATGAGCAAGTCCTCTTTATATTATAAGCAGTGTGGTGTTCATGTGAATTTAATTTTAATTCCTTATTTATTGTTTTAATAGAAGTAACATCTACAAATTTAGCCTAACTGTGAAAGAGCCTTCCTGTCCCCCCAAAATGTGAAAGCTAGAAGCTCGGAAATGAAATTTCCAGCACTCTGTGCATCCAAAGACGGCAGTGGAAGGCCTTATAAGCGGTGGTAGACCCCGGTAACCGGCTTTTATTGAAACCCCTGCATTCACATGTGATGTACAGGCCCTCACAGTGACCCTTGACTTGCTCGACAACTCTCGTAAAGTGCAGGGTTATTTTTAGCTCACTACAATGAAGAATCAAAATTTCTTTGGAGGATGCATACAATATGTTACATTGTAATAACAAATGGAAAACTTAGGTTAAGAAAATTAATAGTTAAATTGATCAACAAGACAGTGGCAATAGCACTTATGGAAAATCACACAGTTTCTTGCCACATTTTGAGTACATTTGCCAAGCCATACCAGTCAACCTATTATAATAAATAATTTGATGGTTTAGCATTCCCCTCTATTAACTATGACCTACATGTAAATGGCATTCTGGTAAGCCTGCAGTTAGCTTAAGTAGCTTGTGGTTAGCCTGTACATTGACAGTGGGGATTTCTGGCTTGCATGGCTTGTAAATCATGAGTCATGTGAGCCAGCCTAAATATCGCTTTGGTTAGCCTAAATAGCACTCAAGTTAGTCCAAATAGCATTCCGGTTAGCTTGGGGTAGCTTGCAGTTAGCCTTTACAATGCATAATTATTAGGATTAAGGATTTCTGGTTCACAATGCCTCATCTGGGTTGCAGGGTCACATTATTATATTGAACACACACAAATGAAGTTTGGAAAGGTGACAATTAAAAAAAAAACTTTCTTGATACCAAAGCTCTTATAATCACAACTTCCAGATGGCACCAACCCCCAAAAAAGTTAACTACTCTTATCAATGACATTTCTTACATGCAGCTCTGTTAAGAATATCAGCATACTCTAAATCTTCAGCCAGTCGCTATAAATAAAGGTAACAAATGAAAAATTAATAATTTATATCGCTTATAATTACAGCTACTAGTAAATTTCATAAGCAACAGTTATTATAATAATTGTGTTTGCAAGATATCATTAGGCCTTGAGATTTTACTTGGAATATTTCTCTTCATGACCAATTTATATTTGATATTAACAGGGTTGTAATTGAGGGCTGTAACCCGTAACAGCTGTTACGGCTGAGTATGCTTGATTTTCCCTTGGTGCTACGGGTGAAATTGCCTGTTGTTGATTGAATTCAACCACAAAGAAACAAGTTTGCTACGGGTGTGGAGAACGAGGTTACAGGTGACACAAAACGTAATGACAGCCCTGGATAAGTATATTAACAGAAGTTTGTGTTAGGAGTTTTTTTTTACATAAAAACTAATGTCAGTGACATATTTGCAGGTATCAATAATAGTGTACTTGTTCATGAAATTTCATTAGTCAGAATAATAATTATTTCATGTAATCATTTATTCATGTCTGGGCCTGCAGGGCAGTACTTACATAACCTTGGAAGGCAGGGCTATGTACATAAACAATAATTAAACACCATTTTTTTGTCTGATCCTGTTTCATAATCCAAATAAGAAGGCTAGTGTGCTTACTATCTTTCAAATATTTTAATTTGCACAAGGTCACTCATTTTGGAAGACAATTTTTCCAAGCTTTTGAACACCAAAGTAATAATGTCCATTTACATCCCTTCGGTAGATGAAGGACAAAGGGTGAAGCTGGGGAGAGGTGGTGAAATTAGCAAAGGACAAGCTAGCAACACTGGCATTCACTGGTAATGGCCTAACATTCAATTTCATTCTAACTTTGCTTGGTATCAAAGCCAAAATTATATACAAAAGTAAAAATTAATAAAGTTCAAAAACTAGGGAATATCACCTGGGGATACATGTATTACTGTTATCATGCAGTTGTATTTCCTAGTTTTTTCCATGTCATGTGCTGTGTTTAGAGTGATCATGCGCAACAAAAAAGAAACACTTGATGGATAATTGTGATGATGTGATACCAGGTAACAGATTTTAAATCAAAAGCTTGCATCTTAGCACTGCATGAAACAAGTGCTATATATAGCAAAGTTAAAATAAAGCCACATAGCATTCACAAGAGATCTATAATTACACTGTAGAGCATGATGAGGATGTTGATATGTGGATGAGGATGTTGATGTGTGGTTAAAACTGTGTGAATTAAAGAGTTTCTTGCCATAGATGAGCCACAACAAAATAGGGAAAAGAAAAAAAGGAAACTGGAGAGCAGGAAAAAAATTAAAAGAAAAATCATGAAAATGCAACAATAAACTTCTTCACTGGAACTTCTAACATACAACAATTTGAAATCACATTGAACAAAACATATATAACATTTAGCTACTGTCATGTACTTTGCTTGGGGATTTTGTGTCAAAATGTAATAGACTACCAATATTATTGTTGCTTCATCCCACAATTCATCCCCAAAAACGCTTGAAATAATTACTTTAATCCAGGGTTGGACATAAGCACTCGCCCACAGATCACTTGCCTGTTTGGCAAGTATCAATCAATCAATCAATCATTTTATTTAGTGATGCAGGTTACAAAATGGCAGCCATAAAGGCTGATGTGGACCTACAATTAACTAAACCAAAATAATTTATAAATCACCCAATCATAGTTGAATTCAGTACAAATCATTAAAATGAAGTTCATTGGAAAATAAAAATTACAAATTAATCTAAAGATTTACATACAATATGATAAAACTTAAAAATATACAAAATCTTGGTCTTTCATAGCTGTCATTGGTGCTTTGAATGAGAAGCTATTTATGTTTTGTGACAGCCTACATGTACGTAAAATGTTTTTAAAACTGTCATTTTGAATGTTTGCATTAAAATTTACCAACCTAGTAATAAAATTCCAGATTACAGGACCTCTGTATTGTGCTGATTCCTTTCCCACTTTGTGCATCACCCTAGGGATTTCAATCTGTAACCCTCCCCTACGCGATGGTCTGTTGCCTTACCTCAAATTAAAAGGGGGATGTAAGACTTTATCATTTAAAACATCATGCATCAGGAGAAGGAGCCTTCTTTTATGTATATAAGAAATTGGCAACCAATTTAAATAGCTTTTCAAGACTAATTTTATCCTGATAGAGGTAACTCGTGCAGCTCTCCCTTGAGCAGGGTTTAAGGAGTCCATAATAGAGTAACTGCAGTTTCTCCACACCACAATACCATAAGTTGCCACTGGTACAATGGATTTGAAGAAAATTTCCTCCAGCACTTTGACAGGAAGCTTCTTCGTTCTTTTTAATGAGGCCCTGTTAGGGGGGTCTTTATGTCCCCCGTCTGAATTTCAAACCTTTACATGTCGCAATTTCGGAAGGGCCGCATGTCACTGTCAGAATTTCATGCGGTGACACTGATGTCGATGTCACAATTTTGGAAAGTTTGGAACGTTTCTGAGGTCATTTCTCCAACAAAAATGTTTTGACATAGTTCAGGGGTCGTAACTCAGTGTGTTTCCACACAGAAAACTGAAAGAACGGTGAACTTTTTGAAAATGCAAACCCGTTCTCAACATTCTCCTCTGCCCGAATGCCATCAAATCGCTGTGTTATTTTAAATCGCCAATGTCGCTGTCAATTTTGCTTTTATTTTTGTTGCTGTCGCCATTTCACAGAAGCGGTCTTGTCGTTCGTCATCATTTCAATTCCTTCCTGATGCCGCTTCAGAGCCGTGTCTCCTGTCGGAATTTACCCTAAAAGGGCCTCTTTAATGCGCCCACTTTCTGTGCAAAAGACGTCTTCACATGGTCTACATGCATTGCCCATGTAAGCCTATTGTCAATGACAATATGTGGTGTGACAACAATCACAATCACAATCACAACAATTTTCATCGCCAACAAATTATTTAAATTGCAAAATAAACATGAATCTGTTATTCCATGAGACTTGGTTCGCTATGTCATCCGATGTTATAGGATCATTGTTGTTAAGAGATCACAAAAGTGTTTGTAATCAGAATGGCAACCCCTCGACTGTGTGTAGAGCTGTGAACAAAAAAACAAGTTCCGGGCCATTCAGATCTCCACTGAATTACTATTCGTCGTGTGCTATACGTCTCTTGAAGAAAACATGTCGGCTCCCTGCTTTAAAAGCCAGTGAAATATCGTTTTTCGCTTATTAAAGGAATAAATACCTCGAACATTAAGCGAGATAGCTTTTAGCTGTAAATTGTTACCCGGCATCATAATGCTGAAATTCCCGTATGAGAAGCGAATTACCAAGTATGGTACCTTTTGCATAATTATCATCTTCCAAAAAACTGATTGTTTGTAAGTTATAAACGTTTTCACACATACAACAACACACAAGACATATAACAAATAACTGAAGACAATTATAAGCGTAGCCAGAAAAATTAACTGTTGAGTGCTACGTTTGATTGGTCCGAAACTTTTGTACTCTTTTGAACGCTTATAATAAGAAAGTAAGTAAGCGAGCTCTCAACAAGTGCACTAAGAATAATTTTTCTTGAGCAGTTAATTAAGGTATGTTAGTTTTTCTACCGGATTCCAAATGTTAATAAAATTTTGTGTATTGAGTTTCTTAATCTTTGTTCTGTTTATCAGTGTCAAATTTAATAAAT
>OX393564.1:11140372-11175372 GCA_947652115.1 Blastomussa wellsi | reverse complement strand
TTACCCACACGGCAGATTATCCGCAGCAGTATATTTTTGTAGTAAGGGGAAAAAAGTTCAACAGATTACCCGCACCCCAAAACAAAAGAAAGTCATGCTACTGTATTACTGGTGTAAGAACTCACAAACTTGGAACGATGAATATTCCATGTAGTTGTTCACAAAGCAGAAGATCAATAGCACTGAACATTCCAGAGTAATTTTCACTGTAGTTAGTGTTTTGCTTACATGTGTGCCGACAATCACGTTCTAAATAGCTATGCGGGGCCGTGAAATATCTCAGCATCTTGTTTTGTAGCTTTGAGCGTGCTTTCCCAATGAATTCTTTCATATACAGAATTAAAAGGAGTGCAGGTGAGAAATGCTTTTAAATTAATAAAAGATTTGTTTTTCATTCAATTTGCGTCTTGTTACTTTTTAGCATGTCTCACAATAGTCTTTCTTAAAATTGAAAAGGATGTATTAAAGTGAGAAATTCTTTTTCATTTACCTTTAATTCCGCAGCAAGTGGTGACATGGTCAAAGGGAAAGATTACTGTTGTTCATTCAATTTGCTTTGGCTTTCACCAGGCGGTTTTACAAAGACTAAGACAAATAAAGCATCATTTTTAAGATTGGATCAACATATGAGGCAATACAGGTTTGATGGATGGCTCGAGCCATGCAAACGGTTGATGAATTTCTTTGCACGGATAGCTTGAGCCTTGCGAACGGTTGATGATTTTTATCGCACAGATAGCTCAAGCCGTGCGAATGGTTGATGAATTTTTTCGCACGGATAGCTCGAGCCGTGCGAACGGCTGGTGAATTTTTCGAACGGATGCTCAAGCCATTTGAACGGGTAATGAACAGCTTCGGAACAGCTATCCGCTCAAAACGGCTATCCGTTAGGAACGTTTTCCCATGAGAGGTCACAAATATCATGTTCCACTTGACGTACCCCTAGTCGACAGCGCTTTTATAATTGTAGTTTTTGGCGCACAAAATTAATAACATGTTTCCCTTGAGCTCTATATTTTTTGTGCTCTAGAAAACAATCACACGGCAAAATAAGCGTACATGTAAGTTTTGCACCTGGGTGCATTCCATACACGAGTGTCCCACGCAGAAGATATTACAAAGTTTTAAAACACCATGCTTAAATACTTCGTTATTCTAAACAAAAATAAGTCATTTGAAAGTCAGTTAAAAGACACCGAATATGATAGTACGTCAGTATGCCATACACTTTTGAAATTGATGGTGAAGATTCTCAGCATAACTTACTTGCAGCCTGGGTTTTGCAGAAATCAACAGTTAAGTAATAAAACAATTACATGTATCTAAATGCACTGGACAGTCTTTTACATTGACTGTAAATTAAAATTACGACCTCTAAAAGTTATGGAAATCCAGACGGGAGGGAGGGTCTTTAACCTTGGAAATTCAGGTGGGAGGGGGTCTAGCGGTTTTGGAAATCCGGGCAAAAGGGGTTAAAAAATCATGCTACAATGTATCCATCGGAGGGGGGAGGGGGTGGATTTTTCTGGAATAACCCTATCAAAGAACCAAAAATTCTTTCAGTTCCCACCATAGTTAATTTGTTACTTCTGCAAACAAAATCAGCCTTGGAAAACACATGCCTTTAAAATTACATGTAAGCATCACCATAATTTCAAACCCTGATAGAAACAATGGTTAAATCAAAACAATCAAGACTGAAATTGGAATATGCACCTATCCCAACAACAAAGTTAGAAAGTTTTGCTCACAATAAATCATGTTACTGCAAGTAAATTAAAATAGAAAACAGAATTAAACCACATAAAGAAGAAATCCTTGTGGTTTATGTTATTACTAATTGATAACCAACAAACCAGGAAAATATTCACATACTTAGTATTACCTTACAGCAAACGCAGTGACACAACACAACATACGATCAAATACAGACCAAGCATAACTTTTCAACCGAAATACGAAAAAGGAAAAACACATACACAGAATGTTATTATCCCATTCATAATATATTACAAAGAACGATATTCAAGAATTGATGTTGCTGCACCCACTGCAGTGATGTCATATATATGACTTACACACAAATACGATTCTGCTATCAGCCCTGGTCGATCCAGAACTCAAACAGAGACCTTGCTGAAGAAATAGATCCCTTTTCACATTTACTTCACCTAATTCCAACTATAAAAGACAACTCACACTTCCAGCTGATCTGTTTTGTACAGCACGAAAAATTGAGCACTAAAGCTATATCTGATTTTTCAAATGAAATGAATGCTAATTACAATTTTTACCAAAAAAATCTTCGAACAGTGAAATATGATGGCAAAAAGGCTCAAGGGCTCAGGCAACGAGATTAAACTAAAATATGTTTTCGAAATGAATAGCCAAATCTTACTTTTGTTTACAGGCACACAGATTTCCGAAGTACGCTTACAATTTTTTCTACAAAACAAATAAGTTTTATGTCGCTTCGAGTTACCGAATGAATGCCCTCCTGTAAACAACACGAATCAAATTCATCCATTCTCATTTAAGTTATAGTATTTACATGTAAGGAACTAAGCATTTCATTAGCTTATCTTGTCCCAATTTTAATACCTTTTCTGGACTTTCCATGGTGGTCATCTGGGTTCGTATCATATTGGATTATTTCCTTTCGTTGAAGCACTCCCTAGGCAATGTTAACTTTATACAGAGCCCCTTGTAACAGCATCGCTCATTCAACCACTCCACCATGGCTTTCTCAGATAACAGAGATCGGGTAGAAACAGGAAACAACCGACCAAGACTTTCCGAACACGGCTTCGCGGATTTATGGGATCGAACAGGTGTCACGCTCCACTCGAGAGCCCGCCAATATTTTGGTCAGCCTCCATATCACCATAATCTTTAGCTTTAGAGACCCATGGAGACCCGTGCATTTTTAGAGACCCGTGCGCCGACCCGTGCATTTTGGCGCTCATGCTCCAAAATAGGTCGATCTTACCTTCGCTTTAGTCGGCTGTAACTTGACTTAGCATTTCTTTCATGAAACTAAATTTAGACAGTAGACTGTGAGTGTGGTAGGTTAGATACATTATGCCGCATAATTTTGGGCATAATGGAATAGTCAGAGCATCGAGCATAATGCCGGCATAATGGCCAAGTTTATAGCATAATTTTAGCATAATGCTGCAAAACTAATATTTTCCCTATTTTCTGTGAAAATGCGAGAAAAATATCGAATTTTGCCTCCTGTCTGATTATTTAGCTCTTTCTAAGGCTTGGTTGCTGGTTTAGAGGCCTGGTCCATCAGGCTTGGCCGTCATCCTGACAACATGGCAAGTCCCGAGGGAGATTTTGCGTTTGAAGCTTTAAGGACTTGTTTTGGATGGTACCGTGGATTAAAGGGCGAAATTTCAGCCGGCATCACACGAGAATAATGGTCTGACACGGGCATAATTTTTAGGGTGACACTAAAAAGCATAATGGTCAAATGTACGAGCATAATGTATCTAACCCTAGAGTGTGGGTGCAAACAGGATGATGACGTCATCGGGACACGCCCTATGACACGTGACCCAAAACAGAAAACACTTATGCTCTTATTCCCAGTTTGCAGTATCAAAAATGTGGTCTAATAACCACATTTTTGTGTACCATTTTTTGTTATTTTGATTTTCCAAAAATGCATGCTTACGTTTCTAGAAAAAGGCATTTTCTTTCGATTTACTGCAAAAAACAGAAGCTGCGCCTTTTTCCTCTCGAGAAAACTAGGAAATTTTGTCTGCACCGGAAGTAAAAAGTTATGTTTGATTAGCTGAAATCATCGTAATTGACATCGCCACAATGAGTTGGCTTCCTCACTGCTCGCGTACGCTTCAAAAACTAAATTTATTCATTCAGCAAAGTTTTTTAAGTTTTACCTGAATATTGCTTGATTTCTCGTAGCTTTAACAATCGTTTCTGCCTTCAATTACGGTATTTGCCCCGGCAAAATTTAGGATTTTTGTTTTCCCCAATTTTTTCCCATCATGTTTCTTAGTGCTCCTATTTTATAGAAATATTGATTTTGTGGCAAAATATATACGAGAAGACGAGAACGAAGATGTTGAAATATGTGCCCGCGACGACCCAGCGGCCCAGCGGCCCGGAGTCCCGAAGGCCCAATCCCGATTTTCCACAGTTTTTTTGTCCAGCGATAAATCCGCGCGCATGCACAGATCTGCATCGCGTTTGGACGTGCAAAATGGACGACGGTGCGTTTAAATTCGTTTACCATTACATGGCCAATTAGGACACATAATTTTCGATCCGGCGTACGAGTATATACACGGCAAAAAGAAATCCTAATCTAACGCGGTGAGGCATTACCATAGGAGCAACTGATGAGGTCCACAGAAGGACCGAAACTCGAGTCTTGCTTTAGAAACACTGTAGAATGAGACATCTGCCATAAGATATCACTGTAGCATCCCAGACGTTGGATGCCAGTAACACACAAAAAATCTAGGCAATTGAGGTGCAGTTTTAGCTGAAACCAAGATACAGCTCTTGGTGTTTTGAGACAACCAGTAGCCTTGCAAAAACTCGGATTTTATAACTTCGTTAATGTGATAAAGACTATCCTACAACCTAACCAGAAGATTGCGATAAACAAAAGGTCACTGTAACAGAAATCTACTGATCCGACTGACTTTAAAGATCACACAAGATTACATTTTTCTAATATAATTTGGTTTTATCAACTGGGTTGATAATGTCAATTGGCCACCGTAAAGAGATTCAAGTGCGAATCGGATTCGCTCCGACGAAGGGCTAACGCTCGAAACGTCAGCACTTGAATCTCTTTACGGTGGCCAATTGACATTATCAACCCAGTTGATAAAACCAAATTATATTGTTATACTTCCCACCGACGCAGCACCACAGTTTCTTTAGAAACTTACCCCCTCTATACATTTTTCTAAGGCTACTAAAGATCTTGAAGTAGAAAACTAGCCCATAAACCTAACCAAATGCCACCTAGAAACTATTCAACGGCTCTTTAAATAGCATAAAATCCTCCACTACACCCAGTGAAGGCCAAAATTCATTTTGCGACCAACGGAAGTCGGGCCGCCGGGCCGCTGGGCTGTCGCGGGCCGTGGGCCGCGGGCCTGCTTTTAGCAAAACCCATATTTCATTTGAAACTGGGCCCTAGTCCTCGAAAGGAATTAAACGAGAAACCGGAAGTCTGGGACGAGTTACGCACCTAACAACCTGTAAACAAATAAACGTTTTGAGGTCTGCGAACCTTTTTAACAGCGGAAACTCATCAAACATGGCGGCATCAAAGACAAGGGAGTACCAGAGGGCCCCCATACAAGCAGTGCGTCTTTGTTCAAAATGTAAAGAAATGTATGGGAATATTGAAAGCGTCCTACTATCGAAAACTTCTTTCGAGTAATGTTTATTTTTTTGGTTGAAATAAACGTGAAATTACCTCAGGTATTGTATTTTGTCGTTCCTGGCGAATTTGAGCGATTTGGAGGTTTTGCGTTGACTGTTGCAGCACGTTATTTTGAACAGACAAAGACGCACTGCTTGTATGGGCTCCCTGTGGGAAGTTTTGTGGGTTTTTCACGCTTTTTTACCACCTTTGAGGTGGAAGGAGCAGTAGGGAAAATGGAAATATCTTGGGAAGTATTGTGCATTATGCTTCAAAACTTGGTCACCACCGGTCAGATAATGAACTGTCGTTTTTTTAAAAAATTAGAATAGTTAGTGTTCTGTTCCAAATTTAAAAATATTCATTTTCACTGCATATATTTCAATTCAAGGCGGTATTGAAACTATATTCGTTATTTAACAGGGAGCCTGTACAGAAAATCTCTTTACACGTCTGTGCTCTCTTACATGTATTATGCTTCAGAAAAGAAACGAAAGCAACTCAGCCTCTGTTTAAGTATTTTATTTTATTTTCAAAAAATCACCATTTTACCCAGGGCACATACCTTAACATCTACAGGCTACAACAAATGTAAACGAAGTTGGATGGGATCATGTGTACTATGGGTGGTCTCGGTCGATATGTCGACCGATATATCGACCGACTATCGGTCGATAGTCGACCGACTATCGACCGACTATCGGTCGCTAGTCGGTCGATATATCGACCGATAGTCGACCGATAGTCGACCGATATATCGGTCGACAGTCGACCGATGTATCGGTCGACAAATCGATGGGTATTTAGCGATCGACTGTCGGTGAAGTATCGGTAGATTGTCGGTCAAATATCAGTGAAATATCGGTCGAATATCGGTCAAGTATCGGTCAACTATCGGCCGAGTATCGGTCAAGTATCGTTTAGCCAACGTACCTGAAACAGTTATTTAACCTTAGTTCTTAGCGCTACAGATGTTAATTGTAATTTGGACTCGGCGTGATCTTTAGATAGTGTACCTTACAGTTACCTTTATTGTAGATGAGTTTTCGATTAAGCGGAGAACTCATATAAATGGAAGGCTAGATTGCAGAATACCAGGCCCACAAAATATCTTAAATAAAAAAACTTGCTACTATACGCAGTGCCGCAGTCGTCATAATTAACATAAAAACTGTATATAAACTTCACGAATAAACCGCGTTCTTTCATCCACTGCGGGAGTGCGGCTGCCTCGTCCCCAGTCGCCCGCGCGATAGTAAAAAAAGCAAGAGGAGAGGGGGTGTGGGGAGGGGAGGGGTTCAAGGAATGCTTGGGAGGCGAGGTAAAGCGGAGAGACTGGCAAATCCTGCATCCAAGATGGCGGAACAAGTAGTGGCGGATGTGTTCATGAGGCCTTCAGAAGGAAGAAATTCTATGCTCTTAAAGTTAAAAAAGGTCTATCCGCTTTATGCCACATAAGTCAAGCGGGCATTAACACCTTATAGGACACTTTGTATTTGTTTTCCACGAGTCGAGAATTAGTGACTTTACAGAATATTTAAAAATGACTGACGAAAATTACATTGGACTTATTATCATTATTATTATTATTATTATTATTATTATTATTATTATTATTATTATTATTATTATTATTATTATTAATTATAGTTCGCTGATCCGATTGGCTAAAATCGATATTGACCGCGGAAAATACCGGACCGGCATCTACAAAAGGAAAAAGTATATATAAAAAGCGAGCAAACCTCAGCGGATTTAAGTTCAGATCATTGCTAGACAGTCTCTCTTTCGCACAAAATTCACCGGCAAGCGAACGAAAATAATTTTGCGAGTGCCATTACTAGAACCTACCTGAGAACGGCGAAGCCGCGATCGATCGGCAAATAGCGCGGGCGCCAGCACGAGCTGGCGCCTGTGCTATTTGTCGATCGCGGTATCTAGTAATAGCAAAATTATTTTCGTTCGCTCGCCGGGAAATTTTGTGCGAAAGAGAGACGAGCAGTCTAGCTCATTGCAGGAGCTAGTGAAAAGTCTTGCGAGACAAGGTCCAAAGAGAAGAAATGACATTTTGGAAGATTTCGACAAGGCGTAATATATTTTGAGCGACATAATTTTGGGCCTCAAAATTATTAGTTGAGTATCGGTCAAGTATCGGTCAAGCATCGGTCAAGTGTCGGTCAAGTGTCGGTCCGTTGTCGGTCGAGTATCGATGATCTTAGTTTATATTATTCGTCGACTATCGGTCGACTGTCGACCGACTATTGGTCGATAGCTGGTCGATAGCTGGCCGATATCTGGTCGACAGTCGACCGACTATCGACCGATATATCGGACGATAGTCGACCGATAGTCGGTCGATATGTCGGTCGACATATCGACCGAGACCACCTATAGTACACATGATGTAAGTGTTAAAAGGAGTTCATCATAATCGGTTGTAATTTTGCGAAACAGGCGTAAACGGCGCAGTCAATTTTTGTGCTCGATCGGTTGAATCAAAAGGTGAATAGTTGAGTAGCTTTATTCTTTTGAAATACAGAACGAGTTATTTCAGCTGTTTCGTTGAGCAATTTTCGGCAGCTTGCTTGCTTGCTTGTCTGGTTCACTACGAATCAGTTTCTACGAAACAGTATCATGTTTTGTGCTTTCCATTTCTTTATTTTTAATCCATTTGAATCAGCTATTTATAAGAGTCGGGAGAATCGTTCCCAGGAACCAAGGACTGGGACATGTCAGGGGTGGGGGATACCCTTCCTGACCATTTGCCTCTCAGTACAATATACCATTCATTAACGTATCAAGGCGTGCGACATTCTGATTAATTGCTTGGGGAAGGGATAGGAGGTATACCATTCATTAGTGTATCAAAGCGCCAGGCATTCTGATTAATTACAGGGGAAGGGATGGGAGGTACACCATCGATTAACATATCCAAGCGCACGACATTCTGATTAATTATAGGGGAAGGGATTTGTTTGAGAATATAATCTTTGTTTTTAAAATGAATTTGCGTGATTTTTATTTGCAAATATGAATTTTTATACGTCACAGATGGATCCATCTTATTAGAATAGTCGACAAGACAAAGAGGGAGGAGCTTTTGATTGATGATGTCATTTAAAATACAACATTTTTTTCATTTTTCAAATTTGTTGTTGAGTGATTTTTTTCTGCGTGACGCCATTATTACGGGTCTGTGTGACACTTGTCAATCGGTTACCATGACAGTACCTCTCACTCATTTTACGCAGTTGCCATGAATACGTCAAACTCATAATTACTATAGAACTCATTTGCATGACAATACCTACATGGTTGCCATGGATACGTCAAACTAACGAGAACAACAGAACTCATTTGCATGCATGACAATACCTGTCAAAAATGGTCGGTTCTAGCTGACATTACTACTCGCCAAGTCCCTAACAGTCTCAACAGTTTCTTCCATTTCATTATCCGAAAAAAATATTGCTGCCATAATGGCTGCAATTGCAGCCTCTTCGTCGGCCGCCATATACAACGTTTACTCGTGCCAGGACCGCGCATTTCGCATTCTGTACCAACCATTCTTATTCAAGAATTGCGAATAAAAAACGCGCGCTTTCGCAGGATCCGCGAGAGACCTAATCAGCCCAAAATAAACTGTAACGCAAACAATACTGCAAGGCTGATACTACGCCCTGTTATTTATTTAGTTATATTTTCATTAAATGGCATCGCGCATGTTTGCTTGCCTGTCCAATAGAATGCTGTCCAGTAATATATTCACTTAATACACTTAGCCAAGCCTAAAACAAGCGCAGCTCCATACTTTTTGCTGCTTCTTACTAAAATGCTCTCAATGCGCAACTCCTCAAGAAAGATTTTATAGCTGAAATAAATCGGAATTAATATTCAACTCAAATCGTAGATAAGCCCTAAATCTGAGCAAGGGATATGGTCATGATAGTGATCAGCAGATGCCTTTTTCACAGCTGTCAATCGACAGTAACATGAATAAGCCGGATAGCCCAATTTCGATATTTTAAAATTCAGCCTAAAACAATAGACATCATTAAGAGGCCCTAGGAAATAAATCCCACAAACTCTTCCCCAGAGCCTCCTGCTGAGGTCTATTGTTTTAGAGAAAGATAACCCTCCCGCCAAGGAGCGCATACTGCCGGTGCTTATCCAGGTTTCCGTAACATTAAGCGGAAAAGAATATTTCTACTCCCCCCTGGTTGGGATGCTAGTCCATTGCAGGGTTACTCCCCGAGCATTATTTTGCCGGTACCCATTTATACACTTGGGTGAAGTGTCTTGCCCAAGAACACACGCAGTGTCCCGGCCAGGGCTCGAACCCGGACCGTCCGATCCAGTATAAAACCATTAGGTTATTAGGCCACCGCGCCTCCCACATAAATTGGTCTATTGGTTCGCGTTCTCGAAAGTACTCAGAATTTGGTCATTTCACGCTGTTGTTTTGCAGGGGACGGCAAGCGACGTTCTCGTTGGCGCTGCCGCCGTGGTTTGCTAACGGTCCCTGGTATTGAATCGGCCCGTGACCACAATGTAGACATTCGAAAGGTGGATTATTTCCGAGGTACAATAATGCTAATAAATACAACGAAACGGCTCTCCTTTTATAACTTCTCAATTTTATTCATAGCAGACAAGCCAAACAACTTTCCCTTGAGCTGTTTCCACCGCGCGACCTTCACATCAGGTGGCTGGATAAAACCCCAGACACGGAGGTCCTGTAACGGATCGGCATCCAAAGCGCCCACAACCTCTGACACAAGTGTGATGTTGTGGCCATGTTGTCAGAATGCAAGACAGTCGACTGTCCAAACAGCTGCTATGCGAAAAGCTGCATCAGGGCAAGCACACAGTTGCAAAGCATTCCTCAAAAGCCCAGGCATCGAAGTTGATACTTGGGAGTCGCTTAGACCAAGCGAAGGAAGTTCACACACATAGCGGCCCAAAGCAAACACGCCGTGTGCAAGGCAAATATTAAGAAGCAGATTAAAACAATAAGTGTAAAGGGTTGCAGCTAAAAAGATATTTTGCACAGTCAAAAACAAAATTCGTGCTAGCCAGAAAACCCACCACCACAACCAAAAATCCTGCTTAGATGAAGGAAAAGGTTTTTATACCGGGTCTCGGAGTTAAGTCAGGGTTGTAGAAGCACTTGCTATGTAAAACAACAACAACAACAAAACAGCTTAGGAATTAGACCTTTTTTAGTTCACCTGTGATCAGGCGTTTTTTAATCGCATATTAAAGTTTTATTAATCTTTGAGTTTATGAGATCTGAACATTTTGTTAGTTGCCTGAAGATGTTGTCTAGTTCTTAGTTTGGAAGTATAAGGCAGCTCGAACAGCTAGCATTTGGCACAGCGGACTCTCTTATAGGGATTCTTACTCAAAAAAATTAATTCAACGGATTACACTGACGGACCAACTCTAAAAATACGTATTCACACAAACATGTTAAGCAAAACGAGCCCACGTCAAAAGCGAACATACAAAGAAACCCGAAAGAACTTACTTAGTCAGAATGGTGCTTGGTTTGGTAGATTTTAAAATCTTTACCTCAAAACCAAAAATACAATAAAACAAAATTAGGGACACTTTATTCCTTGGCATGTTTGCCCTCCATCGTACAGTGTTAAAATTTCATGGCCCATGTAGCAGCTCTCGTAAGCTTGTAATTCTGCTGGTAGCAGTTGCTATTGTTTTAGGGGCTAGAGGCATTGCTCCTGTTCATTGTTTCATTGTTTTCACGCAGGGTAACGAGCCATTCATGTGAGACCTTACGAGAGCTGCAACATCCCATCATCAGATCCATGGTTAAATTTCATCAGGACATCAGGCAAAAATAATAACAGGATGATCTGACCGTGATTTGTTTGATGAAGTGAATAGTTTGTAGATTTTTGGAAAAAAGAAAAAAATTAATAAATAAATAAATTGTGGATAGTCTCCCCTTGTGGGTAAGATTTTCACCATTTTGATCTCGATCATACCATAAGGCTAAACACATATTTTTCAGTTCTGTTTCGAATGTGGTCGAAGGCCCTCCCGTAAGCCAGCCTGCACTACTATCTCTAATGAGAACTTAGAATAAAGCATTAATTTGCAAATAATCGCTCTTAAATAGTTACCAGTGAGACAATTTTAACAATCTAGTTTTCTTCGAGATGAATGAAAAGGCTTCAGGTTTACAAAAGCTAGGTTACGCGCCATTTTCTTTATTTTCTCTTTATGAAGCCTAATCGCGAACTGAATCTGCAACACATTGCAAAACAGTCGCTATTTCGTGTAAACGTGGAATTGAATATTCAAATAGCGTCGAAATTTTAACAACTCTATATGCTGGGATCGCAAATACCTTAGGGTGCGTTCCTTTGGGGTGATCCGGATCAGGATCAGTGATCCGGATCATGGTGCATCAAAGGCGCCGGCGAATCATAGCGGATTCGCCGGCGCCTTTGATGCACCATGATCTGGATCACTGATCCTGATCCGGATCACCCCAAAGGAACGCACCCTTAGTCTACAATTCAACAATTCAAACCTAACTTTCTCCTTGAAACACATACTCGTCAGGATACATTACTAATAACGAGAAATACGACTTTTCCAAATGTCCCGAAAGCTGTATGCCATGTATACAGGCGCCCAGGGTACAGGCATTCACCAGATAGAACATTTGTTTGCTGGATTCATTCTGGAACCAACAGGACAATTGTAGGCTTTGGCAAACTCTTTGGAGTTTGACATCTCTCCAATGACTCTGCAAATTGAAAGTGATGAAAACTGTGATAAGTGTTAGACATGCAGTTGTAGACCTCCTTGCCATACACTCATCTATAAATACATGTTTGGTGCAGTCTCAATTCCCAATCAAATGTTAACAGTACTCTGGATTTTGTTGTTGTTTTGCTCACTAGCCAGAGCAAGAGTGTCGAAGAGACAAAACTACAACAGGCAAGTCTTAAACAACGAAGGGCTTCTACATGATCCCTTCCAATTCAAAAATAACCGTTGCCCAACTAGGCAATGATAATGTAAAATGTTTAAATAACAACAACAAACTAGACGGAGGGAAAAGACCGGAAAAGGGACGGCAGCGAAGCAGAGTTGTGTACAAGCACATGACGAATGAACCGCGTACAGTAACGTGGACTGATCACATATGTAATGTAACAATAGAGTTGATGTTCGCGGGCGTAAATATGTTTTTGGCCGAACTCAGGCTCATTTGAGCCCGAGCCTCAGGTAAAATGATGGTAAAATTCCCGTCGTGTTTTACGACAGTACAATACATGGCTCGGTCTTCTTTATTTGTTAAGTATAGTCAAGATTTTCTAAAACGCAACGTTAATCAGTTTAGTATGATAACATGCATGGTAAGGCATTTTACCTCCAGTGTTCTAGAGTGTGGGTTCCCTGCTCAATTTTCTTCAGGGCAACTGGCCGAAGGACAGATCCGCAATCCACCTGGAAAACAAGAATTTTACCATAATTGGCACGGTTACTAAAACTTCAAGGTGTTTGCATTTTTGAGCCGTTTAGTTCTCGAAAATAAGCAACAAATTGAATCCAAACGGGAATTCTTCATCAACTTCAAGTTAAGAGGAACGTTAGTCCGGGTTGATACAACTTAAAAAGGGAAAACGCCAAAGTTTGACGTGAAACTCGATGAAACTTTTTTAATTTTTGCCGTGTTCTGCCAAAGTACTAATTTGTTGTAATTAAGCGGATTTTCAAGAATTTCCGGCCGAATGGAATAAAGATTAGTTATTGAAATCCTGTTTATACATTTTGTCTTTGGGCTACTTTACGTAGGTTGAAGACTGTGAATGCTATAAGTTTCTAAATTGTTTCGCTGAAAGAGCGCACTTTTATTTAGCGAGTTCAAGGCGAGTTTCCGCGTTCAATCCTTTTGGTTTCGTTTTGTTGTGGTAAAAAAAAAACAAATTGACGCCATTTTTTTAAGCGTGCACCTGTATTTTAATAAAGAATTTCTTTATCACATTGTCAAAAATCTGCGGACTACACTAGGCTATCGCCTCGTGGAGCCCATACTGTTTTGACAATGTGATGACGAAGAAGTGATTAAATTGCAGGACACACGCTAAAAGTGGCGTCATTTGTTAAATCTATATTTAGCACCTGTGACACGCTGAGAATTTTTAAAACTAACTAGACAAGACACAACATCATGAATGTAGTGTATAGGTATATATATATAGAAGTATAGATGAATATGACAGATATGGTAAATTTTCAGCTCGGTGAATAAATGATATGAGTTATTGACAAGGATCGAAATGGATTGGAACTTGAAAAAACTAGCCAGATTTTTTTTTCAGTTCTAGAGCCAGAAATTCATTATGGTTTGCTCTCTCAGCCACAATTCGTTTGATATCTTCCTGTTAGTCTATCAGCAGCATTTTGGTCGCGAGTAAAGGTGCCAGGTGAACGAAGCTGAAAACAGCAAAACCCCTATGACAATACTAGTGCCCCTTTAAGCTTAGACTCGTGCTACTGGTCTTCAGATTTTGCCTTCACATTGGGCTTCGGGCCCGAAAAGTTACCGGGACTTTCGAGACATGGGCCCCAGGACGTAGAAAATTCAAGAAAAGATTGAAGGAGGAATATTGATGTTTGTTTTCAATAAGGTTTGAGAACTGCTGATGGTAAGGCTGCACCTGAATCGCACCATCCCCCCTCCATAAAATAGTGACGCCAAAGTAAAAAAGAGAGATTACCTGAGCAGCACTGATAAAGAACAGCTGTTCATTTGTGTAATTCAGTGCTGGTAATCGAGGTTCGTCACCATTCCTCTTTATCCATGCTTGGTATGCCTGCAAAAGTGGTACGGCAAATCGAAAAACAGTATAAGGATTTGCACTTGAATGGCTAGGGGATGAGGGCAGTGCATTCTCACTCTCGGGCTACATGTGCGGCTATACGTGAAGAACATAAAGCGTAAATAAAGTGTAAATTAGGTGCCAAGTGAGGCAGCTGCCTGGACCGGGAAGAACCCTACATCTAGAAACGTTATCCCATTTCGTACGTCAGTACCAATGATATTTCAGTCAGCTAGTATTTGACCCATTCTGAGAAACCTCCAAGTAAGAACAATGGTGCGACTAAATAACATTACAAACTTTTGATAATATAACGACCATGTTAATTCGCATTTCGATATTGAAGACGGACGTACTGAATATATGTTGATGAGTGTTTTTTATTTGCTTTGCTATTTCTGCCATGGTTTAGTTGCCCTTCACAAATGAAGTCGCCCTTCTTTGTTGCAAACACGAGCAATTTTTGAGGATAGGATGATCAGGGGAAGAGTATAACGTCGTAAGACAAATACGAGTTATACTCTCTTCCTGATCCAGGCACCGCGGACCCCATAATTATATGGGACAAAATATTAAATTTATCCAATAACCGTTTTACTGCTCTCATAGATATGCGGTGATAAAATAATTCACTATGTCTGGTGTATTGGGATGCATTTTTAGCCATGCTGAGAGCATTCATTTTAAAACTTTTCCACGGGAGCACTTTTCCCCGGCTTGTCAGTGCTACATATGTCTACGGCATATGCATTATCTCCCCCAATCGCAAATATGCTCCCTGTTGATTCTCTTTAGTTGCCCTTATTCTTCATGCTTCATATATCATTACATACAGAAAGTTTATTACGCACATGTAAAAGGTTTTTGGGAGACAACATGGCAATCTGGACAAACTCTGTTCGGGTACAATCTAGAGGGACTTACCATGAAGGCTTGTTTAATAGCACCATTGTCTGCGATATTTTCACCAAGGGTTTGGATGCCATTTAGCTGTAAAGAGTAAAGAGTATCGGGAATTTATGGTTACACAATAACAACAGGAACTGCATCAGTTATACAATGTAATATACTTTTGTCAAACTGAGTGTAAGGATTCTCAACAAATTATAAATATTCATTTTTAAGCAAATAAAAATGAACGATGTCACCATTTTCAAGTTCAAAAAGATTAGAATTAAAAACCATTAGAAATAGTTCGAAGATTAACATGTCACGCAAAGAATTTGGCTCTGGTTGAGGCCGTTTGGACATTTAGAGTTTGTGCCAATATTTTAGCCACTTCGAAACATTTCATGTACAGCATGGGGCCCAGTTCTCGGCCACAAAAGATGTAAACTTGTGTTTTTTAAATGCAAAAGAACTAAAGGAACGAGCTAGGAACGTGAAATTTTAGCTATAAATAGCTTCTAGCTGCTGCAAACACGAGTTAAGTTGGAGCTCAGAGTATTGAATAAATATATCTTTGTCACCACACATTCGTTCTTTTAATTAGAGCTTAGTGGCAATTAATTTGTCACGAGCAATTCTTGAAAATAAAGAAGAGTGATGATTGCGAGCACAGGCAAATGCACAAGAGTTGCAACGAAATATTATGGGCTAAATTTAGGTTAGAGAATAAACCAGAATAACAAAATGATTAATTTGAAAGACGGCCAGATCATCCGCTTCATTCTGCATTATAGGCGAAGAATTGGCTCTTTTAGACCACGCGTATGACTAAATTACAAAATAATGTTCATGAAACCATGTAATTTGAGAGGTTTTTAGAAAAATAAATTAACCTGCCTTCGCGTCAACTCAAACTGCATGTTAGCGTCCAACACCACCACCGTCTGCTTTTATTGAAACTTTTTTCTCGTGTGAAAAAACGCTTGGAACGTTAAGTGACCGATAACTAGACCGAGCACTGGGCCCCATACCGTTCAAAACGACGGAAAGTATTGCGGTTCCTTTTTATGGACGAAGAACTGTTAGTCAAGGTCTTTCGGGAAAATACCGTGTTTGCCTCTATAGTGCTTGCTAATGGTAGATGACTGGCTCATATATTCATTACTGTTCATCAATGCTCGCCATTGTTCACTAAGCTTCTCACCTTTTTCCCAAAAGCTTCATAACTTGAATACTGGTTTACGAAACACTTGGACTTCTTTTCAAAGGCTTCATTAGATGAGTTCGACCACCAGTTCAAAAGATCACCATTTTTGTTGTATTTTCGTCCTATAAAGCGCAATATTAATAAAGATTTAATAGAGCCCTGCAGGGCAAATAGAAATTCGCTAGCAAAAAGGTTCACCGAAAGTGACCCTAATGCCCACCATAATCCGGCGGAACACGACTGTTCTATTTCCATGTGTTCACCAAACCCTAAATAGGAGCTGAACCCAGTTTCACTTTCAGTTTTAAAAATTCCTCTGGGTTCATCAATCAACACTGTCAACGCAGAGGTTCTCTAGCTGTCTACAACTAGAGGAACTATCGTTTTAATGCTTTTCAGTCACAGAAATATAATTTAAAAACTTCTCGGAGAGCTCACAAGCCAAAATCAATTTCAAAGTTAGAAAAAAATGTTTGCTTTGAGTTCGGATGATACAAATCACAAATCACTTAAATCTACAATGAACTGCGAATATGGTTCAAGTAGTAAAACACGCACGTCTGGTACTTGACCAATCAGAATCGAGTATATAGATCATGTGACCGCTCTCGACCAATGAGAAGGCCGGATTTCATCCGAGATGGCTGCCCTGAAGAGAAGGCCTGTGATTGGCCGAGAAACAATGTAAAAAGGCGCTGTAGGCCACCATGTTGGATTTTGGGTGCTGGAAGCCGCCATTTTGGATCTGCCGGCCGCCATTTTCGATTTTGAAACCGGAAATGGAATGTCCATATTTATTTAACAACAGCAAGAATGATAAAAACAATTACGGAAAAAGACATCGAGATCCTTAATACCATGGTAACGGTTACCATGTTTAAGTAAACAAACAACATCGATTTTGTCGTGAGGCCCTACAAACAAGAAATGACAGGCATGATCCAATGGATTGACTTCGATGACTAATAACTGACTGTACATTGACATATCTTGCAAGTGCATGAATTCGTAAATGTTCCAAAGTTCATTGTTCTCTTTAACCAGCGTGTGAAGATCTTTGGCGTAAGTGAATGGGGTTTTTTGCCCTCGCTGGCAGGCGTTGTTGAGGGACTTTTGTACACCATGTCGCTTTTGTTGTCGAGGTAAGTGTTCCAAAGTTGTAATAGTTCGACGATGATTGTCGGTCCCATTGGATCGTTTTCTGGGAGCCCCACGAGAGTACATTGGGGTTTTTCACAAACTCAGCAACATCCGCGTTTACGGTGAGAAAGTACCCGATTCTCTTTCCGTCTTGCAATCGTTCACACAGTGGTTTGAGACGCATCACGTGAGGTCGTGGGTACTGAAAAAACACAAAAAACGAAAATCAGTCACATCGTTTACATCTCCAGGAATAGGGGATCTCGTTATCCTCTGCGAACAGGCACTCGAAGAATTTGTCTACACACGCTTCTGCCCCGTTTAACGATTTGTTTTTTCTCCACTCCAACCATCCTGTGAGGAAAGCTAGGTTTAATCGCTCTAATTGAATGGATGTGTTCAGCTTCTCTTTTGACCTTTCCTCCATCTTTGTGACCATCGTGTCTTTGTAATTAGTGATTTCACGGTCAATGATGACCGCCTCACGTAACAGCACACCCCTCACCGCGTTTTCGAGGATGTCCTTCATGTTTCTTTTTCTGGGGGGGTTTGATCTGCGTCTGCCGTGGCTTCAGCCGTGCTGTTGTTGTTGTTGTTTGGCTCGACAGCAATCTCTTCCTTGTTTGCTTGTTCCATGTTTTTTGACTTTGTGCTGAGACAACCCATGAAAAAAACCATGGATCTGTCATTGCTCCGCTCGCCCTTTTATGCACGAGGGAATACCCCACGCGATGCGTGACGTGAGGGGTAAGAGGGGGTATGGGGCATCCCACTTTTTTCGGGTGTCACGTGACCTGTCGTTTGCCTATAAGTGTGGGGGCTCGAGATTCCGTGTTCTTTGCGTGACGAGAAAAATGGCAATACGACGAAGTCGTCGATTGAGTGGAAGAAACCCCCAATTTGAATTGCTCGAGGATCGTTGCTTTGTATGTTTGTTGCTCATTGACGTGAATTCCTTGCTGCAGTGCGTGCGTCGCGAATGTTGAGGTAAATTTCTACATCGTCGATGCCCCGATGCGAATCCCGACAAGCTCTTTTGCGAACATTGTCGAGCGAAGGTGGTCGTTCCCTTGGACCAGGAAGCCTTGAATCGTATTCAGTGGTATCGAGAGGAACGCTTGCACAGAAATTTTCACGTGCTTGGAGAACATAGCTTTAACATGGTGAGTTGGTGTTTTGCTTGGATGTGGGTGGGGAGTTAGCTCAACGGTAGAGCGATCGCCTTGCAAGCGAAAGGTTCTGGGATCGAAACCCAGACTTTCCACGTGATTGTTTTTCTTTTTTGTTTTTTTGCAGCTGCCTTTCCCGTTTGACGAGGGCGTGTGGGAGCCACTGCTGGAACTGGCAGAGGTCTGAACCTATCCTACCCTCAGAAACGACAGTCGTTGCGTGGTGACTGGAGATGTGTTTTCACACCATATGGATATGACCGGCGAACTGTTTCTCGAAGACATTTTACGTAGGTTTTTGAACCCGTTGTGTTTGTTTGCGAACCCGTTTCCTTATGTGTTGAGATTGAGATACGACAGTGTAGTGAGTCAAGATTGTGGGAAACGCGAACTGGCCGAATTCGTGTTGAATGGTGAGGGTGTTCCCGAGAACACGTTATTTTTTGCCAACGTGGTGTTGAATGTAGAAGAGGGTTAAAGTCGGTGTCGTTTTTCTTTTTTTGATAGGTTCATTCCTTGAAGACCACGTGTTAAGAGGATGCGAGACACCGTCTGTTCCGTTTGATCTTAGATACCATAGAACCTTTGATTTTGTTGTGTATGGACCGGGTTCACTTATCGAGTTTCAGTTCGTGCGATGTCATTTTATGATTCGCGATGCTGCTGCTGTGGAACAATTGTTGATCGGATGCCTTTTTCTTTGTCAGGATCGTTCCTCGAACAAGTGCTCATGAGACGATGTGATGCTTCGACCACGGTGTTTGATCTAAACTATCACGATGGAATCGAGGAGATGAACGGCAACATTGCGTTTCAGGACATCGACGGACATTTTCATACGCCCGAGGATCTTTGGTTTCATCTATTTCGCTGAAAAAAAAAAGAGAGACAAGGACACTTGTATAATGTGAACAATAGTTTTTTTAATTATTAAAGTTTTGTTGACGACGACAACAAAAAAAAGTGTCACAGTTTTAATTTATTTTTAGCTTGCATGATTCTCTTGACGATTCGTTCAGTCATGGTTTTACGTCCGGGTAGATGATCGATGGCCTTGATCATTTTGGTGTCCGCTTTCCACTTATCCCTCAAATTCTTGGCATGACTGTAATCGATGTCGTGTGGTTTGGCAATCCGGTCCAAACGATTGATTCCCTTGTCGCCACGTTTCAGTCTTTTGGCAAACTTGGTCCCAGGCCCCATGAACTGATACCCCGGCCAGTGAAATTCCATGCCGGTCTTGGCCAATAAAATCTGGATGTCGAACCCTCCGCCTCGTTTGGGTCTTGTTTTTTTTCTTAGTCCGAGTCTTCGTCATAGTCTAATTTTCGGTGTAGTTTCTTGCCTTGAGCCCAATCTTCCCACCCTCGCGTAGGTTGTAACTTTTCGACTTCGGTTTTCTTCTTCTTCTTTTTTGTTTGGTGTGGTTCTTCTTCCTCCCCCTCGCCGTCGTCTACACCGGTGGCCGCATGTTGCAACGCCGAGGTCGTGGAATCGTCTAACCCAACTGTTTACCAAGACTACCCACCACGGCTTTCTTAACTCCTTTTTTTAAGGCTTGCTTGAAACCTTTGATACCTTTCTTGCTCGAGACGACCTTCTTCTTTTCCTTGCCAGGTGTCGTGAAAATGGGTTTTTTGGACGTGGTGGGTTCCTTTTTAACGGGTTCCATTTTGATGATTAGGGGTGTGGCGGGTGTGGCGGGTGCACGAGGTGTTCGGGTGCCTTTGATGATTTCTTTCAATAAGTTCTCCAAGGGTGCGTTTAACAACGCTTCGTCCTCGTCGTCGTCACCTTGTGCTGCAGGTCCCGCACGCAAGGGACCTTGTCGAATGCGTTTGGTCAATCGTCCCACCTCCTTGCCGATCGGTTTGAGTTTTTTGAGGGCGACGCCAGGTGGAATGCGTTTGTCTTGACAAATGACTTGTTTTTCGGCAGACAGGCGAGCCGCTTTATTCAAGAGAGCACTCTCGGCCAATTTGCCTTTGTAACACTGGGTCAGTTGCTCCATCTCGTCCGCGGTGACCATGGATCACTTCGTCTGTCATTCTCCTGCAAGCTCTCGTAACACGTTTGTCAGTAGAGTACTTCTTCCGTCAAGTCTCGGATTTCTTTCTCCCAGTTACGTCGGGCGTCGCTACACTGGGTGCACCAGGTGATCGTTTTACCTGGCGGGGTGGTGGCACTGATCTCTTGACAAGTGAGACACACTGTTTCGTCGTTGTATTTGATCGCCAAATGCTCTTGCATGATTTTGCCGTAGGCTTTATGGGATCGGTCTAAACTCTGTTCCAACTCGGCGTTTCTGTCGTTGGCTTCCTTTAATAACTAGACGAGCCGGGTTTTGGTGTCTTTGAACAAGATTAACCTCTTTTCTTGCGACAGGGACATGCTTTGAAGGTGTCGCGTAAACCAGACCAAAATCCTTGTCCCTGCAGATGGACCAGAACGTCTCTGCGTCGTTTCACCGAGTTTCTGCGTTTACTCAACTCGCGTAACCTGCTTTTTCTTGAGAAGATTCAAGAACATTTCACTCACGGCGTTGATCTGATCCGAATTGGCGTCCGTCAGCATCTCTTGACGTTTGTAACGGTTGGCCTCGTTGAGAATGGCCTCCAGAAATGGACGTTGACGTCGTAATCGCTTCATACTTCCCACGGAGCAGGACGTCTGTTGTAACTACCCGTGAAACCCTTTTCACCCTTGACCTCTTGTCCTTTCCAAGTTTGTACCCGATCGTGGCAGCGTTCTTAAGCATACTGAGCAATGCCCCTCCTCGTTGTCTTCTGCGATAATGATACACATTGTCTTTGACACCTTTTGCTGCTTGACCAGCCAATTTTAAAGCCAACGAAGCAAAGGTAGGTGAGGGTCCTGACAAAAACATGCTGGCACCTTTGGCGATCTTGTCGACTAATCTGACTTTGTGCCGAGCTAAAGCCCCGCCTCTCTGTTTGGTTCTCCTCCTTTTCTAAGTCTTGGGCATTTTTTTGGTCACCGTCTCTGCAGGAGCCATGTTTTTTGGATCGATCATGAATTCTTCGAGAATGGAGGAAACGCTGCCAATAGGTGACGATTGTGCCATGGCTTGTTGGATGAGATTGGGGGAACGGCCCACGCCAATAGACGACGGACTGGTCATCCCTCGAGGTTGGGTGGCACGTAATACGCGTATGTCCAATCACGTCTCTTCGATTGACTCAAACACCCTTTGAAGACACCGTGACGTAGACTACGAACCACGGGTGTCTTTCTTCGCAAGAAAAAAGAACGATAGAAACGATGATCTCCACGTGACCACGGACGGTGGTAGTGTCGTTTGGCTCTCTCTTCCAACGTTTGAATCAATTCTCTGAAGTACGTCTCGTTATATGCAGTGACAAGATCCCACACTTGCTGCCGCGTCCAACACCTTTCCACTATTCGTTTCATGGTCTCGTAATCACTTTGTATTAATGGTTCCGTAATCATCTCGTCGTTACCCATATTGCGTAACTCTTTTCGACATATATAATTGGGTTTTATCAACTGGGTTGATAATGTGAATTGGCCACCGTAAAGAGATTCAAGAGCTGGCGTTTCGAGCGTCAGCCCTTCGTCGGAGCGAATCGACGAAGGGTTAACGCTCGAAACGTCAGCTCTTGAATCTCTTCACATTATCAACCCAGTTGATAAAACCAAATTATATTCCCACCGACGCAGCACCACAGTTTCTTTAGAAACTTACCCCCTCTTTTCGACATAGGTAACGAAACCTACCCCACCACCAACAACACTCACGACTCGCCATCCTCTTTGAACTGGTAACATCGTATGCATCCTTCTTCTTTTAAGAGGTGACTGAGAATGCGACGCTCTTCGGGGCTGGCAGGATGTAAATCCAGTGCCAGGTTCCCAAACGGACGTTCCGTCACGCTTCGAAATCGTTCTTGCACGTCTTTCCAACGCGTGGGACAGGATTGCAGCAGTAAATTTCGAAACCCCAATTGATCTCGTGGATTCTTGAAAGCCACGATGTAATGGGCGTTACGAGAAATGCTCTTGGCGTATTTGCCGGGTGGGAACATGTCTTGACACAAATACACCACTGTGATGCGAATGTTTCGTGAACAGATCCAACACGCGTTTGTCGTTGCCTCCTTCTTCCATGAGATCGTCCATGACGAGTAGACCTCCCTTGGGAAACCACGTTTTCAAACCCTCCAGGTCAGGAGTGCCTTCGTGAAAAGCAATGCCGTGTCGTTTCATTGTGTGGAAACCGTCTTGCCACGCCCCGTAACAATAATGAATCTTGGGTGGGCATGTCTCGAACAGCTCGAGATTTTCCGTTAAGAGTTGACTCGTGAAGACCGTTTTTCCACATCCTGAAGGACGGACGATCATCACACTAGACGGGGTGTTAAATCGAAACGCCTCGCGTCGGTCCATGGTATCACAATGATACGACACGGTGTTTTGTCGCGATATATAACGGGTGGATGCTTCGGTGGTCCAACGGTGAGGACACCCAGTTGTGGCCTCGGGGTTCAGGTTCGATTCCTTGCCGGAGCAATTCAAAGACACATATTTTTTCACACAACTTTTTTTATTATTATTCAAGATAACAGCTGTCTTACACCGCTTCCGCGAGAAGCGCGTCAGTTTTGTTGATAAGGTCTCCTACTGATTTCGTTCCACTTCAACTCGTTTACAATCAATTGCTTTAACTGGTGCCCTAATTTATGATCGTTGCTCACGTAATCGTGTTTCGAGAACTGATTGACAAACTCGTGCATGCTCTTGTCTCGGGCTCGGGCTTTCAAATACATCAAGGCGTAATCGCCGCAACTCTGACTAAACGGGGACTCTGTCCGTTGCTGATCACGTATTTCCATTGGGTGTTCAACCACGCTTCCAGGGGTTCGGTTGTCCGGTACGCGCTCAAAAGTAAATCGATCCAATGACGTCCGGGGGACTGCACCGGATCCGTGTTCACGATGTAACCTTGCGGTCCGTCTCTTTTTGGGTTCTCGGGTAAACGATCGCAAACCATCGTGCCGTAAAAGGAAGGGTTCAGGAACGGATCGAGTCGAGCCAAATGGTCCAATTTAACATTGTTCAACGTGACTTTTTCCATTTTTTCAGCGTTGGTACACGTCGTAGATCACGGCCTTGTTGTCGTCGATCTCCAAGATATTCTAAAATTCACCGTAGACGACGATGGTGATATTCACGGCTGGATTGGCTCCAAAACTGAGAACCAGTTGCACGTCTCCGCTCTGCTTTGGATTTAACACGGGAGTGTCCAAACATCCGTTGGCTGCGTAGTCAAATACAAACAACGTGCAGTTCTTACCGTGACCTCACGCTTCTCACCATGTTTCCTTTCTGTTTACACAAACATCCCGTGGCTTGTAAGAACCTGAAGTAACCTCTTTTATCTCGGGTGTCGTTGTTGTGAATCAACTCCAACGTCTGGTAGGGATATTCTTCGCCTCTCACCAATTGTCGGATACTGCTCAATCCAAATTTCTGAAAACTGAAGGGATTGTTGGCCACATGGCCTGTGAACGCGGTGGATAATACCATTCCCACGATGAGACGATTGGGGACTGGTTGCCTTGCATGTTGAAGGTTCTGATTTCTCCTCGCACTGTGGGATAACTGACCGGTTTCTTGGTTTGTCTTAACTTTGTTTCTGCTCCAATTCCAGGTACACGGAGGGATTGAGTCTCAATTGGCAAAGATACAATTTCACTTTGACGTCTTCAGCGGTCAGGCGTCCAGCTAGGGGACCCACTCCGTTGAGGAACACGTCGGGGAATTGAAGTACATCTGGGTCTGGACCTATACACCGGGTACCAACACTTTGTTCAGATGAAAGACTTTGGGGTTTAACGTTTCGACGTGGGGTTTGAACCGTGACACGTACGCGTTTCCTCCAACATACTTGACCACTTCTGCTTTCATGGCGAGCACCGCTTCTTTCTGGGTGGCGGACAGAGCGTCATAGGCTGCATGGGGAACAGCATGGTCCAAGTTGTTGGCTGTCAAGGTGGGTGCACAATCGATGGCAGTGTACCAACCTTGAGGTTTCAAGGAGTGTCTCCGTCATCTCTGTTGTAGTTGAGCAATGTTTATAGGTACGCCTTGTAAGTACGCGTCTGTCTGGGGACTGATCAAGGTCCCGTTGAGTTTCACGTTGATCTGCTTGAACAGGGTTTGGGCCAAGTTGTTGGCGGGAAACAGATTTTCGGCCGCCACCAAATTGTCACCATTGGCTTTCTTCAGACTCAATTCCAATTCGAAACAACTGCGGCTCAGATCGATGTAATCTTCTTGGGGGTCGATCTGAAATTCCACGGGATTGATGCCTGTGGTGAATGTCTGAATGGGGACCATGCGGTAACTGGAGATGCTGACATTGGTCGGAGGCACTCGAAAGAGATTCAACACTGGATTTTTGACTCCCGAGCAGCCGGTCAATGGGACGAGAGCCACCATGCCTTGCTTGGCATTGTCTTTGTTGATGGTGGGAATCGTGTCTGACTCAAATTAAAGGAGGAGATTCGGTCACAATCCAACATCGATCGGCGTCTCTGTCAACCATCCCATCTTCAAGGCCAGGTTTTTGTTGATCCAGAATTTAGGTGGAGGACTTGCTCTTTGAGTCGTCTCTTTGTTGTCCAAGACGAGTTCCTCTCCTTCCCACTTGAATTTGATGTAGGTACGCTTGCCGTCGCGTGCTTCGTGGTAGCTGCTGCCTAACAAGGGGCCACTGTAGGCTGTGAATTTTTTCTGATCGTAGAAATGCGTCACGCTTTTCATGAATTCCACGCCGTTCACGGTGGAAAACACGTTGTTCAAGTCGCTGACATTCATTTTGCCGGTCTCGTGGTTGAATCGTATGTGATAGGTCGTGCCACGATTATTTCTCACCCACGTGTACATGAAGAGGGTGGTCTCGGGATCCTCGGTCACGGCTGGAATGGTCAGTTCGGCATCGGGCAACGAAATGCTGCACAGTCCCACGCGCCATCCGGTGACCTACAAACGAATGGGGTTGGGTAAACGCACTTTGAAGTGACTTTTGGTATTGCTTGGAAATTCGGCGCGACTGCTGTCGCTGGGTAAGGACACGTAAAACTCCTCTGTCGGCATCCTTGTCGAGACTGTTTCGTTGTGGGATGATGCACTGAACTATATGGATTCCAGAGAAGCGCGATCGATCCAACTGTTGTATTTCTGGGGCCATCCTTTCCACGCCACCAGCACTTGCTTGCCTTTGCGTTGCAGGATCTTTTCGACGCGAAAGAGATCTTCGTTGTCCACACTCACTTTTTGATCGGGTCCGTAAAAGGTGCCTTCCACGGAAGTGCCGTCCCATTCTTGGTGGGTACGACGCCCGACTGCACTCGACGTACGATGAACACGTCTTCGGTCCACTCCGGTAAATAACTCTTTTTTAACAAGCGAAATTTTTGATTGAGTCTCACACGATCTCCCACGCGGAAACTGGGTTTGACGCGTTTTCCACCAAAACGTTTGGCGTACAAGCGATTCCACATACACACTGGTCTCGAAACGTGGGTAAGACACGGTTCCCGCTCCGCGCCGGCAAACTGACGTCACCCCCCTCTCTCCATCACAATCCAAACATCTTTTATGATGTGTTGTTACCAGACCCAGACGTCCCTTTTGACGAAGCGTTGTGGAATGAGTGTCAGAAAGAGAAAATCTGGATGGCTGATGACGGTACCAATTTTATTGTTTATCCCAAAGAGATCAAAGGTCGTTTATATTCAGAAAAGAAAGAACCCATGCTAAGACAGCATATCTACACGATGCGCGTCAACAACGACAACTTTTTTTGCAATCGTTCTATATACAAAACTTAGCAACCTATCAACTCTATTTACAATGACCTGAACATGTAAAAAATATATTTTTTCACCATGATTTTAAATGAAAAAAAATACAATGATTTTTGTTTCACAATATTACTAAAATGTCAAACTTGTAAAAAAAGTCTCTTATTCTACGTTCGCAAGCATCCACTGCCAAAATGCGTGACACTCTGTCACGGGGCAATGATACATGGATTCGTGGATATGAAATCCGCAACTAGGTAAAAGTTCGACCACACTCGCTTTCACATATTCGTATTTCAGGCAACCGTACAATTGAAAATCGAGACAAGGTATGTTCAGTTTGTTCAGTAAATTTTTTTCGACATGTCCACCTTTAAAAGCAACCACTGTTTTTGTGTCCGTTTTCCACTGGTCGTACAATTGTTTTACAACCTGATCCACTTGATCCTGCGTGTAGGCTTTCTCCTGGAAACGTGGTTGATACGTGAATCCATGTATTTTGTACTTGACAAAGTTCACAGTTTTTTTATCTTTGGATGACAAGTCTTTGAGAGCGGTTGGTTGAAAAAATGCAAAGCGTCCCGATTGGTCTTGCCACGAATAAAAGCCAAGTTCTCGAATGTTCATGGTCTGACATTTCCTCCAATGGCCACCAACATCCTATCTGTTTCTGCATGAATCGAGTGCACCAAATTCGTCAGTTGGATGTTGGTGCCCCCTTCGCCTCTGTCGCCTTGGTATGGCCAACGTGCCATGTCTCTTCCAGGATCCGATTCAATCGGCGAAAGCATCGCCGCAATCTCTCGTACTTTCTTCCCTCGATGTTCTCCTTCTCCTCCTCCTTGAAAACTCAACTGAACTCAACACTGGGTCGACAACTCAGCTGGTGCCACGAAGAGCGGGTAGCGAATGCCTTATATAGATAGAAACCCGGTCACGTGACACAGAAAAGGGGAGGGTACCCCCTATACCCCCTCTAATCCATCACGTCACGTGCGTCTGGTGCGAGCTCGCTGATTGGTCGCACATTCTTATATAAAGAACTCGCCTTTTCGAAACGCTTCACTCGCAAACTTGAGCGCTTTTTTGACGACAACAAGATGTGGACAAAGATTGGACCGATGCGTTGGGGATGGACAGATGATGGACCCCAACCAGAGGTAACTAGTTATTGGGGTAGATTGCCCGCAGATATTCGTAGAACCATTCAATGGATGGCTTATTATCAGGACGCGAAGGATCGTTTAAACATGGTCGACGGAAGAATGAATGAAAATTATTGGAGATACTGTACTTGGTACGACATCCATGATTTTATCGATGGTCCATGCGGTGTTTTCGATTTATTTTTCAGTCACTATCGCGACGTAGTGGACGAACGAGGAGACATTTGTGAACGGAGCCGGTTTTTCTTCATCAACACCTACGTGCCTTTCGACACCGTGCGTGTCGTAGGAATCGGTAGAAGAATGTGGGTTCACAAAGACCGTAAACGCCGCTGCCACGCCCTAACCTGGAGAGACGATATCTAAAAAAAATTCATTTTTCATTTTTTCACGCACAGATAATCAGTCATTGGGACAAATTACCCGGAGAACTTAAAAGAAACATTCAATGGATGGCAGATCGCCTGCATGTCCAAGAACGATTTTTGTGAACTCATTACGCGTTTCACCCCTGTATTTATTGCGGGTTGTTTCTATGGCTAGAAGACGATCTCGATTCCGAAGGGAATTTCATCCCCATAGCGGACTACGCCCAATGCAAACAGAGTGTCTTGGCCATCGACCGTTTACCCTTTCATTGGAACAAAGCGACCCATGAACCCCATGATTGGCATCATCAACAATGTTGTCCCCACGAGTCACCTCCCTATTCACAAGCAACCATCACGTTGATACGGGAAATTCGTTTTTTCTCCCAAAACAACAGATAATCAGCCATTGGGACCTATTACCCGAAGAACTCAACCAAAAGATACAATGGAGGGCGGATCGCCTGCATGCCAAAGGCAAACTCGCTTACAATCATTCCTTTTGGGACACGTTTCATTGTTGGTACCTGGGTAGATGCCTGCAATGCGGTCGTTACCTCGACCTGAAAAACAAACTAGATGCCCAAGGCTATTACAGGCGGGGACCGAAAACATTTGCAAAACGAAACGAGTCGCTGTACTTAGTTCTTTGCATTCGACGAGACTTACTACCCAGATTATGACTTTCAACATGACAATTGTGCCTTTGATTTTTATTGCCTGGACAGATTAAAAGTGATTGGGACAAATTGCCCGAAGAACTGAAACGTTACATTCAATGGATAGCAGACATTTTACACGTTCGAGACATAATGCAATACCAACACAAGTTTTGGACTTCTTTTCATGATCTGCTAGACTCTTGTGCGTATTGCGGTGTGTTTGTCACCATGAACTACAGACTCGATGACCACGGCGCATTTATAGCAAAGCCACGACGCTTTTGGGGTTGCGAGCGTTTACCCACCAAATGCAGAATCACACCTGATATACATTGGCATCACGGCGAGTGTTGCTATGCCTACCATGCTCCAGTAGGTTTGACAAACAAGGCAAGGTGACTTTGTTTTTTTTCTTTTACCACAAACAGATCGAGGATGACGACGAGATCTTCTTTCATCCCTCTAATGATGCCATCGTGAATGGACACCTCATGACCGGTGGTGGTGTGGCGCCGTCCCCTTTACTAGAATTTGAGTTGCAACCCACCAGTCATCGTCGCACGTGGCGAAACGTCCTACACAAACGCACCTATCGGGCACGTCTCGATCAACGACGGGAGGCTACCGAGAGAGACGGTCTCGGGCAGGAAGTGACGGAGGCCCTTCGTCGTGTAATTCAACGTCAGTTCGCGGCGACACGTCACTCACACCCCACTCCACCGTGCATTTTGTCATGCAGTCGGACGCGTTCAACCACGCGTTCTAGTCTGCGACCTTCACGGTTGCCGAGTTCGACGACGACAGCGATCGCCTCAACGTTTAGTTGCAATCGTTGGCGCAAAAACTGAACTTGAACCAAAAGTTCTCCTTGGACGAGGACTTCACGGTAGAAACCACGTTCATCCAAACGCCTGGACCCGGCAGCGGTCATGGCAAAGAGATTGAAGCATGGTTAAAAAGCCCTCAAGACCCTTCTCGAAATCAAGCGGTCGGTCGTCTCCGTGAAGAACACCGATCAACTGTGTTGTGCACGAGCCATTGTTACCATGAAAGCCAGGGCCGACGAAGGTTCCAGAGGTCCTACGTATCGTAATTTACACCAGGGGAGACCCCAGTAAGAAGAGATGGCCAAAGAGTTGCATAGATTGGCCGGGGTGCCCGAAGGACCTTGCGGGAAACCCGAACTGAAAAAGTTTCAAGCAGTGTTGCCGGACTACCAGATTAAAGTCCTGTCCTGTGATGCGCCTCATCAAGTCACCTTTGAGGGTGACACCAACCCGACCAAATTCATCTTACTGGTTCAAGATAGAGATCATTACCACGGGTGTTGGTCCTACGGTGGTTTCCTGTCCAAATCGTACTTCTGCCACGATTGTAATCGGGGTTACGACCACGACGACTACGGAAATCATCCGTGCAAGGGTAGATGGTGCCTTGCCTGGGAGAGAAAAGAGTGCCCCGACTTCGTAGCACAGAAAGCCTCGCTACCGGCAGGACGCTATTCGAATCCCACCGACGATGCAATCGAGACTTTTACGGAGACGCCTGTTACACCGCTCATCTCATCTCGTCGCAAAAAACGAGATCTCTGTGCGACATCAAACACAAATTCAAGAGCTGTTTCAAACTGTACGATCGCGGCACCCGACAAGTTAAAAACGGTGGCGATCGTTGCAGTGCTAAGTTCAAACACAAGTGCGGATGGGGCCATTGTCCGTTCTGCGAAAAACAAGTGGATCTCCATTCCCATCAATGTTACATTCAACACGTGGACGAAGAAGACGACGAACCCAAATTGAAAAAGGTGCCGAGTTCTCAGGTCGGGTCCCGACGGGTCGTTCGTGTCGACGAAGATGGCGGGTGCTGGGTGGAAAGACCTCCTCCTCTCTTTGTCTACGCCGATTTTGAAGCCATGACTGACCCCGAAGGAATCCTGTTGTGCATGGAGACAGCCGAAAGCGACATCACCGAGGTGTGTTACGGCGAGGACTGTGTTGCTCAGATGTTCGATCTTCTGGATCCCTTGACGGAAGACGAGTACGGCGACGATCGTATAGTCATCGTCGTTTTCACAATTTCAAAGCCTACGATCGCATGTTTGTGGTACGTCATCTCTACCACCAACACCGTGAAGTCACCAAACAGATCACTGTCTCTCAAATCCTGTCTCTCACTTCAGACAATCTCAAGTTCATCGACTCCCCTGCTTTCTGTCTTATCCGCTCTCGGACTTTCCAGCCACCTTCGGACTCACGGAACAATGCAAAGGTTTCTTTCCGCACAAATTCAACACTGTAGAGAACCAAACGTACGTGGGGCCCATTCCCCCTGCGGACATGTACGATCCAGAAGGCATGAAGACCAAAAAGAAAGCCGAGTTCAAAGAGTGGTATGAGGATAAGGCCGACGACGACTACGTCTTTGACATTCGTAAAGAGGTGGAAGCCTATTGCATCTCGGATGTGAAACTCTTGAAAGCCGGCTGCGAAAAGTTCCAGGCCGAGTTCGAACAGCCTGCGGGGTTCAATCCTATGGAGAAAGCCACCACCCTCGCGGTCGCCTGCAACCGGTTCTGGCGTAAGAAAATACTACCCAAAAACACCATCGCCGTCGAACTTCCTCGCGGATGGCACGGCGCATGTACCAATCAGTCGACCAAAGCCATCAAATGGTTAGCGTACAACGAAAGTCAGCTGCGTCAAGCCAACCAGACCCAAGACCGTATCAAGCACGCGGGAAACGGAGGCGAACAAACTCTCCGCACCCCGAACCGATCGTACCTTGTCGACGGCTACGATCCAACCACCCACACTGTGTACGAGTTCATTGGTTGTTTGTGGCACGGCTGTCCTCGTTGCTATCCGGATCGCCATCAGAGCTCCTCGACCCGACCCGACCGAACATTTCAAGAACTGTTACCAAACTGAACGATTTGGTCCATCACGGGTACGACATGGACGTGATCTGGGAATGCGATTGGGACAACGAGTTCAAGACCAACGAAAATCTCCAAACCTTTCTACAACAACTGGAGCTCGTGGAACCCTTGAGACCACGGGATGCTTTTTTCGGAGGCCGCATCAACGCCTTCAAGCTGTACCATCAAGTCGAGCCTCGTTTGGGTGAACAGATCCGCTACGCGGACGTGACCTCACTGTACCCCTGGGTCAACAAGACCGCTCTTTACCCTGAGGGGCATCCCAAGATCCTCACCCGCATCGATCACCAAGATGTCACCCAGTACTTTGGCATGGCGAAAGTCGACATCCTGCCTCCTCGAGGGTTGTACCACCCTGTGCTGCCTGTGCATGACGTCAAATCGGTCATGCATCTCTGCCGATCCTGCATGGAGACCGAAATGAAAAAACCGAAAGACGAGCGAACACACCGATGCGAGCACGATGACGCCCAACGGATGTTGCGCGGCACCTGATGCACTCCCGAACTCGTCAAGGCCGTGGAGTTGAGGTACCGAATCGTCACGATCCACGAAGTGTGGCATTTCGAACAAACGCGACGGGGTCTCTTTGCCAACTACGTCAACCAATGGCTCAAAGTCAAACAAGAATCGGCAGGGTACCCGAAATGGGCCACCACCGACGAAGCTAAAGCCCGCTACGTGCGCCAGTGCAAGGAACGCGAAGGCATCGAACCCCTGAGGTTATGGTTATTTGTATGTTGCTGTAGGTAAATCGTGCTAATAGTGCAACTGGTGAAAGGTCAATGGCGAGAAGGGTGATAACAAGTTACTCCAATAACGTTCAGGGGGGCTGAAAAACTTTACTTGAGCTTATAGGGGGTAGGGGGGGGGGGGAAGGGGCGTATAAAATTTTTGCCGATCCATCAACCTCCCTCTCGATAAATAATGACCACTCCCTTACTTTGTTTTGCATAATCATAAGTTTAGACAGTTATAAACCTGCAGTAGTTAACAAAAAGAACTAACAATAAAAACGTCTTGTTACTATGAAAACTGCAGGTTTTATAGGTGTTCATATCAGTTAAGGGAAAAACTAAAACTACCGTGTCGATGGACAAGGTGCCTATAAAGACGCTTAGAATTTGTTCTGTTTTGCCTCGGTCATGTTAAATAAAATTCGCAGTACTGAAGTGGCGCACAAAATTAGCGTGATTTCTGGTAGCTTTATTGATGTAATAAACCACAGTTTCAGAGTCAACAATAGAGGGAAATTAAGGGCTTAGCGAGACTTACCATTGCTATCAAATCCATGAGTTACTTCATGTGCAACTATAATCCCTATCCCACCATAGCTTATTGCTCTGTTTAAAAGACAAAGATAGATAGGTCAGTCTTTCTTATATAGATAGATCTTTCTTTCTTATAAGCTTTCACTGAAGGCATTTACTTGAAGATGAATTCTGGTTTGCGACCAACGTTTGTGTAAGACCTTACAACAATAATAACGAAAGATACAATTTTTTCCATTTCCACTTAACCCCGCTTTGATCTTTTACCTCAGCTTATTATTTATATCTTCTTAGTTAAGGTCATCTCAATTTCAAATCATATCATTTTTCTTTCTCATAATTTATAATATAACTTCCTAACGCTCGATGGATGTTCATTAATTGGTGTTTTTAGAGTCGGTAGAGGAACTGGCCAATGCTCTCCTTTGTCTGTGTTAGAGTAATCGATTTGGATTGGTTAGATCTCTAATGACTACAGTGGAACCCGGCCTTCCGGTCACCTTGTTATTGCGGTTAATGTTTTCGGTCCCGGCGAAACGCCCAAAGATTTTCTTACAAGAAAACCCCGTTAATGCGGCCACCTCGTGAAATATGGCCAACGCTCACCCTCACCCTCAGTAAGACTTGGAAGTTCTTTAACATTTCGGTTGAAATAACGTGTCTGAACTTCTTTCCTTTGCAGCTTTCTCTCTCTGACATCTCTCACTAGCTGGGGTTCCAGGAGTTCTTTTGAAGTCAGCAACTGTGCTCTGGTACGCCTTCCGAACATCCGCTGGGCAGGTGGACTCTTCATACCTTCAGTCGGGGTATTCCGCCAGTCAAGCAGGGCAAGCTGAAAATCTGAGTTAGTTGTGGCAAATAAAAGGCTCTTTCGGCTGAGCAGGCTGGAAGGTGTTGCAGGTTTCACACTTTGAGATAAAATCCTTCCAGTTATCTGTTCATGTTGGGCCAATACACGACTTCTCGTGCCCCTTTCAGGCATCCTTGAATACCAGTATGGGATCTGTGGAGCTTTTCTTTAATCTTGGGTCTCAGGTTCGTCGGGATGACGCACTTTGGACCCTTGAAAATGACACCATCTTGAGCAGCCAACTCGTCTCTGTAGGTAAGCTTTCTCTCTGGCTAGGCAATCCATTCAGAATCACGGATTTTAGAGATTGTGGAATAGCTTCTTCGGCAGTCTCCTCGCGGATCCCTTGGATCTGTGGCGCGGATACTGACAAGAAATTTACAAAATGGATTCTCTCTACTTCCTGATCCGCCTTTCCTGGATGGTGTTCATGTGGCAGGTATACTCTGGAAAGTGTATCAGCAAGGTACATCTCAGGGCCACGCCTGTACTTGATTTCTACATCATTCTGCAATAGCCTCATCATAAGACGCTGTAAACGTTTAGGGGCAACAGCAAGGGGTTCAGCTTTCGTTAAGGCTCTGCTAGAACTTCAAGACTGGAGCGGTAGCCACAGCTTTCTTGATCTTTACAAAGGCTTCTTCTTGCTCTTGAGACCACTCCCAGGAAACATCTTTATGTGTCAGTCTGCGGAGGGGCTCAGACATATCAGACAAATCTTCTAGGAATCTTGAGAGGTACTTGACTGTGTTTACAAGGCGCTGTACAGCTTGTAAATCGTCAGGTTTGGGCATGTTGCAGCTTCTACCTTCCGGGGATCTGGTTTTAATCCTTCGCTGGTTAACAACTGACCAATGAATGGAACTTGGGAGCACTTGAACATGAACTTCTCACTATTGAGCTTGATGTTCCTTTCTTGGCACCTTTCTAGGAGATTTCGTAAGTTCCTGTCATGGTCCTGCGATGCTGCTAACAGAATATCACCCTTTCCAGTAATCAGCAGGTCGTCAAAGATTCTGTGTACACCAGGTAAGCCTTCTAGATTCTGGTCAAGCTTCTGCCGGAACAGCTCGGGGGCGGGTGAACTCCCAAACGGCATCCGTTTCCAGCAATAACGTCCCCATGGGGTCTGAAAAGTGGTCAGCAGATGACTCGTTGTCAAGCTCGATATGTAGAAAACCATCTTTAAGGTCTGCTTTACTGAAAACTTTAACATC